>VKOC01000006.1:27138236-27150758 GCA_009364415.1 Spea multiplicata
AGATCAGTAGAGTTTGTGCTGTGAACAATCTATCAAGGTTTTGATGAAGTCCAGCAGTAGAGTGAATAGGTTCTATGTCTAGTAAAAGCAAAGGCTGTTTCAAAGGCAAAGGGTGGCCACACCAATTCTGTTCCCTTTGCATTTTGATAAAAATAAACTTTTGACCTGTCTTTTTTACACAATACTGTATTTTGGGGCGATATGGTTTTCAACACTTTTTATAAAGTATTATGCTATGTTAGTTTGAATGTTTTCCATCTATTTATTCCCTGTTCAGCCATAACATTATGACCATCTGCCAAATATTGTGTACGTCCCCCTTTTGCTGCCAAAACAGCCCTGAACCCTCGAGGCGTGGACTGAACTAGATCTCTGAAGGTGTGCTGTGGGATCTGGCACTTTTAGTCCTGTAAGTTGCAAGTCCCTATCAAAAAGCATGAACTTTTTTCAGCAATTTGAGCTACAGTAGTTCGTCTGGTGGATTTGACCACATGGGCCCACCATAGCTCCCCACGTGCATCAATGAGCCTTGGCTGCCCAGACCCTGGGAACTTTTGGGCTCCGGCTACCTGGAGCCTTCACTTGCGGGACGCGGCCAGGACTGCCCACTGACATCAGCGGGTGGTTCCGTGACGTAGGTGAGAGTTCCAACTGACGTCAGTTGGAGGTCCCCCTGACACCATTTAAAAGGAAAATGGGCGGGGAGCGGGGTGTACCGGAAAGTGGTGCTTCACCTGGCAATCTCCGGGTCAAACCTGGAAAGTTCCCAGGTATGCGGATCACCGCTTCCTTGGACCACCTTTGAAATGTTCACTTGCTGCCTAACATATCTCACCCACTAACCCAGGTGCCATGATAACAAGATTATCCGTGTTATTCACTTCACCTGTCAGTGGTCATAATGTTATGGCTAATTTGTGTATGTGTCCTGGTTGATCTGCATGTTCGGTTTAAGACATATTTAGTGAAGAGAGAAGTTGGTGTTGCATTTATTATTGTCACCCTTCCCCAACAGAATGGCATTTATAGGGTTGCCAGTGGATACAAGTGGTTGTGGCCTCACTCTGTTCTGACCCTTCTCATCAATTCACAGCTTTTGTTCTTCTTGTGGAGTTTATTATATGGAAAGTGGGGTTTAAGTAATAGAGGCCCCTCAAAATGCCTTAAAATATACTTTAGTTCCCTGCCCAAGACCGGAAGGAATGACTGTAATACGGATAAAAAATGAGTTTAAACTTTGGCATAAAGCTGCTATTTAGGATATGCTGGATATGCAAAATAGTGGCCACAGTTCTAGTGAATGATTTAATTTTATACCCTTTTGACCAGTAATTAAACTAATTAAAATATCTAACAAACATGTTTTTCGGTGTTGTTGCTTTCTCTCTGCCATTGGCTAAATAGGAGGCTGTTATAGCTAGGTGACAGGTGTTGTAGCAGCTCTCACTCTCATGGAAGCACAGGAGATTTGTTTATGTGTCCATGAGGGTCTAAAATTGCCACTACGCATTTATATACTCAAAGTACATTTGCCCTTTTGCTGTACAGCCCAGTCAAGTCATTGGCATGGTAGACAGCTTGGCATGGTAGACAGCTTGACAGGCTTAAATGCCAGCAGCCCAAGTGTTGGTGCTGAAACACTCAGTGGGACATATATATTTCATGTTTTATATATATATATATATATATATATATATATATATATATATCTCACAAAGTCCATTGCACAACCATTCCAATATTCCAAGCCTGGTGCTGGTAAACCATTGCCAGTTCCATGCAAAGCACTTTCAAAGGTGTCAGCACTCCAGGTCTTCAAGTTAACAACTTCTCTTTATTCAAACAAAGTCAAGTCGACGTTTCAGTCATTGCTGACTCAATGAAAATATATATAACATGAAATATATGTGCAAAAAAGTATTATATTGCTAAAAAATCAAATGAAAATTCGAAGCTCCTTGTTTTCAGACATTTGTGAGAATTTACGAAAAATTTAATTTTGGACCAAACCGAATGCACAAATCTAGTGATCACACCACTAGTCCTATCATGTCTGTAGTACATACTACAGGCAATCCAAAATACACCAGACAGCATAATATTCAGGAAACATACATTTGATTACATACTTTACTTGTTCCCTTGAGAAAACTACCACGGAAGAAATGAGACACTTTTAAACTGTAAACTATACTAAAGTGGACTATTATATTTATAGGTTATTTTCACCCTTTATCCTTCCACCTGAGACCTCCATTCATCCGTACCTACTCTTGCATCAATACATAAAGTAAGGTTAATAAGGAGGGTACTCACCTTCCATACCAGGTGCAAAGCTCTGGAAAGCCCTGCCTCTGCCTATCAGGACAATACAAGAACACGGCACAGTTATATGGAAACTAAAGACTTGACTCTTCAACTCCCTCAACTGCTCACTCTCTTGTCTTTTCTATACAATCTATGCCATAGCTCTTTTTCCCTTTTTTTCTGCTTTAAGGGCATAGAAGCCGTGTTTACCCTGTTTATGCACTATATACACCTTATAGATGGATGATTACTATTTTAACAATCTGCAAAACATTGTACAACGTGCGGTGCAACTGAAATAAATAAATATACAGTACAGCACAAACAGTGTTACACATAAAGGACAATTTTCATGCAAGTGGGTAAAACTTGAGCAATCTGTGAAAACTTTCCATGTATTGGTATGGTGACTTTTACGCCATCACACCAGTCATTATTCTTTCTCTCATGAGTCTTCTCTGGTCGCAGTTATGGGACTGCCACCATTACGGGAATATCTGTGATCAGTCATTTACATCTATGCTAACAATATCATGTGTTGTAATATTTCACATGAAGAAGATTGTTAAGAAAATGCACCAAAAAAGTTGGTTTAGAAATCTGTGATATATTTAACATGTCTTGGTTCATACTGAGATCAGATTTGTTACATCATACAGAATTGCGTAACATTACCACTTTTCCTTGGAGGCCCATTAGCTCATTATGAACAGCTCACTAATAGGAGTTAGACTCCCCATGGATGGAGACAGTACGCGAGAAGATAGTGAGAGGGAGGCAGATGGGGAAATTACTATTGAATGCAGTATACACTCATTTCTCATTTGGTTTCCTTCCTCCATTTGCCCATTGTCTGCTTATTTAGTATATTGATTGCCCTTCTTTTTTGTCATAAAAAAACTACAATAAGTCATGTTGTACATTGATCCTCTAGATTGTGAGCTTGTGAGCAAGACCCTCTTCACCTAATGTATTGGTTTGTCTTAGACTGTCAATTTAAGTTTAGTGATACCCTTAGACTATTTCTATTGTAAGAAGTGAAGCGTAAATACCTAACCCAAGTAGTGGATATTGGGATGTTATGTAAGTTATCAGGGATGTTTTGACATTTGCTTAAGTCAAGATGATATGTCATAAGGTTTCAGTTTTAAGAAACTAATGAAAGAGCAGTAAAAGGTATATATATGTTCAATCCAAGCTCCTCATTTTAGCACCAGGACACAGGCTGTCAGATTGAATGGCTTCTGACTGTTTACCAACTACAACTTATTAGGCAAAATAATTTTCAAGTTGACAAAATATAAACTTCTTGGTTTCATAGTTTGTTTGCTGAAACCGTCAAAATAGAATAACATTTTCTCGTGGTGTGGGATGAATACCATTGTTATTTTTGAGCTGATTTCTAAAACAGAAACCTAGAGATAAGGATTTTGATCAATTCAACCCTATAGAAATGTTCAAGGCTCAGGATTTAGGCCTTGAAGATTTTCTCACCATTCCATATATATAATACCTAAATTGTGTTTCCAGCATTAAATCCACTTAGCTTCCCACAGTTGTGTGATATGAATAACAAGTCCCTTCTTCTGTACTCACATCATTGAAAAAAATGTCATCTTGGCTTTTCAGAGCAGCTTCAATACCCTGGTTCACTGATGATCAGACATTATTATAAAACCAAATGATCAGTCAAGATAGGAGATTGTGATGAGATAAGAATACATAGTTATCAAAGTACCTGCAGGAATATGACATGCAATGGAAAACAACATTTTAGATAACCCTCTGGGGATTAAGAGTTCCATCATTCCATGTAGGTTAATATTCTACTATTTCTAGTCACTGTATAGAAAACAAAATTAATCAATTGGTGTTGCTGTAAACCTGCACTGTTTTTCATATTATTATTTGCAAGTGATTTTTGTTGCCAAAGAATGAAGTAAGGGAAAGTCACAGCGACAGGTATCAGGAATAGGGATCTCATTGGTGTAATTCCCTTACAATGGAAGATGATGTGGGAAGTTGATGTCTACCTATCTAGAATGGGATTTAAGTTGCTTCCTTTGTAATGGTGTCATCATTTCCAAGGCTTACGTGAACTGGGGTATTCTGGCCTAGGCCAGCAGGTTGATTTGGCACCCTAGGACACCACTGTTCATTGCTATTGTGCATTCAGACTTCCGTTGTGCTGCTGTACAATGAGTCATTTGCAAGGGAGATATCTGATCTCTCCAGCCGTCCCATTCCCACCATGGATGACTGTGCCTACCTGGCACAACCTCCATTACACTCTGTACTTGGTGTGTCCTTCTGAGTCATTTTCCAGCCCTCAGTAGAAAGGACAGTAGTCTAAAAGGTAGGTGCTGGGGCACTGCATTAAGTCAGTCCATCAGGCCTAGGACAGTGTCCACCATGAATACAGCACTGCTTACATGCCTACTTTTAGTTACAACTCCATATCCTTTTTACTGTACCAAAGAGTTGCCTCAGATGAAAGTCATCTCAGCGTACTCTCTAAATATGCTAAAGGCCCTGCTATGCCCTACATGTGGGGCTGAATTCCCCAGGATCTCTTGCAAACTGAGAACTCAGGGCATCCCACAGAAAAATGTAATACACTGTGAGAGTTGTGATACTTGTGACTTGTTGTAGGCCCAAACTGTGAACTTAACATGAGTTGTGCATTTGAGTTGCATCCCAGTTGAAATAAAGGGGACTCTGCAGCTGTACAACATCTTTAGGTTGCTGCACGTTTACCATAAATTTAACACATGGTAAACTCTGGGTTTTATAAATAAACCCCACTATCCCTATGTAGTCCAGTCTATAAAATGTTTGTTTTTATTTTTGTTATTATTTATTAATTTAAATTTATCCCGTTGACTCTGATTGTAAAGCGCTATGGAATCTGCTAGCGCTATATCAATAATTTTAATGTAACGTTAATTGCTTAGTAACTATTGCATTTCGTCCTTTGATGAATATTAAAGCCAACAGGAGTTTATGCAAGTTAAAGCATGGGTATCCAACCTGTAGCTTCCCAGCTGTTGCTCATGTCTACAAGAATGAAACCAATTCTAACGTGTGCAAAACTACATTTCAGTGTCTTACAAGGTCATTTATTTTTACTCCATTACAGGACTTAAAATATTTTTTTTTCCACTGGTTTATTTCCAATTACTGAAATTTATGTTATCATAATACGCATTGGTTATGAATAACAATAGTTGGTACTTATTAAAGTCTCCAGTGAAGGTGCTACTGTTTCGCCTCACAACAAAGAGGGGCTGAGTTTTCTTATCACACAAAACACAAGTCCTCTTGAATGACAGCCACTTGCAATGACATGCAATAAACACTAATGATGGGTCATCTGCTGTACGCTACTCTTAAAGATAAGATACACACCTCTCTGCATCACCAATGAAACCACCTTGTCTGTTTGTTCCAGGTAAATGATATTTGGAATTTTCTGTTTAGGCTTGTAGAAGACAGACCTCCCTTTGTTCAAGTTAATATTCCCTGTGTCTACAATCTGCTCAGGCTCTCCATAGATTTCACCAGGCGCATATTTATACACAATCACCCCATCAGAACTGCAGAATGTCAGTATTAACCCTTGCATTAACCATGTAAATACCAGAGGGGCTGGATAAATGCCAAGTTAATATTTGATTTGACATTGTAGGAATTTACCAAGCAGACCAGTCCCCCTGTTGGTGGTCCCAATGAATGACCCATCTCATGGACACTTAACTATCATTACTGGTCCAGTAATAAGTGACTGGTATACCACAGCTTGTCCATAACAGGAAGGTATCATCAGCCAGTGACAGCCAATCCCCAGGAAAACAAACAAACACACAAACAAAACAAAAGACCATTAAAATCATGTTGTTTTCCCTTTCTTTACCTGGGGCTATAGCTGGATAATTGTGCACAGCAGCTTCTGCTCCTCCTCTTTCTCTCCCTGTGTTGTCCCCATCAGCAGATCACTGAGAAGTGAACCTTTGTTACTACTACACGGCAGACTGGGCTGCTCTTGGATGTTGCTATAGCAACAGACCGCCTGCCGACTCTCAGTCATTCCGCGGCGTTGGGTTGGTACTCTGTATTTGCTGGCTCCGGAGTTCATTCAAGAATTCCCATTGAGTAAGGAGGTGATGCTGTGGGAGGGGCTTGCATCTTGGATACGGCGCTCATTGGCGCTCAGCTTCCGAGCTGCTGTGCGGTGATGCTCCAAATAGGATCCAGGCATTTAATAAAACATATTCGTGCAAGTTACACTGCAGCGGGCCGCGGGGACAATGTTACAAGTGTGATGCCATAGGTGGGAGGTGGCTGCTGCCTACAAACCTAGATATTCACATTAAAAGATTGCATTATTTTGTATGGTAGCCCACTGTTATAGTAGGAATGATAAATATGTAACACTAGTGCAGGGGACAGTGCAAGATCAGTGAAGACCTATCCCCACATTTGTTCAATTAAAGGACAGACACATGCAGCATGTCTCCCCTAATCCCACAACCTCCCCAACACGAGGTTGATACTCCTGGTAATATCCTGGCCAAACTGACTCACTCTAAGTGATTGGTGCAATGTGTTACCTCCCTCATGTTTTTTCTTAGCTTTCTTGCAATGCTCAGCAGATAATGTTTAATTAAGGTCTCTTTTCCAGGCCAACATATATGGTATTTTCTCAAACACCTCTGGATAAAATAAACCTGTATAAAATTTCGAAATTGATTTTTGATCCATGTGGCTTCTATACAAATTGTGGTAATAGAATGCGTTGAAAATCTAGTGAAGTCCATAAGAGTAGTTTATGTGCTTAAAAACTCAAGGTTGTAAGTACTGCAGATTTCAAATGTTTTCCTTTCCCTTAGAAGTTCCTATGTAGCCAAATGACCTCCATCGAATAGATGTCCTATCGCTTATACCCCCTTATGCCTCTATTCCATCAGGTTAAGGTTCAGTATAAGCACTTCAATAGAAAAAATCTGAGTAGCTAAGGAAAATTTGGACGGCACCAAGATCCTTGTGAGGCCTTATCCCATAGTTTCAATGTTAGCAGTGTTGTGGGAAGAATTTAATATTTCTTACTGACTCCTTCAGCCATGCTAGCTGTGCTAGGGTAAATGGGTATAAATGGTCATTCTCATCATCCAGCCAAGTTAAGGTGCTGAGACAGGTTAGAGGCCCAATAGTCAGATTCTAAATGTGGAACCCCAAGACCTCCTATAAGCTTATACCGATAAAGGAATGGAAAGTGTTCTCATAAACCATCATATTTAATATGGCAATCTTTCTCAACCATTTTTAAGGAGGGCACTATAAAATTGAGTTGTTGCATTGCTTGAACTATTCTGGCTAGCTTAATACCAAGATATTGCAGTCTTATATTTTTTTTTCACCTATAGTGAAACCTGTGATGGAATGGTCAGCCTTAATGTTGTTTGGAGTTCAGGTGTAATAGTGTAGGAAGAGGGCATACCTGCCTGGTATCATTCAAGATAGGAATTCATGGAAAAAAGAAACACGCCAAATTAACCTGGGCAGAGGCGCTACTATACAGAGCTATGATCGATCTAATAACGGTTGGGGTAGACCATACCTAACCAGCGCTCTCCCTAATTAATCCTATCAAATGCCTTTTCAGCATCAAATGAGATTAGAACACATATACAAAAACAGGTGAGTGCGCAATCTAAAAATTAATATTCTCGGGTTGCTGCTAGAATAATAATGACCAATAATTACACATAACAAAGCAATAATTCAGTGTGTACCCAGTGAATACCATTCAAAATACACATCAAAGGCATAAATATTGCGTCACACTATATGGCCATATATTGCTAAGCCTGCCATTATGTCAAAGTACCCCAAGTTTAGCGAGTCCTATCTAGCCTTCTCTGGATGCAGTAGCGTACCTAGCAGGGGGTGGGAGGGTAGTCCGCACCAGGTTGCGCTCATCAGGGGGGTGCCACCATGCCAGCACCCCTCCAGAGACAGACAGCAATGTCCGTCTCTAGAGGAGCAGGTTCTCCGATCCTGCTCCCTTGCAATGCGCATGCAACTGATGCTGTGCGTCGGAATTTGATGTCCCGGCGCACAACACTGAAGCCGTGCCCACCGCCTTTTGCGCTCACTGCACCAGAAGGAAAGGACACAGAAGAAGAAGAGCCAAGAGGAAGAACGAAGATGAGGAAGAAAAGTGACAGAGTCAGAGAAAAGATAGGAAAACATTCAGTGAGAGTGAATTAGTAAGTGTGTGAGAGTGATGGGTGTTATGCTGTAGTTTATGCTGAATGTGTGTGATAGCATGTATGTGTAAGTGTGTATGTGTGTGGAGGGGGTAGCATTGGCATAGGGAGGCTGTAATCATATTCCTATAATGCCCAGGTTCCAGCATGTACTGGCTGCCTGGGCATGATAGGAGTGTGACTGCTGTTAGCAATCTATCTATCTATCTATCTATCTATCTATCTATCTATCTATATAGTATTGTTGATTTTTTGGTCCAACCCCACTTTTATTAAACGTAAGTAACACACCAAAATTGAACAGAAAAATTCTATAACAATATATATATATATATATATATATATATATATGATTGCTAACAGCAATCACGCTCCTATCATGCCCAGGCAGCAAGTACAATCTAAACAAAACAATGGGGGGAAATGCTATTATCCTTTTTCCACCTCCTTTTTAAAAGAGAAACACACTGAGGAACACTTCTGTAAAGTAACATAGTAATAGGAGTTCAATAAACAATGTGTAGAAGTAATTGCTTAGCGTGACCTGTAGCCCATGCCTGAAATCAACTACTGACAAACTCTAATTCAACAGTGACAACAGTCACATAACCTTGTCCTTTTGTATATGTCAAATTCACCATCACCGTCGTGCAGACAACCTCTGCTGTTGCTAGCACTTCCGCCGGGGCTTCTATGATGGAAGTGCCGAAAGTGCCGGCAGCATGCAGGGTTTACGCTGCAGCGCTGCGGGGGATCTAGATCTTAGTCTTATAGTCAGACCTTTATTTTTGCTCTGAAAAAACCTTGTCTCATGATTGAGGGTGATACATTTGTATCCAGTGAGTACATACTCCTCTGTTTCCCCTGTCTCTCTCATTGAGAGCTTTTTAAAAAGAAATCTTGCCATTAGAGTATTTTTAAATTTAAATTTTTTCCAACTAGGCCTCAGAATTTTTCTTGATTTTTCTTTAATCATTTTATGAGCTTAATTTGACTTAAATTGAAAGAAAATGTTTGCTCTGCCATATTTCACTGTATATATTGAATGTATACAGCTAGTATATGGATGTTACAGCATTGATAGCAGCCCAGTGCAGCACTTGGGAAGGAGGAAATAAGGCATGATTCTGTGTTCATGCTCCCACAGACACTCTAGAAAGCATATTCTAGAAAAAAGAGAGACTGAAATATTTTTTTTTTATTCTTTATTAAATATTTCAATAAAACAGACATTAAAGCCAAAAAAAAGAAGAAAAGACAAAAACAAAACTTCAAATTCATATATATATAGTATAATGGAGTATACAAGACATCCAATATATCAAATTGTTAAATAACAATCAATAAATTACAATCTTGTAGTACTCTTCATATGTATTCTCATACACACACAATGCTTCCTGGTGGGTGAGTCTCTGAAATCTTGATGCATTAATAAACTACATTTCAATTTTAGTGAAAATCATGCGAGTACTTTATACCTTGAATTCTTTGTGTTTATTCCTAATAGCACCAAGGTATCATTGCTACAAATTATAGTGCACGTCACTCTGTATTTTATATATATATATATATATATATATATATATATATATATTGATTTATTTATTTATTTTAAGTACAATAGGCATACAGGCATTATGGTCACAGTTCAATAGGCATAAATACATTAGGGAAAGGAGGTCCCTGCTCTATAAAACAAAGTGGTAAATATTAACATTATTATATTATTAGAAGGCCACTCTTTGCAACATTATCTTACATTCCTTTTAAGATTAAATGTTTGACAATGTTTGCCAGTATCCTCATGCCTGCTAGGAGATTAAATAAAATCCCAGTAGGCAAATGTTCTTCTACTTTTGATCTATCTTGAGCTCTGACTTCCCATGGGGTCATAACCTAGCATAGTGTTTACCTTTCTTCTGATGACCTTGATTAAATCATTAGTAACAAATATTTATGTGTCTTAATCTTGCCACATGCAAAACACCTCTTCTGTTTTGCACATACCTTCATTTTGACAGACATGCATTAATAGTCAAACGCATAATGTAATGGTACAACTTTTACAGCAATATCCAGTGAAAAAAAATGTTTGAGCGGGGTCCTCCTCACCTGCTGTTCTATAAGTCAAATTGTTATGTTATATACTAATATAGTTCACATTTTTTATAAACTTGTGCTGTGTTTGTAAATGTTTGATATCCATGAGAGCAGAGTATTTTTATGTATTTTTTGAAGAAAAGATCAAAAGGCTAAACAATAAAGATAATTTGTCACAGCCTTTTTTGCTTATATTTACAAACACTGCCAATAATTGTGGAAGGCTCTGTATATCCATTTTCTTCAGGTTCTGCTAAATGTCTGAATCATGACCAGGGGAGCAAAAGGGGTCAGAAGAATTTGAGTCACAAAATCCTATGCAAAATCATATATGCTATGAAAATAATCTATTTTATTGAATTAAGCATTGTGCAGGACCAGTTCAATCTTTCTTTCACGGTTAACATATCAAGATATTTAGGGCAAGCATATTTTTTTTTTTACATATGAAACATGAAATCGTATAAACATGATCCCTGTTGTTTAAGCATGCTGCATGTTTTCGTGCTGTGAGGTATTGCAAAACACTTATATATACACTAAATATTCTTATTTCATGAAAAAGGGGGACACTACATTGGGAATGGGGGGTTTATTTTGAAAAATGAGACAATGGGAAGGTACATACTAAATAAACATTCCCTCAAATATTGCAGAGGGTGGACTGGGCTGAACAAAATAAAATGCTGCCCTCTGGTGGATTAAGGAAGAAAAGGGATGTTTTGAGCATTCCACCAGAGACCTCAAAAAGGAGCAAAAATCAGCTGCCACCAGTTGAGGGACAGAAGAGGGACAGTACCTTATTGAAAGGGCTTCTTACACATATACATAGCTTATTTCAATGTGTAAACATCATTGTATGGGTTTATGTAGTTTTCTCTAGTATAATATGTAATAGACTTGTCCATTTGGATTCGTACAAACTTTGCACAAGCATTATTGTGAATCTCTGAAAACGAGGAGGGACCCCAAAAAAACAAACCAAAATTAATATTAAACCTCTAAATATGCATTTGTGAAATTTGTTCATTCGTTTGTCCATTTTGGCGCCGTTACAATGTGTTTTGGTGCTCTTTCAGCAGGGAGAATGGTAAAGAAATTTGTCTGGGAGGGTACAGAATATGTGATTGATAGAAGTAGCCAAGTCTCATCGATTATGGCTGTGATTGAACGTTCCGACAACATGTGGGATTTTTCTTTATTTATTTTACTCTGGCCAATCATTATTTACAAGGGGAAGGGACAAGCATACACATACAACATTGTTGATGGCATTTTAACTCAGTAGCAGACAGAAACAGATGCCGCTTGTGTCAGTAAGGGACAGTGACAATAAACCCTCTTGGTTGCAGGTACACATACCCATACAAAAGGTATATGACACTGCCATGTAGTTATTATAGCTCCAGATGTGATACTGCCATGCAGGCCCGGACTAGCCATCAGGCACCCGTTGGGCCTGGCGGACCAGGGCCGAATTGACGTAAGGGCTGATGGAACAGCCGCATTAACGCAGGGCATAAGGGGCACCTGCCCCTTAACCCTGCAGCAACTGCGACCGGGCCCGCCACTTTAGGAGGCCGTGCAGCCCCCACCAGGGCCGGCCTTAGGGTTGTACGGTCGCACAGGGCTCAAATGAAAACATCATTTTTTATTTATTTTTTTCAACTTTATTTAACATCCTCCATGTTAAATAAAGTTTTTTAACTTTATTTAACACGGAGGATGTTAAATAAAGTTAATACAAAAAACCCCCCGGTGTTTTAATTTAAGGGGCGCCGACCGGTCGCTCGTGAAGTTTTCAGCAACCGCTCGGCGCCCCTCACTCTCCGTGACTCCGTCG
>VKOC01000006.1:27152387-27202351 GCA_009364415.1 Spea multiplicata
AAGAAATGCATTTTATCAAAGTTTTTTTTATTCTGCTGTTTGTTTTTAACATCATTTGTTTCGATTACGAAAATAATCGTTAGTTGCAGCCCTAATTTATACATTGATGTACTTGTATGTTGGCTATAGAGACATGAACACTGTTTATGCAAGTATGCAACAATGTCAGATTTAAAGACTGGGTTAAACCTGAAGAAATTCAAGCAGATCAAGGCTATGGGAGATTATATTTGTAACCTGAAGGCACTGATGAAAGGTTCATCATTAGATAGTTAGTTCTTCTGGGCAGGGACCACATTTCCAACTAATTCATACTGTACACCAATCAAAGGGTCTGCAGGCGGCTTTACTTGCTATAACACTTTTCGTACCTCTATTCTATTATAAACTATAAAGTCACTCATATATATATATATATATATATACACACACACATCATTTAGAGATGATAAAAGACCGGCCAGATTTACTAAACCAGGGCTTGACAAATTTGTTTTGAATCTAGGAGCCAGCTAAAGAAGTTAGGAGCTAGGATTTTTTTTAAACTAACAGTTTTATTTTCAAAAACAAAAATAACTGATCTTAAATGTAAATGTAAAATGTACACGTATCCCTCTATATGCCAATCTGCATCCAGAAATGCCTTATACCCTATGCCCTTATACCCCCTATATGCCTTTTAATCCCCTTAATGCCACGCTGCCTCCAGACATGCCTTTCAACCTCCTTTATTCCACTCTGCCCCCAGGGATGCCTTTTAACCCTCTATATGCAACTCTGCCTCCAGAAATGCCTTATACCCCCCCTATATGCCACTCTGCCCCATGATATGCCTTTTAATCCCCTTAATTCACACCCCAAAGCCAGCCCTTGTGTCCACTCCACCCACATAGAACCTGAACAGCACCCAAATAGCCCAGCACAAGTCAACTTTGTCCCCAAACAGTCCGGCCTGTGCCTTTTTTGTCCCATATACACCCTGTCTGGGCCATCTTGGTCCCCAAGGCTCAAACATCTTGCTAGTGCCATCTTTGCCCTTCCACAATTATACATCTATGATACACACAAACACATTAACTCATGCTCTCCCTCATTCAGACAATTCATCCCCATATTAAGCCATGCTCTCCCCCCATTCAGACAACGCATCCACATATTAACTCATGCTCTCCCTCATTCACTCAATGCATCCACATATTAATTCACACTCTTTACTTATTTCAATATTCTTACTACCCTCTTCCTCAATATCTAACCCCTCTCGCTCCCCCTACTCACTGTCTATCCTCTCACCTTTAGGTCCAGCGATGGAAGCACAAGGCTTCTGTCTTCCCGCTGCTTCACTGGTGAGCGCCAAAATATGACGACGTCAGCATGAAATACCGGCACTGCAACGGAGGTAGAGGCCTCGTGGAGGAGAATGAAGAGTGCCGAGCGGTTGCTAGGCACCCCTCTCTCCTCCGCATCCAAAAAAAAAAAAAAAAAGCATTTAAAAGCCGCTCACTGGCGCCCCCTTTCAATGGCGCCAGTGAGCACCATACCTTAGATACGGCTCTGTCCTAGGCACCAGGACAAAAATCTCAGACGACCTGGAGCCCGGGATTTCTCAAGCCCTGTACTAAACGTTTGCTTAACTCCCTTTTGATACTTTACTTGCAATTGCAGAAATATGAAATTATAATGATACATCAGATACTTGTTATAGTTAACAGACCACTAACATGTTAAACATTGTGGAGCGTATACTATTTCATTTACTTATACTTGTTGGCATTGTTAGATAGGTTGTATGACCTTCTGTTTTCTTGTATCAGACTGTTAACAAAAGAGGTCATGTCAACCGTTGTCAGACCATTTAAATTAGCTCTCACAGCCATCTAAATATTCTAAAGATTCATTACAGGGAGTTCTGTTTTTATGTTTATTGATGCAGTAGATAATCAGCAATTTTTCAGCATAGAGAGGATGGTCTGTGCTACAGTATATGAAACATTCGAACCTCTAGCACTAACGGGCCATCCTAGATTTTCCATTTATCTGGTAAGGCAATTAACGGATATAGATGAGAACATATTAGCATCAAACATAAGAAAATAAAAATGAAGGAAAATATGGTAGCCCTTCACATTTAGTCAGACAGGAGACAGGTGAAATTGCAGAGAAATGGTAGTTTTCACAGGTTAGGTACCATAGCAGATGTTATAGTTACAAAGTCTCTGCACTGTAAGTGTACATCCCCTTCTTTTAATAGAAAAACAAAGTCAATAGATACATACATTCATTTCTCACAATGCCAAAGCCCTATACGACAGATATACCTGCCAAACACTGGCATACAGACTTGCATGATGTCTATAGAGAAGAAAGCTCCACTATCATGCCAGCTAGCTAAATGCAAGATGAAAAACAATAAAACAAAACCAAATTTAAAGAGTATATATTATATATATATATATATATATATAAATATATATATATTGTACATCAGAATCAGAGCTTGACAAATTTGCAAATTCGTTTTAAATCTAGGAGCCAGCTGAAAAAGTTTGGAGCCAAGACTTCTTTGCCCTGCACTCACAGCCTCACACTTTGTGCCCCAGCACTCAGCCTCACACTTTGCCCCAGCACTCAGCAATGACAGTCCTGCCCAGACATACCCAGGTTCCAGCATGTACTGGCTGACTTGGCATGATAGGAGTACATGCTGAAACCTGGCTTGCTGCCCCCTTGTGTATTGATGCTGCACATCACTTAGAGCCCCCTGTGCCATGCTCCTCCCCCCACTTGCACAACCATGCTATCACACACACTCATTCATATACTCATTCATACACCCTCCTTCACCCCCTTACCTGCACTGCAGATCTCTCACTCGCAGACTTCCATTGGGGCCCTGCTGTCTCTCTATGTCTCTCTGCACAAACTTCTCTTGTCCCGCCCACTGGGAGGAGGAATGGAGCAGTCATGTGACGTGAGATTAATTGATGTGACTCCTCTGGTTTCCTGCTTCCTGTGGCCAGCACAAGAGTTGCTGTTTGCACAGTAAGGCACACAGTTAAGCAGTGCGGCCCCTGTGGTGATTATTTTCAGCAGTTTTTTTTATTTATTTATTTCAGCATTTTGCCGAAGATGTGTTTCGGCCACCGGTTTGGCTCACAAACACCTAGGCGCCAGGACAAAATGATCAGTCACCATGGAGACCTGTACATACACTCTCCCTACATATTGCAGCATAGTCAAATGGAGGAAAAAACCATTTATGGTGGTACGGTGGCATTAGTCTTTACCTGTCCTAACAGTCTTCGAAATTCATTGTTTTAACTGTTATGACCTGGAACTATAAAAGAAATTTGCGAGTGCATACGTACCCTTATATATTGCTCAGTTCTTCAAACTTTATTATGCTATTTGTTTGTTGTATTTTTTTTCTCTACATGTATATGCGCCCCATTTGGAATAATTAAATGCAAGATGAGAGCTGAATTAAATTGGTGTAACACTTGTATGCTCAGGAGCCTCAAAGACACATTATGCAGAACGTATGTACAGCAATAAATGATGCTCCCCAAGCACTATGTTATGGAAAAAGGGCAATAATCAGATTTAGAGGAGAAGGGTATCGCCATTGAATTTTAAAGCAGCTCTTTAGCTCATAAGTCAGAGTACAATCTCACGCCACTTTGTTGAGCCCTATTAAGCATGAAAAACTGTGTAATAAAAGGATGAACATAAAATGTCAAGCTTATGCCTCATTAGCGTCTCAGCGTAACGATCACCTGATACACTTACAGTTATGTTCGTTAAGTCAAATTGAGCTTGCTTAATGAAAGACTTGCTGCATTACCTGAAATAACATGGTCATAATGCCCAATAGGTGACCTATATATCAGTAAAAAATAAGACAAAAACATGGCGAACATAAATAATTTAACCTCTCTCCCACCATCAGCCCTTGAAAAGTCAACTGAAGCCATCCAGCTGTGCGGCATTCACATGTCATAAATAATAAAAATAATAGCCTATAGCATCCCACACCGCTAAATGTACTAAAGTCTATGCAGCCAAAAACAAATCAAATATATTGGCATTTTTGTGATCTTTTCATCTTTCCTGGATAACTGAAGGCCAAGACTACCCCATTCTCCCGATGAAAGGAACACAGTGCAGGAAACACAACTTCACACAGATCCCGAAGCTTAAGTAACATATCTATTCACTGAACTATACATAAACATATTAATATCACTATGCATTATATCACTCTTCCCAGATGTCTATATAGTAAGCTTGCAGATACTTATGATGTCCTGCCACCTTAAAAACCAACACAAATTTGTCAAACTGTGGACGTATTAAGGACCCACAGCTGAAAACTGTACACTAGCAGCACTATGTCTACAAGAACAGACCAGAACATTAGTAATGTAAAAGTAAATAATTTCTTTGCCGTGATAGCTGGGTTGGCAGAAGGAATATATTCAGGTTGCTGAGGTTTTTGTGTATGGTCAAATCATGTGACACAGCATGAATACATTGTACACAAATTAGGGCATGAGCTGTTTCACCAACTGAGTATACTACAGCAAAAAAAGTAGTGTGAAAATGGTCTATAAGCTATAGAATATGATTTAAAAGGCCCTGCCTTTATCCTGAAATCTGTAATACAAACTCTAATACTGCAGTATATGGCACCAGGGCTACACTTTTCATGGTCAAAATCCATAAGTATTGTAGAATGAGCAGAACACAAGCATCTATCTCCAGAACATGGAACTCCTCATTCTCTATAGAAAACAAACGCGAAGGCCATGGCAACACCAATGGACCATGAGGAAAGGTGTCCACAAACATCTTGCATAATACTGATCTTTAAATTTATTTTTTTTTTTAAAAGTTGGTCTACCACATGGCCTGAACTACACTATACTTTACAGAATCACCCTTGGGTTAACAAAACATCATTCCCTAATACACATTACCAATTTGCTTGCAGATTGCCAGAGCAAAGATGTAACATCTTTCATCAAGGATACAATGCTTTAACTGCTGCTGCCAACTTTAATATCACCAAAGAGCAGGAGAGACATCCATCGATGATACCACTGGGTACATAGTACCTTCAACTTGGTTTTTGTGTGCTGGATTGGTGTAATAATGATAAGATTGTTGCCATTATGGCAATTTTCAGGCCTTGTACCAGCACAAGTTAATGGGACAGGACCACCAGGCCCTATGAGCCATACATCACTCTTCGGGTCAAATTCTGAATAATAAACTAAACACTCCGATCTGTTTATTCTCTAAACCAGGAGTTTGCAGATGAGTATGAATGCAATAGTTCAACTAACTGACAGAGCCTCCTATTATGGAGGGTGAACGCCTGAGGGCTTGATGAGCAAGAAGAGCAGAAATGCCTTACATAGTGCAAGGGCATTTCTCTAATGAAGCCTCACAGATTTAACAGATTACACAGGATCACCTTGGCTTTTGAAGTGCACAGGTTGGCCTTCCCATAAATTATAAATGGATAAGGTTTTATGCATCAGGCACAAGCGCTCTATCACAGAATGACAAGCAATATGAGATTTCTGACTTTGTAGCAAGTTGAGTAACCCTTTACTCTAAGCACTCGCAAGTGAATATTCCAGCTGATAACGGAAAACGATCAGTCTGGCAGCGATAGCTTAAGTACAGGCACTCCCTGCTTTAAGGACCTTTACTTTAAAGACACATGTCAATAAGTTACTGCACAATTATTTCACTGTTTATGTACCCACGCGAGGGCGGACGCATGACACCAGCACCTCTGTTCATCGTTTGTACGTTTTTTGAGCATTTCAGATTTTGTGGCGGAAATGACCTGACTATTGCAGAGTCGCACATGCGTTGATAAGTGAAAAAAGTAGTGCTTCACTTTAAGTATATATTCGTTTTAAATACATACCCATTATGTAGGTTACGGTGGGGTATTCCTGTACTGTCGTTTAAAAAAAAAAAACAGATGACTTTTAGATAAAGTAAACTTTTCTAGCATGTAATGGGTTAACCTTTTACAATTATTATCATTTATATAGCTCCAACAATTTATGTTTTATATATATATACTATATTCAAGGGGGTGATGAGACTAGTATAGCCAGACCTGGGCTGCCTTTAAAATGAATTGGACCCTGTGATTGTGGTTGATACAGACTCGAGAGGCAGCTGCTATGGGCCCCCAGGAATGACTGGCCCTGGACAGCTGCCCCTTGTGCCCCGTGTTAAACATGGTCCTGAGACACACTAAGACAAACCGGGTCAGGGTTAAAGGCTTACAATCTAGTGCTTTCAAATATTGCAAAGATGAGGGGTCAGTTAACAGAACATGCTATGGTCTTTAAAAACATCATACTACCAATATTAGTATACTGCATAAGAGAATTATATAGAAGTAGCTGGAGGGGTATCCAAAGTGTCAAAACAAACATTCAAGCAAACATTCAAATTAACATTCCAGTATCTTTCATCATTCGCTATATTTCTATACTTCTAGTGATCAGAGGTATAAAAAATAAAGGAGAAGGAATGAATCAGTATGTTCAATAAAGAAATGTTGCTAGGAACAGTTATCAGAACTGTGACAGGGAATGCAATTATAACAAGTCTATTCTTCTGCAATTAATTGGCCGATACATTGTTAAAAATCAAATTAAAAATTGTAATAGAAAAATCTTGTTGGCATGAAAGGAGCTAACAATCAATGGCCATTAACTAGCCAGGTGAATTTCTTTCTTCGTATTTCTGGGTCCCTACTGGTTACAAACACTTACAATAAATTCAAATACTAAATGAAGATTTACTAGAAAACATTAAGTGTTTGTTTGACAGAATAGATTAACCCCTTCATGACCAATGACGTACCTGGTGAAAAATGAATATGAAAGTTCACAAGGGGGCTCTAGGAGACACTGGAATGAACGATTGGTTTGTATACAGGTTCACTGCAACTGGTTCACTACCACTGAGGAGGTGTACATGATTAGGAAGGAAAGGAAAACCAAAACGGTCTGTACAATATACAACATGTTTATCTATTTTGTACATTAATAGCAAGAAACGCTTGCCGTTAATTTGGTTATATTGTAGTTATTAGCTGCACCTTTTCAGGAGTGGAAAACGGTTGTTTCACTTTCTTCTGACATCAAACCACACATCTTTGTAAAAGAATCAGATATTTCATTTGGTTGAAGAAAACAAACAGAAAGTTATGCCTCAATTACTACTGTCATATTTAAGATACATTTTCTAAATTATTTGGATTTATTTTATAGCTAAAGCTTTTCGAAAAAATAAAAGCCAGTTGTAGCTATTCCAGCTGTCATGGCTTCCCTTCTTTTGTAAACACACTCTGACTACTTATCATACTGCCTGTGGTAAATAGAATGGCTCAATCTTAATAACGCAGTGTTAAAACCACAACTCTTCTGTCAACTCTCCCTTTAGTGAATAAGCTGATGAAAGTGTGGGGTTTCGTTTTATGAGGCTTTCCCTGCTCAATGGCAGCTTCCAGCTCTGCAGACAAAGGACATTTATTGTCAATGCTAACCTAAACTACACCATATAACACCGCACTTTATGCTAAAGTACAAAAAGTGGTTTTTCATGTGACTTCAGCTTTTCCTATGATTGTGTCAGCAAGCTAAAATTGCCAACTCTCCAGACGACACATGCATTACTGAATAAACCCTGATGAGCGTATGGGAGCTCCAGTAAAACCTGGGAATTGGTCATCAATTCCCAAAGCACACACTAAGCAGACTTTCTGTAACATTGTTCACACGAGGCACGGCCTCATTCCCTTGAAAAGGGAAATCTGGTGGAAAAAGAAATATTATTCTTCGAGCCCTAAAACAAAGTAATGTCGTTTAGAATTCAAGAAAACTTGGTTTCAGTTACTTATATTGCAGACCCATAGGCTTCCTTAAAACAGATTCTCTATGGTAATGCTAACGATGTCCTGGTTATTTCATCCATAGGCTCTCATTAGTCTGAGCGCCCAGCTTGTTGATTAAGACGGAGCCATTCTATCTAGTATAATGACATATTGCACAAATTCAGGTTTGTCAACTAGATTGTGTTAAGCTAACAAAACTAGAACACATGGACATGACAAATAAATAGCTCTATTGTGTTATGTGAAAAAATATACTGTTTCAAACAGAAAATAGTATATCTGAAAACGAATTTCATTGATAAACGTGAAATAAAAAAACGGTGGGAGTTTAATGGTTAATATTCTACCCCTTTAATGGTATAATATAGAAACACTGCAACAAAAGGGTGCCACGTTATAAATAACATTAAAGAGACAAAGGGATCACATACTAAAAAGGTCAGTTAAACACTGTGGTAAGACGAACAATTTCATCTCCCTTCAATTATTCATTATAAGAAGCCAACTCATCCCTTTTCACGTGAGAAAGGGGCCAGGGCTGAGCCCCCATAATAATTTGCAGGATAAAAACGACCAGGGAAGACCAAGGGATCTCAATATGCATAGCTTGGAGGAAAGAAAATAGATAGAGGAGACTTGATAGAACGGGGGTTGATAAATTTAGTTTGGATCTAGGAGCCATATTTTGTTCCCTTCACGTATAATTTTTTATTTACATATATTACCTCCTGGTGTGCCGTTTAAGTATGTTTATTGGGTCAATAAAACATAAAACACACCTTTCTTTGGTGATTCACCACTTTATACACAGCCCTTCATGACAATGGGTAGTTTACACCATAAGGACTCAAGCTTATAGTTAACTATCATTATTACACGTACACGCTCTAACAAAATACAGACACACCCTAACATCTATATGCTCACAAACACCATACGCTATCATTCTACACTCACGCGCACGCATGCTAACACCACACACTCGAACACTAAACGTTATGCTTTGCATGTTGTGAACTCCCTGTATTTTTTTTGCTGTTTCTATAATGCCACAAACATAAAGCAAACCAATGTACTAGTAATGCGCTACACATTACAGTTAGGTGGCTACACATTACAGAAATGGCGTTAGGTGCAAAAGCAGTGCTACGTTTAATAAAGTGGTCTTATCGCCACAGCATCCAATGGTCTAGACAACGGTATCATTAGTTGCTATGGTGATAACACCACTTTTAAAATGTCACACCATAATTGTCATACATACAAAGCCCGCATAGCCTACTATATGGTACTCGAAAGTGAACATGGCCACAGAGTAATCTATACTTCTCTGTGCATACACTGTAAACAGCAAGTATAGTGCTTTGTCTATCAGTCACTATAAGTTTTATTGAAGACTGCAAAATCTGTAATGTAAACAAAAAAAAGTGGTGGAATAAACGATCACACTTTAGCCATTCCTGCTGAGCTCGAAACTCAAGATTGTGTATCGTCCCATCCAATATTGTTTTGTCATTGTCAGTGTAAACATAGCTATAAAAGTAATGGTTTCACCATAGTGCAGAATGTCACAGCCTAGATTTAACTCGAAACTGTTCCTGTATTGATATTGTATATGTGCAATAACTATGCCGGGGTGTATGTATACATTGTATACGTGTGTGTGTATATATATATATATATATATATATATATATATGTGTATATAATAAAACACAACAATGAGAAAGGTGAACAATAGGTAGCCTGTCATCCAGCACTTATCAAACCACTATATAAGACGAGTGAACGGGATGTTTATGTACAATATAAATACACATATATCCCTGAAGGAAGATAATGGCAGCATGAACGTCATCCCTCCCTCGGTCTTCTCCACTCTCACTACTTCCTCTTCTGTATCCAGGCCTCTAGTTCATCACAAAGCCTCCTTATCGGGCCTCTGTCCGCACCCTCCCCTAAGATGCCTTGACCCAGTGCCCAGCCCAACATGCAGGAACTGAGACCGCCACAGCACCATGATGCTCCCTCACCTCATGTCGATTGCTACGGTTCCTTGTGCCGTTCCGTATCTCTGTTTCCCCGGCTCCTCTCTCCGACCCAATCCACTGCTCCGTGCGGCCCCACAGAGCCGGCCATGAGAGGAGGAGCAGGAGTTGGAAAAGTGAAACTACAACTCCCAACAACCCCCGCGGCAAAGTGGGAACGCGTCAAACACACAAAACTTTATTAAGAATTACAAATAAGAACCGAACGGGTGTGCAACGTTTGTTATTGTTTATTTGGTTTGTTGCTATCGCTTTGTTTTCATAAGCAAACTTTTGAAACAAGTATATTCTTATATTTATCATTCAAATGATAATATAGTACAGTGCAGGACAGTGTATGTTTAACTAAAGCAAAATCTACCTTTAAGAAGTTTCTGAATAGTCTTCACACAATAACTTTAATGTTTTATTCAAACAAAACGTAATAAACAACCATTTCCATTTTGGGAAAAAAACACCCTCACAATTTGTGAGGATGCATACGCTACACAGCCAAGAGTACGCAGACTAGGGTGACCATATCAGCCATGTTTTCCATGACACATATAGTTTTTCCATATTGCTAAAGGAGCCCGGATAAAATGCCCTGGAGTATGTGGGATGTATAGACTTATGGAAGGGAATCAATTAATCATTTATACACCCCCCATACTGTAGGGCAGCATTTTATGGGGGATGCATTTCTGGGCTGGTCAGCAATATGGAAAAATATGTGTCATGGAAAACATGGCCGATGTGGTCACCATAGTGCAGACACGTGCTTACTGGACATCTCAATCCAGAATCGCCTTAGGAATTAGTGTTTTCGATCTCTTGGTTAAGAGCAGCAATTGGTCATGCCAACTCAACACCATTTCTTAGTTTAATTTAATTGGTGATATCCCTCGTCATGGCTCACACACCTTTTCCTGCCTCCTATAAGGAGCTGTAAAGGGGACATAATGCCTTCATAAAGTCTATATTTACTTAAATGTACTTGTAATTAAGACATGCAAAGAAATGATTAGTGATATTACTGAGTGATGTGTGTAATAGCATCAAAATCATCTTTTATTTATATAGTGCCAGCAATTTACGAAGCACTTCTTACGATACATCTATTCAAGGGGTATGACAAAACTAGAATTGACAGACTAAGGCAAACGATACATTAGGTAATGAGGGCCCTGCTCACAATCTTACAATCTAGTGGGAATGGGGTGAAGAGAAACATAAGTTATGGAGAAAGGGGAGAGAGAATTTAGGGTTGTATTATTATGGAAAAAAAACAAAACATTTTTTTCTAATTGCTCCTTATCCCTTCCACTATAAGTAGAAACTATATATTTAAAAAAGCACTAACCCCTTAAGCCAGGGGTATCCAACCTGCGGCCCTCCAGCTGCTGCAGGACTACATCTCCCATACTCCTCAGCCAGCCCCTTAGCTGAAAGAGCATAATGGGAGATGTAGTCCTGCTGTAGCTGGAGGCCCGTAGGTTGGACACCCCTGCCTTAAGCCAATAGTATTAAAAAATATGTAATATGGGGTAATATGTAAATGGATGTTACCCTCTGGGGTATGACTGTAATCAGGAGACGTTGCTGAACAAAAATGTGGTCATTCAGCTGTGGCACTTACAGTAGAGAAGATAATTTAAGCAAGGCAATGTATAATTTGTGCAAGTTTATTAAATATGAAAAAGGGAAATCATGGTTCAACAAACATATGGTAAGGATGACAAAAAATATTGTGGTCCTTTGATTAATTGAACCTTATATTTATTTGTAGCTATCATATGGTGATACAAGATATATATATATATATATATATATATATATATATATTCCTTTCAGAAATGTAAAATTGACAAAAAGTACTTTATAAGAGTAAAAAATATTTGTATGAATTGTCTGCAATCCATTGATATTAATAAGTTAATATGGTTTCACAGCAAATATCAGAACAGTTAAACTAGTATTTAAAGTTAAACAAAAATAAAAAAAATAAGGTACTTCACACTGGCATATAGGCTCTGAAATATATATCTATCGTGAAAAATTGACAGAGGCACACATTAAGAAAACATGTCAATTCTCTTTTGACATAACTGCTTCATTTAATGGGATATTGATCCCCACAACCTGCTTGTGCTCTGCAAAGTGTTTCAATGTGACACTCAATTAAATCATTTATGTTCCTTTATATGGCATGGGAAGGCTACCCTATGCCAGACTTAGGGGTCTTTTCAATAGGGGATCTTATTTATTAAAAGGTTGCATTTTATTTTTCTCTTAGCCAGAGAATAGTTTTTTTACTACTCAATGTATTAACCTAATACAGAATGACAAACAATACATTCATTGTGCGCTACCCTGTCTAGCTCAAATGACTACATAGGAAACACATAAAAGAAGCAAAGAAATAATTCTTGTTACTCTACACTCTGGCCATAAAGAGGGACCAAGCCGTAGGCCAAGATATTCAAATGAAGGCAGCCCTGGGGCAAATGACTCCTATATCAATGTCCCTGATCCTACTGAGAAATTTAAAATACATTTTGGCAATTAAATACATTTTTGCCTAATACCATAATCAAGTGAACACTGATGACCTGAACCACTCTAAAGAACTATAAGATTTTGAATGTGCAAGTGCCACAAACAACAGTGCCATGTCTCCTTAGATGAAAAACACAAGGACATAATTTGTGGCACAAAATTACTCTGCTCTCCCTTAAACAGGAATGGCCAAAATCTGACACAATACATTTATTATGTATTTAATTGATTCCAGTAAACTCTGTTAGGCATATCAATGAAAAAAGACAAAAGACAACTTATATATACTTAACATCAATTATTGTAGTGTTAAAGGTATAACACAACCTTAGATATAGTATCTTGCACAATAGAAAAAGAAACAAAAGATAAACTTATCTGACTTCAATCTAACAAGGTCTGAATATCCAAAAACAAATAAAAAGACAATGGCATCCATAGATTTTAAATGGAAAATATTTTTGTAAAAACAAAGGTTAAAAAAAAATCTAGGTTTTTATGAACATGTAGCAAAAGATGACATATTTCATATTATTGTACTTCCATACAAAGTAACTTAGAAAACAATAACCCATGCATCATTTTATTTGAATACTAAGGACAAGCCATGGGGTTATTACCCTAACTCCTATATGTAAAAGACAGACATTACTTTAGAAATAGCATAAGTAAAGCTGGATACCTTAAGTAAATATTGCCCTTCCACTAGCCCTGGAAGCCATTAGAATGATTCCTTTGAATGCCATCTGGCAGTTTTTAATAACCTGTTTGGAATGTGTTGACAACTGAAACTTCTTTGCCAGGAAGTGACCTTAGCTACTAGTTCCTTGATATATTTCAGTAGGATTATATTTTGCCAGTCATATGACACATTTGCAAAGTAAGATCCAGGATAGCCCTCACTCTGATGTATGAGGCTTTTTAATAATTACCATGTATGGTGTTTAAATTAAATAAGGGTTCCTTTTTTACAGTAGACATTATAAAAACCAGTGTGTTTTTCTACAAAAATGGCAAGTGCAGAACAAAAACAGTATCGCATGTGTGCATGGAAGTCATTGGGTCATCATGCTTTGTGTACTGGCATAGTCTGCCATAACAGGATGGGGTTCTTGCCCATACCACGTGCATGTTACTTACTAAACATGGCACTGTGTAACACAAAAGGAGCATTTCTGGTGTAAATTGCTAAAACCCAATGTATGCTATGAAAAGTAGCAGAAAAGGCATGGTTCGATATTAATATATTCTTGTGTTTGTAGTGGAAATAAGGTCATCAAACTAGGGGTTGTTAGAATGTGATCAAGCCTATATGTGTAAAGGCTTACATCATTGCATGTTGGATTTACAAATTTTAAGGTTTATTAGGTTTACTAATTTTAACATGGGTGTTAATTTTTATTAACTCTTTACCTTTTATAAATTAAATGATCATTTTAAAGCTAGATTTTGTGTTTAATCACATTGTCTAATATTAAAATTAGTTGGATTATCGGAAATTTTTTTTTGTCTCAGATAAGCAAAAATAGAATTATAGGGAAAGGAGCAAAGGTGCTTTTTCACAGCACTGTACCACATTCAGAAGTTGGTAGGCTGAAGATGTTTTATGTTGTCAGTTACATTAGAGTCAAACATGGATAGTGTTTTATGATCCCGAGAGGTCATCTTCAAATATTGTTCATCTGCATCAAACAGTGATAGTTTTAAAAGACTACAGGAATGGTGAAATGACTTAAATCCGCTTGAGATTCAATGCAAATGCTCAATCCCTACCACCATGCATGGCAAATATTTCTCAATGGTAAATTACCCACTAAATGTGGTGATATGTAGGAGACAAATGATCTTACTGATTAGTTGTGTCCGGGGCATTGGCATGAATGATTAAGCAATCTCTAAGTTAAAATGTTAATCCACAGGTGATCCTAGTTATCACTTCAACAGATGCTTAACAATCACCTTGAAGGGTTTTTAAAGGGCAGACCAGTCCAAGTGTGTCTGCTTTATCCACAGTGTGCCTTATAATACAGTTAAGAAAGGTACCTCCCCAAGTTATCGTGGATAAATAAATAATTATACTCCAAGGTACAGGCCAGGTCCACGCCTTGCTTCTGCACAGCTCAATGGTACATATGGCAGTGGGACTCCTAGAGAAGATATCAGCCAAAGTTTACAATGTTAAGGCACCCAATGGAAAAAAAATAATGCCTAGACTTCTACACCAATTGAATATATGTAAGATGAAAAGAGTGAGTCTTTATAAGCCTTGCCCAAGTAAATCTTAATGAGGATCTCCAAATCAAAATGGACTTTTCTCCCACCTTTGTTATTACACCTTTTTTTAGGTTAAGACATTTTGCATTAATTCAGCGTATGTAGTACATGGTAAACATATTAGCTCAAGTGCTAAAGTATAATGTCTATTAAATTGTCTTATTGTTATTATTATTTAGGTCATCTTATACATAATTTGCATTTTATTTGTTCTGTTTACATATTATGGTTGAAAACGATTACACCCTGTAGGTCCTATCTATCTATCTATCTATCTATCTATCTATCTATCTATCTATCTATCTATCTATCTATCCTTAGAGCTACTAAGAATGAAATAATGTTGCTGCTAAAAGTCATTGCTGCTATTATAGTTATGTTGTTATTAATGCATCATAACGAACAAGTGGACCAAGATAAAACATCTCTTTTTTTACCACAGTCTACATCTGTGTTACATGATCCAGTTGTAAGGCTGATTACAGTCACCTTTCTTGCAATACCAGCCTATTGGCAGTACAGTTTTTCCCTCTACTGTCTTGCACCTTAACATCTGCTACTCAATAACCTCTGTGTGGATACTCCAGTGATTTTATGAGCTAGGAGAGTCATGCCCTTTATAAAAAAATAGGGATGATAATAGGGTTCTACACAAGAAAACATTGATATAAGGTATGCATTTCTAATGTAGATTATATCAAATAGAATATTAAGTTTGACACGAGAGAATGCAGTCTATGTTTTATTCTAGATCTTTTATTTTAAAATGTGTTAAGTATCCAAATAGAAAATATTATACTACCACAGATTCAGAATTATCAGTGGCAGTTATCCAATCAAGAAATTGTTACTTGTAAAACAGACCCTGATAGATCACAGGCTATTATTTTTCATCATTGCCTATTGATTCTCATCATATTAGAGTGTCCTTGGAGATCATTGCCATTATTTCTCATTATTGCCTATTATTTTTCATCTAAGCACTAACATGTGGCAGCCTTGGGAATTTGAGGAGTTTTCCATTCAGAGCAATAGCCTTATTTTTTGTAAGTCAAGTAATTGGGCAAAATAAAGCAGAGGCTAAAATGAAATTGTAGTGGGCGAAAACATTAACCAGTTTTAACCCCTTAAGAACCAAGCTGCTTTTTTTTTCTTTTTGTACCCTTCATTACTGAGGCTGTTTTCATATTTTTTGCAGTTTGTGTGTTTAGTTGTAATTTTATTAAGGACACGGAGGCGAGTATTATAATGCATTCTCTTTCTTTAATACTACTCCCTCAGCAGCAAAAAATACAGGAAGTAGGTAACTGAAGAGAAAAAACATATATCAAAACATATAACAGGTCAGCCAATCAGCAGTAGATCCAAGTGTATGAAAGGGTGAGACAAGCTGCTGCACTTCCTCTTTTCTTGCTGCTCCCTCAGCGGACAGTTAAGTATTTGTGCTCTGTATTATTCTATTCATGATTGGTTTTATTTCTGCTTATTATTTAATTCATTATCCGTTTTGATTACTGCCTTTTATTGCTCCGTTTATCCGGTCATTATTATTATTAATTCATTCGTTTTCCATTTGTATTTGTGCCTTGTCGCCGCCCCCCCCCCGCCTCTGTGGCTGCAAGCTTATTTATTCAGTTTCGGCCGTTTTACTGTTCCCTTACCTTCCTGGTTCCTCCGGTTTTCTTTGCCGGTATTGCGGTGCTCTTCTCGGAGTTTTTCTCCGTCTTTGGCTTCGTTTTCTGCCGGCGGGTCTCGTGCGCGCATGCGCACTGACTCGTACGGCGGCCATTTTTGTTCGCGCACTTCTTTCTGATTTCCCGCGATTCCAGCTGCGTGTTCTTCGCCGGTAGTCATCTCAGCTCCTTCGTTTTTTCTGCAGGTGTTTCCTCTCGGGTTAATCAACCCTTTGCTTGCATTTATTAGCCGGTATTTGCTGTTTTTAGGTGTTATGGATCATTTTAGTGATCAGACTGCTCCTACTGGGGCTGCAGGTTCCTCCATTAGAGCCAATGATGATGCTCAGCCTCTGTCATCTGAGGATTTCCAATCTCTTTTGGATGCTACCATGTCCCACTCCATTTCTAAAGCCCTGTCCTCCGCTATGGGTGCAATGTCTCATTCTATAACCCAATCTATTCAACAAGCTTTGATCCAAGCTCCTGTGGCCTCAGCTCCCACTACTGTGGCAGCTTCTGCTGCAGGCAAAAAGGCCTTATTTAAATCTAAACACCTTTCTCCACTCCTGACTGACAGCCATGCTACTGTCGTGATGGACAAGGTTCCTATTCCTATCACTGAGAGCGCTGGTGCACCGCGCAAAAGAGTCCCTGACCGGACAAAAACGGCCAGACACTGGAAAAGAGCTAAGGCTCAGGTTGATTCATCAGAATCTGATGAGAGTGGTGATGACCTTATTTCATATAAGGATCCCGATTCTGACATTTCTGATGAGGGCGAATCCCCTGAGTTTGATTTATCCCCCTCTGGGGTTGATACTGTTCCGGTGCTTTACCCATCTGGTGAGACCGATGTTAATGTCAGAGACCCTCAGGGTAATCCCCTATTCGATCCAGATAACTTACGCCACCCGCGTTCTGCCGAATGGGACCCACCAGCACATATCGCCCAATATCTCGCTCTCCGGGTTCGCAAACCCCTCACAAAGGAGAGTAGACGTAAACTTAGGGCTGAATGCCCCAGACCTATAGTACCTGATGAGGTCTGTAAGACTCCTGAGGTTGACCCTCAAATTATACAATTTTTATCTAAGACAGGCTGGAAGCCCAGAAAGGGTCTAGAGTTCTCCCTTCGCCACTGTCAGGATAAACTCCTAGACAGCTTGGGTCCCATCACTAAACTGTTTGAATTGCTTGAGGCAGGGAAAGCTTCTCCTGACTCCTTTGATTTTGACGAAGCTCTGGGCTGGCTTCAGCGCTTGGTTTGTCTGACTGGCAACGCTAATGCCGCTCTCTGTGCGGAGAGACGCAAGTCCATCTTGATCAAGATTGAGCCCAAATTGGTCAATATGGCTACTCAGGAGCCGGGTCCATCGGCCAAAGGCCTACTATTTGGTTACTCGTTTGTCAAAAATGTTGGCTCTTTTGTGAAGACTTTTACGGCCCTCGATAAGGCTCAGTCTTCTATGAAACGAGTTTTCGCCCCTAGAGTTTTTGCAGGGGCCGGACGAAGCAGGGGCCGTTCGTCTGGCCGGGGTTCCAGATTCCATGGGACCTATAGAGGCTCCTTCTCTCAATGTCCTGCCTTCCCTGACCAGAGGTCGACACCCTTCTTTCCTTCAAGAAGCCGCCCTGGATCCACCAGAGGTTCCAGAGGATATTTTGCCTCCAGACGTCCTTACAGTAAGTCCTTTCATCCTCTCCCCCCCCCCCCGCAAAGGTGGGCGGTCGACTAGCGGCTTTTGCCCACGTTTGGGCTTTAATTACCTCAGACGCTTGGGTGTTGCATACGGTCAAGGGCTATCGGTTTGAATTAACCGTTTTTCCTCGACAGGCTCGACTGCCTCCTTCCCCAAGGTTCCCACTGCTTCAGAGACAACTGATTTCCGACGAGGTAAGGTCACTTTTTCAAAAAGGGGCTATCCTTCCAACCCCCATGCTCATTCCAGGGTTTGTCAGTTCGCTTTTCCTGGTTCCCAAGAAAGGAGGGGGTTCCCGTCCGGTCATCAACCTTCGGCCCCTCAATGCGTTTGTGGTGTATCACCACTTCAAAATGGAGGGGATCCATTGTCTCCGGGACCTTTTGTTACCAGGGGATTGGATGGTGAAATTGGATCTTCAGGACGCATATTTCACGATCCCGATTGCAGACTCTCATCAGGATTTCCTTCAGTTCATTTTGGAAGGCCAGAAGTGGAAGTTTACCTGTCTTCCGTTCGGTCTGTCATCACCCACGTGGTGTTTTACGAAGGTCATGAAACCGGTGGTGGCTTTCCTTCGTTCTCGGGGAGTACGTCTGATAATCTACCTGGACGACATCCTCATCCTGGCTCAGTCCCCGACGCTCCTCCGTTCGCATCTCGCTTGGGCTCTTCACCTTCTCCAGTCCCTGGGTTTTCTCATAAATGGCGAAAAATCCTGCTTCGTTCCCTCCCAGACTATGGAATTTCTGGGATTTCGGATAGACTCCGTGCAACAGTCTCTTTTCCTTCCTCACTCCAAGATCGTGGCGATCAAGAAGGAGATCAGGCGCCTGCTGTGCTTAGAGACGGTGACTGTGCGCCAACTGGCGAGGATGATAGGGCTATTGTCCTCTTCCATTCAGGCCATTTTCCCGGGTCCTCTTCACTACCGGGCGCTACAAAGGCTACGGACTTCTTCTCTGTCTTCGGTTCCCTCTTACGAAAATTGTATTTCTCTCGATGCCGAATCCAGGGACGAACTGACGTGGTGGCTGTCCCACATGGAAGCCTGGAATGGCAGAGCCATCTTCGGCACCACTCCAGACGTGGTTATAGAATCGGACGCCAGCTTACATGGTTGGGGAGCGCGCTACGGGACTATATCTACAGGCGGCAGATGGTCCGCAGAGGAGTCCCTGCTCCACATCAATTGCCTGGAATTGTTAGCCGGCTCGTTTGCCATCCGGAGTCTGGCGCCATCCGGGGCCACCTGTTCCATACTTCTCAAGCTGGACAACGTTGCAGCGGTGAGAAATATCAACCATCTCGGGGGCACCAAGTCCAAACTATTGGCATGTCTCGCACGAGATTTCTGGAGGTACTGTCTTCTTCATGGAATCTCCGTGACCGCAGTTCACATTCCCGGTCTTTCCAACACCACGGCGGACTGGAATTCGCGTTTCCTCAGGGATTCCGGAGATTGGCACCTTCATCCTTCCGTCTTTGCCCTCCTTCAACGTCTATGGGGACCGATGGAAATAGACTTGTTTGCGTCTCGCCTGAATTCCCAACTTCCAAGGTTCTTCAGTTGGAGGCCCGATCCAGAGGCGATGGCCACGGACGCATTTCTCCAACAGTGGCCGAGGGTCCTCCTCTACGCGTTCCCACCATTCAGCATGATTGCGCGGGCGATCCTGCATATGATTCGATTCCAGGTATCCCTAGTCCTGATAACTCCGCTGTGGCAGTCTCAGCCTTGGTTCCCCAGGCTGTTGGAGACGTCGACGGATTTTCCCAGACTTATCCCGACCTTCCAGGACCTGCTCCTCGATCCGGACCGTCGTCCGCACGATCTGATCCTCCTGAACAAGCTCCAGTTGGTGGCCTGGCGTGTTTCCGGGGACCCTGGTCTGTCGAGGGTGTTTCACAACGAACTCTCCTCCTCCTGGCAGATGCGTGGGCCCCAGGCACTAGACGTGCCTATGCTTCAGCGTGGCGATCCTGGTCTGGCTGGTGCCTGGGCAGGTCATTGGATCCCGTTTCGGCCCCTTTGAATGTGATCCTGTCTTTCCTTACGGAGCTCTTTCATGATAACAAAGCGTACCGTACGGTTAATTTGTATCGCTCGGCCATTTCTGCTGGCCACTCTCTTCTTGATGGGGTTCCTATTGGTCGCCATCCTTTGGTGTGCAGGTTGCTCAAGGGTATCCGGCTTTCCAGACCCCCTGTGCCCCGTTACTCCTCTACATGGGATGTTAATGTTGTTCTTCGTTTCCTTGAATCTTGGTCTGCTAATTATGAGCTTTCTCTTAAGGAATTGTCGGCCAAGCTTTTACTTCTTCTTTGTGTGCTCTCTTGCAAGAGGGTTTCTGATGTCAGTGCCTTGGATTTTTCTGCTAAGGTCTATCGTCCCGATGGTGTTTTGTTCGATATTTCTAGGCGGACTAAGACCAATATCTCTTCGGTTTTTTATCCGTCCTTTCCCCTTCGTCCTCTTCTATGTCCGGTTCTTTGCCTTCGGGAGTATGAGAGTCGTACTAGAGATCTTAGGGATCCCTCTTCTCTTCCCTTGTTTGTTTCTTTTCGGCGACCTCATGCTTCTGTTTCTTCTTCCACTCTTTCCAGGTGGTTAAAGTGGATTTTACGTCGGGCAGGTGTTGACACTTCTATATTTTCTCCACACTCTGTTAGGAGTGCTTCGGCATCCAAGGCTGTGGCCTTGGGTTGTCGCATGGAAGATATTTTGAGAGCTGCAGACTGGTCTTCGGACACTACATTTCGGAACGTTTGGTTGATCAGCTTTGAAATTGCATTATAATAGGAGCCTCCGTGTCCTTAATAAAATTCTAAGATTTTACTAGTCTCATGACGTAAAGTCATGATTTTATTAAGGACACGGAGGCGAGTATTATTCCCCCCCTTTTTCTTTTCCCTCCCGTCGTTGGTTGGGTGAGTATATTGATTCAGATTTTAGATTGTCGTTCCGTCTGGTCTCCTAGATTTATTCGCTGTGTTATCATGGGTCGCTGTTATGTTATGCCTCTCACTTCAATTGCATTGTCTTACCTCGTTTGCTCCTGATATGTGGCATTCCCACGATTTCTACCGGTGTCCTGTTTTCTCTGTTGCAGTTTGATGTCTTCTGGATGCTCCTGGCAAGTTATCGGTTCCTTGAGATGCCTGTTCCTGTTTGCGTTTATTGATTCCGGTTTGATTGGATCCGCAAGAAAAGAGGAAGTGCAGCAGCTTGTCTCACCCTTTCATACACTTGGATCTACTGCTGATTGGCTGACCTGTTATATGTTTTGATATATGTTTTTTCTCTTCAGTTACCTACTTCCTGTATTTTTTGCTGCTGAGGGAGTAGTATTAAAGAAAGAGAATGCATTATAATACTCGCCTCCGTGTCCTTCATAAAATCATGACTTTACGTCATGAGACTAGTAAAATCTTAGAATTTTCTTCACTCTCATTTAATGAACCCAAGTTATATAATGTTTCTTTTCTTTAGATACCATTATTTTGATCATGTCATCTAATTAACTATAAAAAATAATAAAATGTGGTGAAAACTTGAAAAAAAGCACTCATCTACGAAGACTAATGGAAAAAACTGCTAAATAGATTTTAATATTTGTCCTGAGTTTTGAAATGCTCAATTTTTTGATGTTTTTTGCAAGTTATAGGGCAATAAGCAGAGTATTATTATTTCAAAACCATTGTTGTCAAACTTTGTAATCCCACTTCCATGTCCTATTTGGACCATATATTTTGAAAGCTAACCAATGATAATAATTTCACTCTTTTCATGAACTAACTTTACCACCAGCCTTTGTCAAACTTTGTGTTTTTTTCCCACACAACTTGTACTTCAGGTATGAATATTTTGTTCCTGGCATTTGCCACTGCCAACCACCCTTGCATGGGCTTATTTGGTTGTTTGAGGGCTGAAGATATGAATTTATAGCTTCTGATATGTGTCACTATATGTGTTCAGCAACATCTCCTGAGCATAATGATACCACTCAAGCATGTGTCAGATTGTTTGGAGGCTAAAAGACCATATTTGGGAGGTGCACATTTTATTTTTCATTTGGACATCCGGTCAGTCCTTTTCCTATTTGGCACTTCTTTAAACCCAGCCAATTTAATTTACCCATCAAACATTTGTTAAAACATATTTGTTAAGCATACATACACTTGTTAAAACTAGATACCATGGATATTTCAAATGCCAGTATTTTAAGTCTTGATGCCTTGATTTTTTTGGAAGATACAGCGCTGATTTTAGGACTTTTTTTAGGACTTGCTCATACAAATAATCTTTTTATAGTTTTGGCTTTTTTTACCTGTTGGAACTAGATGATTCATCTGATGGTGACATCACTGGATAATTATTTTTACATGTTACCATAATTTTATTTATTTTTTAACTTTATTTTTTGATTTATTTTACTAATCACATTGTGATTAGTAAGCTGGGCTCCATTGACTTGCATGGTTGAATGCAGTAACTGTATTCAACCTGCAGGGGAAGCGGAGTTCTTAAGAGAGGATATTTTTTAATGGGCCAAAATCCAGCTATGTTGCATTTGACCACTGTCTGGAGTGGTCACAGGTTGTCATGGCGTGGGTTTTCAGTATTGCTGAATGCTTCACTATGGAGGCATTTCAGCAACATCTGTATTGCTTTCTAAACTCACTTAATGTCAGTCGTTTACTGACCATTTTCTGTGACTTGTCTGGCACATCATTGGTCATTAAGGATGGGATAAATTGGAAGAGGCTCTCAACTGAAATGGATTGTGAGCTGTAACAGTAGATCAGGTTCAAATGAGGAAAACTAAGAGGTTTATATAACAAAAAGTAGCAGGACTTAGAGTTGGGAAGATAGGAAACTATTTAAGAGTGTTAGGATGATTGACATAGTAAGAGAAATAAAATAAAAAAGGGAACAATGGTAAAAAATGCAAAGGCATTTCCATAAACTGTACACTGTCTGTAGGCTGGTGACATCAAAAGTCCTCTCCACCAAGAATGTCACAAACAGAAACTGCTGTATCCGTGCTAGCTGATTGTGCTGTTCCATCACTAGAGTTTAAACATGTTTGCCTCCAATAGGTTGATGTGGGGTGTATGAGAAGACCAGAGCTGGGAATTAGTGTATATCTATAAGAGCCAGCTTGATTTAAGAAATCAGGGAAGGAAACGTGCATACACTTCAATATATAATTGCACAGAAAGTTAACTTAGGAGCTGCCGTTGAAAGTTAAGAAGCCACTGAGATTTTTTTTAATGTACGAGGAAAGCAAATAAAAGATTACATTGATGGTGATACCTAGGTTAATACAAACACTGTTTACTTGTATGTATGGAGATTAAAATGCAATGCAAATGTTAACAAATTGTATGCGTTTTGGCCCAAGACAAATTCTTTTCATCAGCAACTATCTTAATAACCATATTTTAGCTAATCTAACACAAGAGATGCTGTGACCTGCAGAGTGTTTGTATGTCTTCATATATAAAGTGTATATATGTGTCTACAGAGAATTGCTAGTTCCTCTCAGATTAGTTCAGTTTGTAACAAACCGCTGCGTAGCATGCTGCTACAGCAGAATAAAATGTTGTGATATACCACTGTCTGCTATCTGACCAAGCACTCCTTCCTCACGGCAGACCATACTTTTGTGGTGATGAGGATGGCCTCCTGCTGTCGTTAAGAATAAAGTAGGAGGATTATATAACTGTGCACAGAAGGAAATGCAGTGATGCATCAAGCACTTTGGTAAAGATTTTTTATCTTCAAAGTTACATCTGCAACCGGAAAATAAATTCTGCACGTTAGTTCTGCATCGACCTGAATCTAGCGACTTGCTGAAATGGTTTTATATTTATGAGGCAGGTTATAAACATAACCCTGATTATTCCAGAAAAAGGGTTATTTTTTGAACTTATAGGGACAAAGTATTTATAGTTTTGCCTTTTAATTGACTGCAGTTTTGAAGTTAATAGCATAGCCATGTCTGTTACAGTTTTGTATGATTTAACAAAAGGCAGGCAACATTGCTTTGTGTTTTGCTGCTATAAAATGTATGAAAATAGGTTTAGGGAGCTACTATAAAATCTATATTTCATATTGAAACAGGAACCAAAGGGTCTACTGGGACCTCCACGGCCATCATTGCCCTCTTCTAACTAGACTGGGAGTGATTGTAAATACACATAGAAGTAGAAATAACAGAAAATACAAAATATTACAATTTAACACCTGCAAGTTAATATATAATAATCTTCCTAAAATGAGGGTCCAGGATCCGTTACATTTCTCCCCCTTGACAAACCAAAAGCTGGCTCCGAGATTGCCAGCTGCTCCGGCAAATCAGCTCCTCCAGGGGAAAAAAAAGAGTCTCTTGAAGAACAGTACCACCAGTCACAATACACCAGTCTGAATGCAAGAGAGCACACTTTATTGGGACTGGGCATAGTTGAAATAGCCATTTACCTGGGGAGGGGAGATTGACAAACACAGTAATCAGGAACGGATTAGCTTAATTAACACATAACACAATGGCATGGGAGTACACAAAGAACATCCGCACCAGACTAATCTCATCACACATACAACAATGACGAATAAACAACAGAGGTAAATGGATTATGGATCTACCACTGAACTGTAGACTAGACAATAGACATAGAATTGGAAAAAAAGGTAAAAATACAAAATATTACGATCTAACCCCTGCAAACAATATAAAATTACAGTCCCAATAACCTTCCTAAAATGGGGGTCAAACTAATTTTAACATTAGACAAACATAACCCAAGCTATTCAGCTCTACCTGGCCCTATATGAAAAAGTAATTGGACCTTAATTACCAAATCACCCAATTAACCAAATGTAGTAATTGGGTTCAATTTCAATAGACACACACAGGCATGCTTACTGGCAGCCCCGTTACATTTTAAAATCAATTAAATAAAGCCTGTCTTGCAAAGTGAAGTAGTCTAAACAGTCTTACAAGGTAGTACATGTATTAAAAGGGAAACAGGTTTGTTGTGAAAAGGGGCACATTAGTTTCACGAAAAGTATGCCAAAGTATGTGACTTAGGTAGCCATTTAGTCAAGTGCATTTTTATTGAACTAATACTTGGCATGTCCTTTCATGTGCACCAGCCTTCTTAATCAATTAAAATGTAAATTCTAATCATCAGAATGAAACATTTAAGTCAAAACACCAGCTGCAACACATGGGCTAAGGGTACACATGGATACAATACATATGTAGCCCATGATTTCCCACAAGGAAACCCTTTCTTGTTTCTCACAGCTGTACCAAGAGAAGTGGCTACTTACAGGCATGGCTATAGATTATACCAATTATATACAATCTATGCCTAAAATTTAACCCCCAGTTATGCGATTTATTTTGTACCTCTGTTGCTCTTGCAGTTTACAGATCATCATTATTCTGACAGAGGGTCATCAAAATTGTAATCTGCATGAGTTCAAGTGACCTTTTAATTTTTTTTATTTCTAAAAAACAATTTTTCTGATGAGGGTTGCAGTAATAATTTGGGGTGGCACTTGTGATATCACCGTACCCAACCCCTACATGCAAACAGTGATTGTTACTTGCTATCATGGTCAATGTCAGCCACGCTAAGCAGCAGTTTGCCTGCACTGATCCCTGGGATCATCTTGCTTAATTTGAGAAAGGCTGCTGACAGGACTATCAGTACCAATCTCTTCCTCTAATGGAAGCCTTGTAAATTAATGTACACACGCGGCTTCTGTGTATATTCAAAATATTACAGTTGTAAAATGATTGGATGGAAAGACTTGCGGTATATTTTGTTTCATACATTGGACAATAAAACCTTAAATTATATTCTGCACAGGATTATCTGTTTATGTTCCTTCAGCGAAATAGTTTTAGCTCTAGTCTAAACAAATCTTGCTTGAACATGCATTTGTAAAGAACAAATAAAAGGGAGAAAATAAAATCAATAGTAGACAAAATGTCTTATGCCTATTAGTGTAGCAAATCTTGTCTGGGAGTTCCAGGGCAATTAGTTGGCTCTATCATAAAAATGTAGTCCGTACTACTGGGTGGATTTTAAACGAGAAATATGATGCTGGAATTGCAATAAAGAAAAACGTGAAAGAAAGTAATGATTTATTTATATACTTTGAAATCCTTTTGAAAGCTGATAAGGTGTTCACAAGAAATATTGCAACCACATGAGAAAATAATAGTTCACAATTGAAAGCAATATATTAAATTGAATCTTTCTATAGCTATAAAACTGTTAATGTTTTTCATTCGGTTTCATGGGATCTCTGTGAAAAAGGTAATGCTGTGACGTATTAGTCTTTTTTGTGCCTTTTTTTATTATTTATTCAGAAGAAAAAACTTTTTGTCCTATTTTCAGAACACAAACATCTCCACTTGTCAAATAGAGAACATAAAAAAAATTACCTTAAAAAAAATAGACTGAGAGAAAAATCAGTTTCCGTCTTAAGAAATATAATCCTGATGCAGCAATCTGAATTCACAAATCTAATTCCTGCTGGTTTCAAAGTGAGGAGCATTTCTGTATTCTCAAGAAGAACCCATACTAAGCAAAGATATTTTGGAACTTTCGGAAACGTACAGTCCCAATTATAGGCTGCATTGAGTTCTTGTCTACATTTTTCATTGTATAGGTTAAATTGAAGGAAAAGGGTACCTGAATAAATGAAAAGAAGAGAGTCCTCTTACAGTACAATACACTGCACAGAGGACCTATTGGCGTGGTCGGGGGACTCTACACGTCTTTCTTATTGTGCCTGTGTTACAGCTGACACAAGTCAGGACTGAGGTTGGTTCTGGAGTCCAAATGCAGGGTAGGAGCACTTCCTTACAACGCCCTTATCTGAAAGATAAGCAACCTATAGCAATTAGGGGCACAGGGACAAATCCAAGAGGTACAGACAAGCAGAATCCAGCTCAACACCAGAAGCAATGTGTGGTCAGGGCCTGCAGTTGCTGGAGACAAACCAAGGTCAAGTATCCAAGGACATCAGAAACAGTAAGGAGGGTAGAGTGGTATGGGAACAAGGGAGTCAGTACCAGAGCTCCAGAACAACTGGTTGCATTAATAGATTCTAAGGTGTGTTATGATGTGACACCGAGGTGCTGGCATATTCTTTTGATGTTTGTCTGATTGATGTAGATGTAATGCCTCTTACACACATTTTCCCCTTGTGCACAAGGCAGAGTTGGCAACACTTCCTCTTCAATGATTCACCGTCATTCTTCTTGCTTTCTTCTAAATTATGTTGTCCACAAACTAGAGGTTTTTCTGGTAATGTAAACGTCATAAATCCAATTCAGGAACAGTGTTTTATGAACAAAAACACAACACATGCATGCAAGTCCCATGCCCTGCCTAATTTCTCAAAAATATTTATTCATGCATTAAGTGTTCAACTGTTGTACAGAAGAGCCAGAAGAGACAAGTCAAGAAGAACTACCCCAGAAAATGTCTGAGAAAGAGAACCACACAAAAAATACCAGCTTTTGCATTGCTGGTATTTTATTTATGCTTCGCTTACTTCAAAGAATTGATAACCGGCTGTGCTGGTAAAATACTGGCCGAGCGGAAACCCTAGGTGCAGCACTGAAGAAAGGTGTGTTTTAGGTCATATTGCCCCAATAAACATCCTTTAACTGGAGACTAGTGGGTATTACATGGAAATAAAAACATGATTAGGGAAGAAAGACAAGCTGGCTCCTAATTTTTTTGGCTGGCTCTTAGATCTACATCAAATTTGTCGACCCTTGTTTTATATGGGTAACTAACATTTGCCTCCCGCCAGAAAACCCCTCTACTGATCTAACAAAGGTAGACAATGGGGAAAAGAGGTATGTGGGTGGGGAGGGGACAGGTGGAAAGACACCCCCCTGGAATAAATGATTTTCAACTGAATGTAGAAACCACTAATGAATAAATGTCCCCAAATAATATGCACTAATGAAAGTATACTGTAGATGTTCATGGATGTCATAAATAGCTCTGATCTTAACTCTGTGATGTATCGTCCCTGTGACAAACAAGGCTCTCTTTTGTCCAGGGCGATTGTTTTCCACACAGTCTTTAGGGTTTAATTAGACACCATACAGCAGATTTAAATATATAAGTATAAGGTTTGTGGGTTTATTTTGCAGCACACACACGCACACACAGGTTAAATAAAATATATCATAAAACAAAATTCAAGCTCTTTTTAACACCTACTAATAAGTTTTGTGTTTCTGACTATAATTGGGACAGCTAAGCCATTTTCCCCAATACAAAACAAATTCTTTTCATTTCACACGCGTCTAACGAGTCTTCCTCAGAACCTTCTCAGCACACGTCCAGCTCCCAGTTTGCTGGTTCAAAAATGAAGGTTCTTAATCAGCTATATCTGCCCCTATTTACTCAGCCTGTCTAATCAATTAGGATAGCAGATCAGGGAAAGCCCTGGACTGGAGTATTATATCTGCAGCTACCAGCCAGAAATATGTGGCATGGAGGAAGATACCCATCCTTCTCTGCTAATGCTCCACCCCAAGGACCCTGAACTAAACAGTAAAAATTTATTTTATTACATTTTTACTTCTCCCTGGTGCTACATACTTGCCATTCAACACAATTCCTGGAATTCTACAACACCTGTATTTATATGATTTGAATTATTATATATCAAATACAGTGAAAGTAAACCCTTGAGACAATTTTTGGATTGCTTAGAATACTTTATTTTCCTTTGGGGAGTGAAGAACATACAGTATATACAATTTTTTGGTTCTCTAGTACAGACTGGATATTGTAGAAGGAGTAAGGTGTTCATTGCACCCACATAGTACTGTTACCCCAGAAACCCCTTTATAGATATCACATATAATCAGTGATGTAATCTGGCCTGGGCCCATTAAGAAGGTCTAGGGGGTGGCAGCCGCTCTGCTGAAAATCTAGGGGAGAGATCACCTTCCCAGGAGATCAGCTGCTGCTCAGTGAGATAGTTACAAGAGATAACTCTGATCTTCCCATTTATATTATGGAAGACTATGCTGAGCTGGCACAGCCTACATAGGATGCACTAAAAGGTGCCACAACACATAATGTGTATAAAATGGCAGTTCTTAGTATTTATGTTTTATTGTAAGTGTGCACATTTGGCTTATGATTGTATTGCAGTGTGTCTATTGGTTTATGATATTTTGCAGCTGGATGATCACATCTAGGTATACCTCTCTTGGAATGAGCGAGGACCCCTACTCAATATGTTCTACTCTTGTTTGGCCCAAGGTCAGACTCAGTCCTGACTCAATGGATGCTGTGCCATGGCTGGAACCCCTTGTGTACAGCAATACACATACAAATATAAATGCAATTTCTATAAGCAGGAGAAATATTAAAAAAAAAATTAAAACTATATTCTTTACTAACACAACCATTTCAATAATGGGGGGGGGGGGCGCAGTGTAATTCAAGGATCTGTCCCTTGTACACAGGTTATACATATGCAAAAATATGTAGTGTGATATTTAGTGGGGGTCAAACACTCCAGGATCTAAGATCTCTAATCAAAAACTATTACGATCAAATGTGAACACAGATAGCCCTCCGACAAAATTCATAATTCTCATCACAGGTTGTCATCTGCAATTTTTAGAACAGTTTCAGTCAGGTTAAATCACATCAGTCTCTGCCCCATTTCATGACACAATACAACCAAATCTCTTGCCATTTGCAGGTTTACTTAATCCTCTGTGTAGTCTCGTAGCTTTCTTTCTGCACTAAGACTTAAACTATATAAATAAGTATAGCACTAGCGTATAAGTAAAAACATTTGTGTTATACAGTAAACGTGCATTTAAAGCAACAAAAACAATCTAATTCATTGCTATACTCTTCTCTAAACTAGTATTTGTGTAAAAAAACAATCCAGCCTGATGTTATATGAAACATACTCATCACAGATGAAGTTTGTGAAAAATACAGTATATACTTAACATAGAAACATAGTATTTCACCAAAGATAAGAAAGATTTTCATTGTAGCTCTCAAAGTTGTTTTTTTTTTAAAATCAAAATGCGTTTTCATTAACCCTTTCAGTGTCAATCATTTACCGGATAATCAGACCTAGGGTGCAAAGTATGTGGTGGTATAAATGGAAGCACCATCAAAACCTCTTCTACAAATTGTTTTTAAAGTATTAAAAACAAGCAATCTATAAATACTATAAAGCTACACATTCCTATGGAACAGTAAGGTGCCTAGTTGCCTACCCTGTAAAATATTGTGTATTATGACATGGCTTTCACGGGAAATTATGTATATAAGTTTCCATATATATAAATAGTACTTTTTATTTGATTTGGCATATATTTTTCTTTTTGGTTTTGTACCATTATATTATGTGGTATGAGTCAGAGTTTTCCTTAAAATAGTCATCGATGGATAGCTTAACAATATATATATATATGTTTCCCGATGTAAAGTAAAAGTTTGTTACCTATTTATATAGCGTGAATCCATTACATTTAAAGAACGTAAGTATGGAATGTTGTTTTTTTGTAAGCTAATGTTTAAACTGATCTTCGGCTAACGTTATTGCATGAACAGAGGGCAACAAGTAAAAAACATTTCAAGAACTTTGTATATGTATATTGTTTTGCAGTTATGCTAGCATAATGCATGCTGGACTGTAAGCTCGTTTGAGCAGGGCCATCCTCACCCGTTGTCTCTGTTAGTCAATTTGTTTTATTACATTCTACTTGTTTTGTCCTGTTTACCCATTGTACAGAGCTACGAAATTTGATGGCGCTATATAAAACAATAAATAATAATAATAATGCATAGGTACATTTTTATGCCCTGGCTGTAGTGAACCTTTTCCTCTACACTTTGGTCAATAGACATCTGACTAGTGGAATATTCTAAGGATATTGAATATAATATTAATCAGATATTTAATACAATCACAGTATCTCAAAAGGGATTGCAATAATACCAGGTTGTGCACCTGGGGGCCCCAAGTTTAAATTCAAATATTTAAATGTGACCTTTTAAACACACAGCTTGTTAGGTGTTCCTTTTCAAGTTATTTAAGTGGCAATTTATAATTTGATTGACCCCACAACAGGTTTATATTTTAAGACGTTTGATGCATACAATACACATTTGAAAAATGTTCCATTCCATGTTACAACCGTCATTTCTGCTGACAAACTGAGTTCCTAAAATTAACAATGAATACCTTTAGAAAACAGATATACTTCACAAATGGCATTTAATTTATTGTATGTTCTAAAATGCTGAAAGGAGGTACCATAATGCCGAGAGAGTAGAGCTGTCAGCAGCAAGTTTCTGTAATTAGATATAGTATATCTATGCCAGACAGAAATAGTAGTTCCTTTTTCCTGTGTGAAATGTCAGTTATTTTGTACATGCCTGGGCATCTAGATGATCAGAGTAACCTGGAAACATACTCTTCTCTTTTTTTAAGTGCTACCATTTGCTCATACTAATAAAATACATATTCCATATGGTTAATTCATTTTATCAATGACACAACTACAGTTCTAATTACTTACTATTTTATATGAATAATAATATAATAATAATAATAGAGATCATTCACTTATCATTTCCTGTCTTGACTACTGCAACACTCTTCTGGTTGGCATTCCACTGTCTTGACTCTCTCCTCTGCAGTCTGTCCTAAATGCTGCTGCTAGGCTTATCTTCCTTGCACGCCGCTCCTCTTCTGCTTGCTCACTCTGTGAAACCATCCCCTGGCTTCCTATTACCTTTAGAATTCAATTTAAAATCCTGGTACTAACATATAAGGCCCTCCATAAGACTGCTCATCATAAGCAAATACTCTCCTACTTGATCCTTACGTTCTTCCCATAGGCTAAGGCTCTCCTCCTCACTTTTCACCTCTTCTTTATCCCGTCTACAAGATTTCACTTGGGCTGCCCCATAACTCTGGAATCTACTTCCACAAAACCTTCAGCATTCATGCTCCCTCCAAACATTCAAGAAACATCTCAAAACCCACTTCTTCTTCCGAGAAGAATACCATCTTAGCTGCTAGAACTTCCTTGTCATTGATACAACCACCACACTACCTCTTACCCTTTCTCTATGCCTTATGTTTGTCACCTCATTCCCTCAAGATTGTAAGCTTGCGAGCAGGGCTCTCTCCACCTAATGTATCGGTTTGTTTTAGTCTGTCAATTCTTTAGTCTGTCTGACGGCTGCCAAGGGGGCCGACAGCTTACTGCTGTGTCGCCCGCGCACTGTAGGGTTGGCACAGACAGGCTGTTTTAGGGACAGGGTTGGCACAGACAGGCTTTTTCCAGGGACAGGGGTAGCACAGACAGCCTGCTTCAGGGGAAGAGGTGGCACAGGCAGCCTGCTTCAGGGGCAGAGGTGACGCAGGCAGCCTGCTTCAGGGGCAGAGGTGGCGCAGGCAAGCTGCTAAATGGGCAGCAGTGGCCCCGGACAGGCTGTTTTAGGAGCAGAGGCCTACCACGTCAATGTCTGGCTTAGTGTATAATAATAGGGATTATGCTGCACTACTGTCAGTGTCTCAGTATATAGTGGTAGGAATTACACTGTACCATATCTGTTATTTATTTATGAGTTACTAATTATTTTTTCCTGATTTCAATTTTTTTCCAGTTAAGAAATAAATATTCTGGCCAACATTTTGTTTCTTTGAAGGGGGGGAGCCAGATACAGGATGCGCCTTGGGTGCCCAAATACTCTAGGTACGCCGCTGATCAGAGGGACTAACTCACAAGGTGCACAAGGTATTTTTATTTCTTATTTGACTTGATTACTGCAGACTTGATTATCAAAATTATCAGAATATCTTTATATACTTCAGCACTGAGCCAGCTGTGTAGATGCTCTTGAAATATTACAGAATGCAGGTGGTTGGATAGACAAGATGGGTAGTGAGGTTAATTTTACATTTTAGGTGCCCCTGATGTTTAACAACATGCCTTGATTACAGACATAACCCACATACATATTTTTATCTTCTAATAGTTATGGCTTAATGGATTTGGGGATAGTGAATTGGGCGGGAGGTTACACTGGGCAGGAGGTTATACTTTTTAGAGATAGGATAATGGGATGGAAGGATTTTTTTTTAATTGTTAGGATGTACATTTATGTCTATGGGAGACTGAAGTTTTTTATGGATGTTATTCTTCTTTGGGCCAAAATATCACTGGGAAGTCTGATAGCAGCCCATATTTAAGGTGTTTTGAATAAAGCTGCAGCTTATTCCAGGCTAAATGGAGCCTGGACTCAAAGGTGTTTGCACTTATATGCAGCAAATGCAATGATGGAGTCATTCAAAAATACCAACGTTTTACTTGCTGTGTTTGGTAGGGAATCCAGAAGGGATAGATGACTTTTCCCAGTCATGGAGTCTATGTCTGTACTAAGTTATATAAAGGGTCCAGTGAGAAGGTGCTTCCATTATCCTGTTTGCCCCAGATTGGCTGATGAGAGACTGGAATTTGGAACTGGTAAGGGTGTCTCGGGTCTAATGCTTTCACCTGCATGTCAAGGGCTTCTGATGGACCCAGTGTCTGAAAACCTGCAGTTGGCACCATGATTTCTGAAGAGGACCTTCTAGCTCAGCAGGGGTTGTCACCTCAGCGAGATATTTAAAGATCTGGAAGTTATTCTCATTGTTGTGTTCTGAATGGTAGATTCCAGTTCGCGGTGCTTTGGTTCCTCAACAGCTTGAATTTCTTCAAGAGGGTTTTGATGGAGGTCTTTGTCTTTCCACTTTGAATGTACAAATTTCACCCCTATGTACATTACTAAGCAGAAGACTTGCTTACCACACTTGGATTTTTTGTTTTGTTAAAGCCATCTCTAGAATCCATCCAAGAAATGTGTCGAAGGTTTCTCTTTGTGACCTCAATCTAGTCCTTAGGGACTTGACAGGCCCCCCATTTGTGTCACTACAGGAGAAATCCTTTGGGTTTCTCACTTTGAAGATTGCATTCTTACAAGGCTTTTTAAAATTTCAGAAGAAAAGGCCTCTTTTATACGCTTCCTCTGGAGTTTTGTCTAAAGTTGCTTCAAATTTCCCAAAGAATCAGGAGATTCGTGTTGTCCAAATCCAACACCTGACTTTGAGAGGCATCTTCATTTGCGAGACATCTTTTTGTGTATCTTCAGAGGACCGCTTCATGGAGAGTAGATTCTAACCTCTTCGTCGCCTTTCCAGGACCACGAAAGAAGAAGGTGTCTAGAGCAACTATAGCTCGATGGATCATTCATGTGACAGCAGAAGCTTCCAAGGTGATGGGGAAGGACACCCCCAGGGACTGAGAGCACATTCTATGAGGTCAATGTCTAGGGCAGAAAAAGCAGAAGCTTCTCCAGATCATATTTGTAAAGCAGCCATGTGAAATAACTTAAAATGCATAATAGATCTTCTTTCATCAGCAGATGCAGACTTTGTTCTAACTAACATCTCTATATTATGGCTGCTAGGGATGGCAAAGAAAAGTGAGGATTCTACTTTCCTTACGTATCTCTTGGTAGCATTTGTTCCCACCCTGTAAACTTATTTGGTTTTATTTTCTGGTATGCCTTTTCAATTATGCATGGGGAGGTCTAGGGAAGGGGTAATTTATAGTTTACCTCATATTCTAGACCTCTATATTCTGGCAGCCAGGAGAAGAGCAAGGAAAATTAATTCTCGGTAAGTATATTTCTCGCGTTCAGCAAGCACACTGACACTGGACACCAGATCATATTAAATGAATTCTTGCCGTTTACATTGTTCAGAAATATTTAATGCAACTATATAAGCATATAGTCTGTATTGATGCATAATATACATATGTTTCTAATTAGTGAATAAAAATGATATTGCAATAACTACAACGTCCTGTCCAAGTGTGAAAAAATAAAATTATAGTCTAACAGAACTATATTCTGCAGATTCTCATGGGACCGGGTAGGCAATGGACTCATGTTGTGTAATGAGTTTTTTAAAATGCTCATAATATATAAAAACGCATGATCATAATTTGTTGTGCAGCTCAACAGTTTCTAATTATGCCTCACATTGCTAATAATGCCTACTATTAAATTGAATGGGGTAAAATTTGCATTATAAACAGAACTGTTCCTATATATTTACTGAAAATACAGCTAGGGTCAAATGTTATTTTACCTCCCCATCATTACCTGATCTAGAGCTGACATATTTTTAACATTCTGTTGAAGGTTTCATGTCATTCTTTTTGTTCATTTGTCAAAGCATTATGTTTCTGGGTTTATAGGAGACCTTAAACACTACAAGGTATATACCATGAGTTCTTGATGATAAATGGTAAAATACCTTGTAAAAAAAGTACATAAAATTAAACTGTCATCCTTCCCTGAGAAGATGAAAACATTGCCCTATTATTATAAATACTTTTAAAATATTAGAACACTCTGGCTAGAAAATGTTTTCGAAGAAGAAATAGAGTCTTGTTAATAGACAAGACAGTTTGATGTCTATAATGCAAACCAAGTGCGGATCCTCCTTGACCTCCACATTTCAGCGTTCATTTCTTTCAGGAAAGGGCACTTTAGAGTAGGTGTCATTTACCATCTATCTCAAGGAAAAGCCACATTGCTTTTTATGTGATAGACACTGCTATATGCTTGTCAGTAACAAGCATTTTCTAAGGTGAACTCGACAATGGAACAATGTGTTATGATGGACAGTAACATTTTTAACTTGAAACTTACATTATTCTTACCGTGGTTGAACCAACTTAGATTACAGTTGTAAAGGACAAAAAGTGCTTACTATTCCTTTAACTGGAGTGATACTTTAAAATGTTTTATATCATTTATTGTTCTACAATTATATTTCTAATTAAGAATAATAAAAAAACCCTACAAATTGCTAAGGTATCATGTAGAGGCATTTAATACAAGTATTTGTACAGACAACCTCTACTTCTGCTGGAGCTTCTATGACAGAGCCCCAGCGTGACATGACCTTCCGGTGCTCAGTCATAGAAGCCCCGGTGGAAGTCCCTGGTAGCAGCTGAGGTTGTCTGGGCGCATCGTGCAGACGTCCACCCGCTGCCCCCACTTGACACCAGAGAGTCTGGAGCACGGGGTACAAGTCTAGCGATGCATTGGTAAGTTGGGGGGCATATAGGGGGGTATAAGGCAAATCAGGGAGGCAGAGTGGCATATATGGGGGTATAAGGCATGTCGGGGGCAGAGTGGCATATATGGGGTATAAGGCATATCGGGGGGGGCAGAGTAGCAAGCCGTGGGGTAGATTTGCATAACTGGGGACAGGTTGGCAAATAAAAGGAAATAAAAACAAAGAATGCATTTTTCTCAATCATAGCTTTTATTAAATATGAAAAAATAGCTTACATGTAAATTAATATTTATTAATAAAACTAATATTTTTTCTTATAGGGTAGTCTTATATTCAGGCTTCATTATGAGCCAAAACATTATGAACACTGAAAAGTGAAGTGAATAACACTGATAATCTTGTTATCATGGCGCCTTTAGGTTATGATGTAGTACAGTAATGGCTTTAGTGCATAAATCACTTGTACTGTGAGATAACAGATTTCAACATACATGTACTAGGCATATGCCTTACTATATGCAAATTACTACATTCTCTATTATTAGAGGTTACTCCTTCCCTGTCTGCTTTTACTGAAATATGCGGCATATGTAAGTATGTTATCCACATAGGCATAGTATTATATGACAGCTCAACATGTCAACATATTGACTCCAGTGGGAACACAAGTCACATGCATGGCTGCCATTTAACAAGCAAGTTATTCTTCCTTTCAAAGCATTAGACTAATCATTAAACATCTAACAAAGGTTTATACCCCCCCAATTGTTATAGAAATCTGAAACTAAGGTTACACCAGGAGGCCAGATGGAAAAAACACCACAAATCAGGATCAGTCACAAGCCAAGATCAAACCAGGTTTTTACTGCCAGTCCAAAACTACAAGTCTGATGGCAACCAGAAAGAGTAAAATAATGGAAATAAAAACCACCAGGAAGGCACGTGAAGCATGCTGAAGCGTGGGACATCTAAACACTTACTTAAGCCAACAGAGAACCTCCACCATTCAGTATAGGAGTGACAGGGAGGCAACCACAGAATCAAATGGCCTGTTATGTGAAGGTCGCATTACTCCCCTCCTGTAAGTGCCTGACATACAGGATCTGCATGGAGCAAGTAGGTCACATTTGTACAGTTGCAAACAACCACTATATTCATTTCAATCACTAAGGATGAAGGGGGGGGGATATGGGAAATATCTGTCAGGTACATGGCACCAAGTTAACACTGGTTAAACTTCTAAAACCTGAAGAGGTCTGGAAAATCACACCCTGAAACTCAGCCCTCGTCAGTAAAGCTTAAACAGAGAATTTCATCCACATGAAGGTGGTCATAAAGTTTTGCTATCCTAGATAAGCTCAGATATTTTTTGTTCTAGTCATCAGTGAGGTAAACAATGTTTAGCCTAATGGTATCACTCGCCAACATGAGCAGTGAACTATTGAGTGGACTATGTATAAGCGCATTTCCAGTACTCTCTCTTCTGGGTGGTAGGGTTCAAGAATAAGCTATGCAGTCAAGCTAAAGCAAGTATTATTCAGTACTATTGTATATTCTATATGTATATTTGTAACACACATGGAAAATATTTATAAAATGAAAAGGTACTAAAGTTAAGTAGTTCAAAATCGGACTGTTACTTCGTCAGTAAGTGCTTGATGCTTTTAGGAATTCCATATTTTTTTATAGACAATTAAAAATCAGTTGCATTAGAACAATTCGGCAGAATATATAAAGTAGAAAATAAAATACTTTTAATATTTTTAATGCTGCTGGTATTTTTCTTTACAAAGAAATGATAATTTTGCTGTCTACAGAATAAATGCATACTAAGTTGATTTTTTTTTTTACATTATATAGCTGACATTATTTTCACTCAGAATAACAGATCTTAAGGCCAATTATTTTTGTTTGCAGTATTTAATGTTTATCGTACGTTGACTCCAGCTCATATTTGAAAGGAAACTGCACTCCAGAAAAAGGCTTGCAGCATTTGTTGTCACCATTATTTTAAATGTGTGCAATTGCAGTATTCACTTTATTTTCCAAATCATATATTGTAATTATTTTTTCCCACCTACTCTGATGAATGTAAAACTTTTGAAATTAGATGCAGCATTAGAAACAACATTCCGACTACTGTTAAACGTCCAAATCATGTAAAGTACACAACTGTCATATGATGCAAAAGTTGGCACTGATATGTTATTGCCATCAGAAAACAGAATAAAATGCTTTCACCTTCTATCTTGTTTTATGCGAAGAAAAGATTTGCTAAGGTATATTAACTTAGAATAAGAGCTGGGTGGAAGAAATATCAGAAATCAGATGAACAATCTGTTATGCTCTTCAAAATCTTAAGCGATCGCAGATTGGAGGATCGGGGAGAGGACGTCACTGCAAGCGTAGCTATTTCGGCAGACGTTCCTGCTGGTTTATGTCCGCGGAAATGCAGACAAAGATAGAAGACAGATTGAAGATAGGAGAGAAGGGCGAAGATAAAAGATAGAAAATAATGAAGAAGCAGTAGGAGATGTGGAAGCGGGAGTGGGTATCGGAAGCAGAATTGGTTGGTAGAGAAAAGAGGGAAACCTTTAGAGAATGTGAGAGAGTGAATGAGAGTGTGAGTGAATGTGGGCCCACAACATTCAGACAATAATTTGGAGCATTTTTGCTTTGTTTGCATACGTCTGTAAATTTGCAATTTGTACAAATCCAAATACACAAGTCTAGTAGATCCTATATATGTGTGCTATGTTAGCATTAAATGGCCACAAGAGACCTCCAAATCAATTTTTACAATTAAACCTGGAAAGCACAGATCATGATTTTGGAGGCAAAACTGCCACTAACCATCAAAATAACATACAAACTATATATTCCCAGAAAGCATAAAGCCCAAGGACCTGAAATGCACCCCGCTTACCTTTCTAAGTGGACTGCTACAACCACGGACACAAGATATTGAGATTTTTTCTTCTGTTTCACTTTTCGTGCACTTCTCAGGATGAGTAACAGTATTTGCTCTTTTTCTTGAACATCAGTTTTTCCTGGAGCAATCTTCCCTGGTTTGGGGCAATTTTTTAAACGTTTTTGGTGTCTTTCCTTCCCAGGGTTTGGAGGAATTACTTTTTATAATCTCGCCTTCTCTGGGTTTAGGGCTAATTTTTCAAATGTGTTTTTAGTGTCTCAGAACCAACTAGCATGTAAATAACTCTAATACTCTTATGTCTAGTAGTTAGGTTATGTAGATATGAACAATAGCCAATCTGATCACCTTGTAATGAGGGCTAAAACATATAAACAATAAAGAAAACAATTCTCTCATTGTTTTGCACATTGATTTCTGTCCTGGTATGTATTGTATTTATAAAGAAAACAAAAACAAAGGTAAGTAACAAGTGAAAATATTACTAAAATATGTGAAATAGCTCAACCATTAAAAAATAATTTAACACAACATTTTAATGTTCTGCTGGCTAACTTAACCTTTATTGGTGCTAGATCTACTTGGAAAAAACCTCCATAAACACCCTTGGACAGTGTTATTTTACTTGTCACATGCCTAATTCTGGTCTATTGGGAAAATGGCTGAGCAATCTTTATATATAGTAATATTTTTACAAAATCCCAGATACATTTATTGGAAAGCTGATAAGATGGATATGCTCAATGATGTGGTGTTTCCTTTTTTTGTTTAGTTGAACTTCTTCAGGGCAATCCCCGTTTGTCTTGAAATGTCCTTTACTTTCAGGACTTTGTAATGTTATTGCTGTTTCTTTTTTTAAAAACAAATACATGATCACTTTTTCCTCACTCCAGTTAAAGCCCATGACATGGGTTTACCATGATGAAGAAATCAGTCAATTAGCACAATCTATTTTGCACAATCACTCAATATGATATGGTACTGGTTGTGACATGGCTTGTATCACACTGGTGGGAAACTGCCAGTCTGGCATCAAGTACCGTATTTATCGGCGTATAACACGCACTTTTATATCTAAAAAAATAAGTTTAAACCCTACCTGCGTGTTATATGCCGATAACTTTCTGTGCTGCACGATCTGCAGCCGCGTCTCCCGCACTTCCGGTTCCGGCGAGGGTGCGTGTTATACGCCGGTGCGTGTAATACGCCGGTAAGTACGGTATATGGACTGTTACAAATGAAAGGATGTAAATCATAGAGGGTCACAATTACACCTCTGCAAAAAGATTAACATTAGTATCACTAAATAAGCTGGACAAAGCCATCAAGTCGACAGTTTTGTAATTAGGTTTGAAATGTGTCATTAACAGAGAGGATGAGTTCAACAGTAAAAAAAGGTTACTGCGGTAACGTATTACACTTAGACCTTATATATGCATGTGTGTTTCAAGGTTTGTATTGCAAAAATCTGTAGATTTTCAGTTGGTTCATGACTGGGTGCTCTGCATAATTGCTGTGAAATATTTGCTGCATAAACCTTACATTATGTCACTGTCTTCTGGCTACACTATATGTAGAATGTACTTAAAAAGAAAGATCAGTCCTGTTTATCCACGAATAATTCAAGTGCAATATTAACTGCTTCAGGAAATATATAGATATATTCTTGCTTGCCTTGTGTTGCAGAGATGTTTTTCGTCTTAGTGCTAAACAGGTTAAGTAAAGAACAAAGATGCCTTAGTCTGCAACTGAGACTCATTTGGTTTATATCACAAAAATAACTCATTATTAATAAGGCACATTTTACAAGCATGCATTGCTGAAATCACTTTTATGGCTAGCCCCAGACTTTTTGCAACACAATTTCAGTAAATTTTCTCTCGGAGCCTATGGGAGAAACATTTAATGGAGTACAAAGGACACCAACAGTAAATTTCCATCTTACAGATAACTACAAATCTGTCCCTTTTGTTGTTAACTGCGGCAGAATCTACTTTGTCTCAATCCGCTTTGTCCTTGTTGGAATGGGAGCTGAAATGATTAGTGACATTGTGTTAACACTTATGTTTGTACACAGGATCATTTGCCTATTTCTCTTAAAATAGTTTAACCTAAGCAGGTAACCATCTGAAATATGGTTTGACCTTTGCCAAGTCACTTTGATAAGGTTAGGCATGTAGCTGCTGATTGGTACATGTTCTATATTAGAAAAAAAAGGTATTGTATTTTCTGATTTAGGAAGATTCTTTGGGTCTATTACATTATAGTAGAAATCTGCCCTCTGAGACAAAAAATCCTCTCAGTCTCTTCTTTTTGTTACATTAAGCTTAATTAAACAGGAAATTAGCATTTTGCTGCTCTTCGAATTTATCGGATAAACCTTAAGTACCTGCGACATCTTGAGTATAATGCACACTTGTGTATAATATACATGCTAAATTTAGAGAATGCTTACAGGAACATTTTACATACAGGCTAAGTTCGTTCGCATGCCTCTATAACATCCTCCCATTCTTTTGCAGTCCTACAATTAAAGAACATTGTGAGGATGGGTATTTTTAAGATCACATAAAACATATTTCCCATATTTTAAGCCATCAAAAAAATAATATATATATATATATATTATACAAGTGCACAAAATACATGATTATCTATGTTGAGTTTTTCTGAGACCTTAGTCCTGAATTCTGAAAGCATATTGAACCATGATGCATATTTTACTCTAATTGCATAGCCCTATAAACTGTATTTTTCCCTTTTTTAACCATAATTTATATTAATGTGACCATATTTGTATTCAAGACCTCATGCTAAAATTAAAATCTAATAAAGCTTTTTGAATGCTTGTGTTTCACTGGACCATACTGTTGTTTAATGCATTGCACTAAGAAAAGCCAATAGAAGAGTGTCTATTAACCAGATTAATATCATTATGGAGGATATCTAAAGGATAGATTCAGTGTAAATTTTGGAACACTAGCAAACAGAACCTTACAACTTAATTGTTACCATTTTAAAGGGACACATTGTATGCAAAGCCTTCAAACCAAGAGAATATATTGGGGTTTTTTATACCGAAATATGTATATTTTATAAATATGATATGTATATGTCCTTTTTAAATCTAAACTCTGATTATTTAGTCATTTATTTTCTGTGTGCCTTCCCTATGAGGTGTGCTGTCATGCAGTGGGATTTGCGTGTTATGTTGTGCACTCTGTAGATCTCAAAACCTGGTGCATGGCCCCTGCACCAGAGACCGTCGAGTAGCGGTGTGCAAAGAAATCCCTTGATTTACATGGTTAGTTCACAAATCCTGACAGTTTTGTCAAGAGTGGGAAAACACTGTTGTAAAAATAAAAACTCTCACATTTCTCTATGACTTAAGTATGTAAATGAGGTGTTCTTGTGCATATTAAACAAACTGCCTTTTTAAGGTATTCTGTCTAGTCCCTAAGGAACACGCATACAGAACACCCTTCTAATACTCCCTTCTCACCTTCTTACCACAACCTCTTAACATTCAACCGCTTAAATGACTACCACAAACCTCTCTTTGACCTTAATCCTCTACAACTAACAAACTCACCTCTGCCTCTCCTTTCAACCATTTCTACCACTGTTTCCACAGCCTATGGTTGCTCCTGTGGCCCCTCACCATCTCCCACCTCAGCCATGGCATTCCTCTCATCCACCCACCCGTCCCATTTCATCTCCTGCCTTCTCTTTCTGGTGTCCTTAAACCAACCCTGACCAATCTATTTAAACCCTCTCTCTCTCTGTATTCCATCCCTGTTCAAACATGCCATAATCTCTCCCATTTTAAAAAACTCTCCCTTGATTCTATGTCCCAACTACCATCCGGTTTCCCTCATCCCTCTAATCTACTGACTCACTTTCTTTCCACTTACTCCCTGCTTGACCCCCCCCTTCAGTGTCTCCTTCTCTAGAACTTCTTCTTTTCCCCTTACCACTATCAAAAGCCTCTATTCTCTCTCACCCACACATCTTCCATTGGTTTATCATACCACCTATACCTGAACAACACCCTAATTTAGATTTTCTGTCCAGACCATTCACCCTGACTTCTAACTTGCCTCATCAACTTCTTTCTGGAATAGCATCATGCGTTGCATCCCATTACTTAAAGCTCAAGATCTCCAAGACTGAGATTATAGTTATTCCGCCATACTTCATCCATAGTTCCTGACATCTCTACCACTGTTCACAATCTAGCCAATGGACCAAATTAGCTGCCTTGATGTCACACTTGATTCTGCCCTCACGTCTAGTCACATATAAAAACCATACCATCCTTACCTAGGAAACATTTCCCAAATACGTCCTTTCCTTCCATCTGGAACCCCCTGTCTGCCTTGAAATTTCTGCCTGGGAAAGACCTTGCTGATGCAGTATAACTACCCTGCGTCTTGTGGCTGTGCTCAGTCTTGCCACAATTGTGTTGCAATCTACATATTAAATTCATGAGCATTAGCACCTGCTACATTTAATTTATAATTTAATAAATTATATCACACATATATATCATTTATAGTATAATCATAAATCTAACTGCATGCAGATTTAAGAATGGTTACACCAAACTTTGATTTGATTTTTCTTCTGTTCACTCACTTTGTGTTTTGTTTAATGATAAACTATTAACGTGTCTACTTCATACTTTACCACATTTTTTCACATGTGCCTAAAACATTTGCACATTACTGTATTTAAAGGAAAGGGAATGAATTGGTCTTCTTGCATGACTCTTCGGTAAACCCTTTCAATTCTTAAGTGAATTCCAATTAGCGCTTCCTTTGAATACGTTGATGCCGAAAACACAAGTGAAATACTACTATTAAACAGAACGTGTCAAACAAAACAACACTGTAAAAGTGCAAGAGAACCCTCTAGTGTACGGGAGAAGAAATAATATTTAAGCACACAAACTGAATACATGAATAATAGTGCTAATTATACTGTGGAAGGCAGATGTTTTGGTTTTTATTAATATAAATGAAACTGACATTTCTTAAACCAAAAATAACTGATAACTATATGAAGTCAGCTCTTTCTACAATTGCTTTGTTTTCCTTCCAATAAAGTCATAAAACATTTAATTTGCCAGGTTGAAAGTGGATGTACACAGGTGCATTCTGAACATGCCTCTATTTATTGGGGGATAAACAGGGCTTCATATTTTATAATTACTAATTTAGCATCTTGAACCTCGAGTACCACAGTTTTTAAAACCCTTTGAAGATCACAGGGACAATTGTCTCTAAAAGTACAATCAACCATCTGAAGTGTAGCTTCGCAACATTACAAAGTCTGCATTTTCATTAAAAATAGACCATTTTAATTGCCATCACCGAATACTTTCATGCAAAGACATCAGACAGCTTGCAGTAACGGTTTTACATATCTTTACTGCATAAATCTGATGTGTGAGTGTGTGTGTGTATAAATCAATCAATCTTATGGCAGTAATTGTGTTGATGTTATTCAGTCGCAGAGTACTTGAATTTCTTGTAAAAGAAATTTGATGGGTCAGGAGTTTTCGTCTGAGTTTCCGTTCAACAAGAATATGCATTTCAATGTGTTTTCCAAGGTATAATCCACTTTCTCTCTATTGCACAGTGATATCAGGGAGCTAAAATAAGGAAACGTTTCAGAACCAAAATAACTGAGTAACCTGAATGGTTTTGCAGTGTGTGGTATATTGACTATAGATTTTGTCTTACCATACAATGTAAATCAGTGCAGTTGATATGTTTGTTATAGGAGAGCATACACATTTCAAATTTAGTCCATTCAGAAAATAAGAAGGAACACAAGGGCCTGGAGGACCACGGAAGACAACTATAGTGGATTATCGCAAAGGAAAACCCATTTGCCCAATCATACCAAGAGTCGGTATTATTGTCAAGGTCTACAAACCACTAGTAAGCAAGATCAACCTCAGTGGCCTAAACTTGTCCCAAGTGATTATGTTTGTATCTATTTTTCAATATATATTACATCTGTACACATTTTTAACCTAAAAAATACTATGTGGCCACTGATTAATTCACTGATCAGTGTCAACGATCAAGAGCCAGTGACCTAATCTTATCATCCCTATACCTAATACTATCCACTAAAAGAACCCCTGTGCTACCTCTTATGCTAAAAGTTAAATTGCCCCAAAACCTAGGGAAGGAACTTCAGCAAAAACCATGCCATGTTTAAAATTAAAAAAAGCAATTCCTGCAATTAGATTTGTGGTTGTGGTAGTCCACTTAGAAAAGTAAGTGGGGCGTCTTTGGGGTCCTTGTGCTTTCTGCTTTCAGAGAATGTTATATACTACTTATACTAGCCTAGCCATTGTACAGCGCTACACAATATGATTGTGCTATATAACACAGTAAATAATAAAAATAATCTATGTGCTAAGGAGAAATTGGAAATTTGTTTTTTTCTGTCTTGTTTTCTGTTCCAGCTATCCTATCATGCAGCATCCTTTCCAACATGTGCCTGACATTTAAAAGGGTAGAGAAAATTCTGTGTTACCATTAGATATGTGTTTGCACATAAATAATCTCTAATTATAACTAGTTGTTTGTTAAAAGATTTTTTTCCCTTTCTTTTTTGTGGGGTGGGGGCACCAGAGGAGTAGTCTGCACAGGGTGTTTGGACACCTAAGGCCAGCCCTGCATAAACACTGGGTATTTCTAAATTCAGGACACATATTAGAACCTAAGGTGTTTGCATTAGCTTTTGTAGACAAGTAAAAGATTTTTTTAAATTTCACCATATTTTATCCTAGTAAATTAGGTAATGGAATCTAAGAAAGTCCTTCTTTTCTTGAAGAACAACATATACCGTATTTGCTCAATTTTAAGACGACCCCCCCCAAAATCTGAATATTAATTTATGAAAAAAGGAAAAAGCCTGAATGTAAGACGACCCTATAGGAAAAAAGTTTTACCAGTAAATGTTAATTCATGTGAACTATTTTTTTAATAAAAGCTATGATTGAGCAAAATATTTTGTTTTTATTTCCTTTTTTTCCCAACCTGCCCCCCCAGTTATGCACATCTGCCCCAGAAATGCCTTATACCCCTATATGCCACTGTGCCCCATGACAGGCCTTTTAACCCTCTAAATACCACTGTGCCCCATGATATGGCTTTTGGCCCCCTATGTCCCACTTTACCTCCAGAAATGCCTTATACCCCTATATGCCACTCTGGCATTTAGGGGGTTAAAAGGCATATTATGGGGCACAGTGGCATATAGGGAGATAGAAGGCATTTCAGGAGGCAGAGTGGCGTATAGAGGGTTAAAAGGCATTTCTGGAGGCAGAGTGGCATTAAGAGGGTTAAAAGGCATTTCATAGAGCACTCTGCCTACAGAAATGCCTTATTCCCCCAAAATTAACCCCCCCCAAACTTACCGGTGCTTCTGATTCCCCGGTGTGTAGTCTGGGCAGCGTGTAGATATCTACGCGATTCACGTAGACAACTTCCGCTGCAGCCGAAAAAAGGTGCGGTTAGCAGCAGGGGTTGTCTGCGTCCATCGTGCAGACCTTCCCCAGCTGTCAGAGAGAATTTCCCGCACCGGTGAACTCTCCTCACTGACAGCCGGGGAAGGTCTGCGCGATGGACGCAGACACCCCCCCGCTGCTAACCGCACCTCCTTCCGGCTGCAGCAGAAGTTGCCTATCTCGATGTTGCTGAATGTCTCGACATCAAGGCATTACAGCAACACAGTTTAAGAGAAGAAAGTGATCGTAGATCACCTTCAAAGTTTATTTGGTTGTCACCTGACTGTTTTTGTATGACGAGCGTGGCCCGTCAATTGATGTTAGGGGGTTAAGAAGCATATGGTAAACATGACAAAAAAAAACTACTCCTTAGGGTATGAAAAGGGCACAGCCCAAAGGGGGGGGGTTAATCACCTTCCCTTTACAACTAGTATGTTGTTATTCCATCTGCTGTCACTTGCACAGCTCAAACACAATTTGCGCTTGTAGTTCTCACCCTTCCTCTCTGTACTGTATGTATTGTAGTGTAGCAGCACAACGACGTATTTTGGCGCCAAGCTCTCTACCTCGTAATGAACGCTTTTCCGCGCATGTGCAGTTGGCACCAGGGCTGCCTTACAAACAGGAAAAGGAGACGCGTTTTTCAAGCTGCTACAGGGTACGAGTAATAGCAATGGTCCAATTAAGTGTAACGCATTTTCGGTTGTTGTAGAAGTAGAGGTATAATATTAAATGCATAACAAGGCTTGTCAGATTTTGGACCTTCCAGTACAGCTAACTGTTCCGAATATCTTCCTTTTTAATTGTTGGCTACCAGAGTACATAATCCACAGCCCATTAATTCTATAGGGCTTTGCGTTCTGTGTTAATAAGCGACGCCCCGTTCCACAGCACGGGTTTTGATACCTGTCTGGCCTTCTGTCGTTCTTTTCCTGCATCGCGCCGGTACCTCCTCCTTCCGGAAGAAAAACTCCGATTGGTCTGTGTCCCGGAGCGGGGAATTCTTTTAGTTATTATTGGTCGCGGGGAATAGAGAGCAGTTAGAACGTGACTCCATGGTAACGGGCCGTCAACGATCGGATTTGGGTCTTTGACGCGGGATGGTGAGTACTTCAGAATCTCTAAAGGGCAGTGTATTCTCCTCAAATATTGTAAGCATTAGGTCTACAAATATGTGCCGCTCAGCAACTAACACGTGACTTTGTGTTCACATTATTCCTACATGACTGCCTTTGAGTTGCTAAAGATTGAATAGCATGAGTATTATGTGTCTATGACTGGAGGTCTGTCTATGGGCTGCCCTGTAATATGAGTTTTAACACCAATAAGTTCGTATACTTGAGACAACTAGTATTCCGGTTCCTTCTCGTGAACGGGAACAAGAAACCTGCATAAGCCAAAGCCTAACCATACGATGGGAGTCAGGATGACAAACAGCATATAAAATGGGTATTTTATGCATCCTTGAGAACGATCACTGGGGATTTCTTTAGTGAAGTTTACCAGTTCTAAAACACTAGTGAACTTCTTCTGCCATGGTTAGTCAAAGTGATTATTCACTAAATGAAGAGTTGTTGCTCCCACCACCTCACTATTCATTACGAAGGGCCCACACCTTTAGGTGTCTCCTGCAAGAAGGGCAGAGCTAGCCCTGTGTAATGAATTATTTAACTATGCATCATACATTGCCAGCCACACTCACCTTTATAATGCACAGTGACATGAATGAGCTGAAATACACCCTGGCCTTTTAGTGAATAAACCCAAATCGTGCCCCGTGGGCCATCTTTCATCAGATGATCACACAAATTATAGGAAAACCAGCTTATTTAAGGCTTTCCTGCTAAATTTCTCTCTCTAGGGTTTATATTTTAATGTTTAATTCATAATTTACGCTGACCTGTTTCACAGGATTAACTTTTGTAGTTTTGCTATATTAAATGTGAACACCAAAAAAAAAAAATAGAATACTTTTAACACATTTTGCTAATCAAACGTTGTTTGCTTTTTTGGGGTAACATGTACGGTGAATATCCTGACTTTAGCTTTTGGTTTACCGGTAATGCAATAAATATATTATATGAAGCATGCATGAGAAGAACACGTATAATAACGCTTTTGCACGATAGTAGGATTCAGTTGTACCGTATGTCAATCAGTCTGTGTGTATGTATGGCAATAATATTGTGTGTGCTTTCTTGCATAGCTTGAAACCCCACAAAAGGGTTGAAGGAGCAAGCAATCATGGATCTTTCTGCATTAGTGAAGAAACTGGGTAACATTATTGATCTTGATATTCTCCCATATAGCTCTTTTTTTATCTCAAAATGATACGTTTTTTTGGTCAATTAACACCTAATATATGAATACGTCCAACAAAACATACTGGTTCTAGCCATGCTTTTGGAACTGACTGCATCTTAACCAAATTATTTTTTTATGAGGTTGCTAAATTTATAAATTTAAATGATTTAGTTGTCTTCAGCAGATCAAAATAGTTGAAGAAAACGATACTTTTTTTATTTTAACTTGTTTACAATATGGAAGGAAAATCTGGAAATACATACATTTGGGGTACCGTTTCATTTGTCTTATATAATTTTCTTTTCAGCTCATCACTTGGTCGAAATTAGAGAAAGAGCACTTAAAAATATTCTCTCTAAACTGGACCATAATCTGCTGTCATTTGTGGATCTAGTCCAAGAGAAGCCATTGTTTCTCCATCTACTACAATGGTTTAATTTCCCGGCAGTTCCCATGAAGGAAGAAGTTCTACTACTGCTAAATAAGTTGGTTAAGGTGAGGAGGTGATAATCACAGGTCATTTACGCTTTTGATATAATTAATCAAAATACAATTGTCTACTGAATTTGTAAAATATGTATGCCAGTGGCTTCTTGTGTCTTTCACAATGAAACTGATTTTGTAATGTGGATGCTTGGTTTGGAACTGTGCATATGGTGAAGTGGTGCGTTTAGTTGTAGTATATTGAATAGTCTTAATGCAATTAAGTGCTGCTGTTCTACAAACTAATAAATACATATATTAGCTCAAGTAACCTAAGATTATTAGAAAATTAGGACTTTATCCCCATGGGATGCAAATACTGTCATAGTATTTATGGGTACAAAATATATTAAAACACTTCTTTTAT
>VKOC01000006.1:27202451-27233653 GCA_009364415.1 Spea multiplicata
ATTCACGTAGACAACTTCCGCTGCAGCCGAAAAAAGGTGCGGTTAGCAGCAGGGGTTGTCTGCGTCCATCGTGCAGACCTTCCCCAGCTGTCAGAGAGAATTTCCCGCACCGGTGAACTCTCCTCACTGACAGCCGGGGAAGGTCTGCGCGATGGACGCAGACACCCCCCCGCTGCTAACCGCACCTCCTTCCGGCTGCAGCAGAAGTTGCCTATCTCGATGTTGCTGAATGTCTCGACATCAAGGCATTACAGTAACACAGTTTAAGAGAAGAAAGTGATCGTAGATCACCTTCAAAGTTTATTTGGTTGTCACCTGACTGTTTTTGTATGACGAGCGTGGCCCGTCAATTGATGTTAGGGGGTTAAGAAGCATATGGTAAACATGACAAAAAAAACTACTCCTTAGGGTATGAAAAGGGCACAGCCCAAAGGGGGGGGTTAATCACCTTCCCTTTACAACTAGTATGTTGCTATTCCATCTGCTGTCACTTGCACAGCTCAAACACAATTTGCGCTTGTAGTTCTCACCCTTCCTCTCTGTACTGTATGTATTGTAGTGTAGCAGCACAACGACGTATTTTGGCGCCAAGCTCTCTACCTCGTAATGAACGCTTTTCCGCGCATGTGCAGTTGGCACCAGGGCTGCCTTACAAACAGGAAAAGGAGACGCGTTTTTCAAGCTGCTACAGGGTACGAGTAATAGCAATGGTCCAATTAAGTGTAACGCGTTTTCGGTTGTTGTAGAAGTAGAGGTATAATATTAAATGCATAACAAGGCTTGTCAGATTTTGGACCTTCCAGTACAGCTAACTGTTCCGAATATCTTCATTTTTAATTGTTGGCTACCAGAGTACATAACCCACAGCCCATTAATTCTATAGGGCTTTGCGTTCTGTGTTAATAAGCGACGCCCCGTTCCACAGCACGGGTTTTGATACCTGTCTGGCCTTCTGTCGTTCTTTTCCTGCATCGCGCCGGTACCTCCTCCTTCCGGAAGAAAAACTCCGATTGGTCTGTGTCCCGGAGCGGGGAATTCTTTTAGTTATTATTGGTCGCGGGGAATAGAGAGCAGTTAGAACGTGACTCCATGGTAACGGGCCGTCAACGATCGGATTTGGGTCTTTGACGCGGGATGGTGAGTACTTCAGAATCTCTAAAGGGCAGTGTATTCTCCTCAAATATTGTAAGCATTAGGTCTACAAATATGTGCCGCTCAGCAACTAACACGTGACTTTGTGTTCACATTATTCCTACATGACTGCCTTTGAGTTGCTAAAGATTGAATAGCATGAGTATTATGTGTCTATGACTGGAGGTCTGTCTATGGGCTGCCCTGTAATATGAGTTTTAACACCAATAAGTTCGTATACTTGAGACAACTAGTATTCCGGTTCCTTCTCGTGAACGGGAACAAGAAACCTGCATAAGCCAAAGCCTAACCATACGATGGGAGTCAGGATGACAAACAGCATATAAAATGGGTATTTTATGCATCCTTGAGAACGATCACTGGGGATTTCTTTAGTGAAGTTTACCAGTTCTAAAACACTAGTGAACTTCTTCTGCCATGGTTAGTCAAAGTGATTATTCACTAAATGAAGAGTTGTTGCTCCCACCACCTCACTATTCATTACGAAGGGCCCACACCTTTAGGTGTCTCCTGCAAGAAGGGCAGAGCTAGCCCTGTGTAATGAATTATTTAACTATGCATCATACATTGCCAGCCACACTCACCTTTATAATGCACAGTGACATGAATGAGCTGAAATACCCCCTGGCCTTTTAGTGAATAAACCCAAATCGTGCCCCGTGGGCCATCTTTCATCAGATGATCACACAAATTATAGGAAAACCAGCTTATTTAAGGCTTTCCTGCTAAGTTTCTCTCTCTAGGGTTTATATTTTAATGTTTAATTCATAATTTACGCTGACCTGTTTCACAGGATTAACTTTTGTAGTTTTGCTATATTAAATGTGAACACCAAAAAAAAAAAATAGAATACTTTTAACACATTTTGCTAATCAAACGTTGTTTGCTTTTTTGGGGTAACATGTACGGTGAATATCCTGACTTTAGCTTTTGGTTTACCGGTAATGCAATAAATATATTATATGAAGCATGCATGAGAAGAACACGTATAATAACGCTTTTGCACGATAGTAGGATTCAGTTGTACCGTATGTCAATCAGTCTGTGTGTATGTATGGCAATAATATTGTGTGTGCTTTCTTGCATAGCTTGAAACCCCACAAAAGGGTAGAAGGAGCAAGCAATCATGGATCTTTCTGCATTAGTGAAGAAACTGGGTAACATTATTGATCTTGATATTCTCCCATATAGCTCTTCTGATTTTATCTCAAAATGTCATTTTGTATGGAATTAAAATAATTTACAAATCAAAATATACTTTTTGATACGTTTTTTGGTCAATTAACACCTAATATATGAATACGTCCAACAAAACATACTGGTTCTAGCCATGCTTTTGGAACTGACTGCATCTTAACCAAATTATTTTTTTATGAGGTTGCTAAATTTATAAATTTAAATGATTTAGTTGTCTTCAGCAGATCAAAATAGTTGAAGAAAACCGATACTTTTTTTATTTTAACTTGTTTACAATATGGAAGGAAAATCTGGAAATACATACATTTGGGGTACCGTTTCATTTGTCTTATATAATTTTCTTTTCAGCTCATCACTTGGTCGAAATTAGAGAAAGAGCACTTAAAAATATTCTCTCTAAACTGGACCATAATCTGCTGTCATTTGTGGATCTAGTCCAAGAGAAGCCATTGTTTCTCCATCTACTACAATGGTTTAATTTCCCGGCAGTTCCCATGAAGGAAGAAGTTCTACTACTGCTAAATAAGTTGGTTAAGGTGAGGAGGTGATAATCACAGGTCATTTACGCTTTTGATATAATTAATCAAAATACAATTGTCTACTGAATTTGTAAAATATGTATGCCAGTGGCTTCTTGTGTCTTTCACAATGAAACTGATTTTGTAATGTGGATGCTTGGTTTGGAGCTGTGCATATGGTGAAGTGGTGCGTTTAGTTGTAATATATTGAATAGTCTTAATGCAATTAAGTGCAGCTGTTCTATAAACTAATAAATATATATATATATTAGCTCAAGTAACGTAAGATTATTAGAAAATGAGGACTTTATCCCCATGGGATGCAAGTACTGTCATAGTATTTATGGGTACAAAATATATTAAAACACTTCTTTTATTTCTCACGTAGGGATACAGCACTAGTTCAAAAGGTGACCTTGTTGAACAGCAGATGAGGCTTAATAACATTATCTTAGTACAGTAGATTTTTTTTCCACACTTGTGTTTGAATAAATTATATTTAATTCCCTTTATATATATTTTTTTTGTATAGCATTACTCAGCAGCTCAATGGTTGATTGAAATAGGGGCTGTAGATTTCCTCACCCAACTACGGCCAAATGTGGAACCAAACCTTCAGGCCTTAGTGGATGGTATTTTAGATGGACTCTTCCTTCTTCCTACTGACATTTCCAATAATCACTTATCATCTAGTCATGAAGTGAAGTCCTTGCCAACCTACAATTTTGCAGGTAATACTATTCTACTATTATTATTATTATTATTATTATTTTTTAACAAAAAAGAGACATAGAGTGCATATATAAGCACTGTAATCTACATGTTGTTAAAAATAGGATTATTTTTTAATGACATAATTTGCTATTGTGACAGAATGACCTGTCATACAGGGCCACAAGGTAGTCAGCGATGGCTCCAGCCTGGCTGTCAAACAAAGATAGCACAGGTAGGAACTCCATTGTTTACTTAATCCCATCAATAGGATTGCTGCCAGGGGATTAAAGGTTAGGTTGTCTACATGCACCTATTTATCAATGTTAATTTGTTAATGAAGTTCTGTGGATATACGAGTCTATGTTTTACAACAATAAACTGTTCATTCCTGCTGTATTCGATTCAAGGTAGTTGTGTCTACTTATTGGGTACTCATAGCAGGGTTCCAAGGTGTGCATGCTGGATGGTGCCAGGGACAACAGGAGGATACTGGGTGATCTCTGGGAGTTACTACAGCTCTCTTGGTGAACCCGTTACATTCTTGCTGCTGGTATACCCGCTGGTACTCCACTGGGAAGTCTGCAAGGAGGATCCGGCCGCTGCCGGCAATGTAACGGGTTTACCAAGAGAGATGTAGTAACTCCCCAAGATATTGGTGGGATTAATTAAACAATGGAGTGCCTACCTGTGCTATCTTTGTTTGACAGCCAGGCTGGAGCCATCGCTGACTACCTTGGGGCCCTTTATGACAGCTCATTCTGTCACAGCTATGATTTGCTATAAACTCATTAATTAAAAAAAAAACTGGAAGAGTTCAGGCTTCCTCTTTTGATTATTGTCTTCCCAAAGCCTTCTTCATGAATAATAACACATGTATTTGCTTTATAGCTATACAACATCCAGCAGATTTGACTGATGGATATTTTCATCAGGATGCTTGTGTGCTCCAGCATTCAAGTGTATCCACAGAGCAATCAGGTGGTAAGAGCTAAAATAAAACCTTGTACTTTATCTAGAGATAGCTTAATGGTCAGGGAAAATGGGATTGGACATTATTCAATACATTTCTAATTTTGATTTTGTTTGTACCTTACTATTTTTGCTAAGGAATTATCCATTCAAAGATATTTAGTGTTTTACTTTTTAGCTTTAATTCTTACTTGATTTGAGAGTACGTTTTAGTAATTATTTTAGTGTAACTATCTTACATCTGAACAGTAAATTACTGTCCTGCCACCTGCTTGAAGTACTCCACGTTTCCTTGGCTGACCTTGACTACAACCGACAGACATGTGCTTTCATCAAATGAAAGGTACATTTGTTCATGTATCTTTATTTAAATGTATTGTGTGTTTATTGTGATTTGAAATGGATCTTCATGTTTTCTGAATATTGTGTAAGAGCTGCAGATAATAGAACAGGCAAATATTTAAACACAAAAAATAGCACTGATTATGCAAAAGATTCAATTACAGATTTGTTTTATAGCATGGATTCTAAAAGCAAAAGCTATTTTATATTAAACATTATGTAATGATAAAAAACAAAGATTTCTCAGTTGTCTCATTCTTACGGTTCCAATGCCTGCCTAACAGGCATTCATGCTTACACATGCCTGGCATCAATCAGCTTTCATTTCTTAACCCAATAATGTCGAAACTGCTTTAAGAAGATGCACATTCGGTGCTAAGTATGTGTGTCCCCTTTCTTAATAGCCTGGTTTCAGTCCTTGAGCCAGTGATGTCAAAAAGTCGTGGGTAGCTAGCGAAAACCCTACAAATCGTAATGAAAGTAATAAATGAGTCCAATTGATTCATTTTCTGCTGGACTGGTTCAGTTTGTGATTGGAAACTTTGTGTTGTATAATTTTAAGATGGGTCTTCCAAAATCCTCTTTTTTTTTTCTTCTTTTTGCTAGAACTCTTCTTTGTGAGTGGAAAGGGTAATCCCTTAACTGCAAACTAAATATACATTGTGAATATTTTATCTTTTTTGGCAAATCATACTGAAAGTAATTGAATTCAATTGATTAATTTCTTATATATATTGCACCATTTGTGCAGTACACATACATATTAAGTCCCTCTAGCAAAGCAAATACTAAAAAGATGTGTCGTTATCAGAGAGGCGATACAACAAATAAATACTAAGAATGATATGACTTTGTTATGACCCACTGGGGATTTAATGCTGTTCATAAACCTTTATTCCCAAATGTTATTTTTGTTTAGCCATGCTAGGAAGTGACATTTAAGTCTGTATTATATAAAAACGTTAAGTCAATTGTGATGGGCAGAGCTGTTTAATTTCTAGTTTAAATCTCAAATGGCAGCAGGAATATCTTCCAGGAATTTTAAATTCCTTCCAGTGGCATAATATGTAAATCAAGGAATGACTAACTGTTGTTTTCTATTCATAAAACAGTATGGTTGTGACCAAAAGAGATCTGGAGATGTACAGAGTGTGTGTGTGTGTATGTATATATATATAAATATATATATATAATATAAAACTTAGTAAACCCAGGTGTCGCAGTGGATTACATGGAAAATGACAGCAGACCTCCAGTTATAATCAGACAGAGAGGTCCACGAAACAAAACGATACAAACGCGTGGTTCTGTCTGATTATTTTTGATTATTTTTTTTTCATAGTTTTTTTTTTCAACTATTGGTTAAGGCCATATTACAATATATAATGTGTAACCTTGTTAAAATATATGCTTGATCAATAATTGTATGCCTCTGACTTCCCATTATTTTGTATTGCTCTGCAAGTTAAAAAAAACCAAACAAACACTTCCTTTTACATTGGTTAGGTCAATATGGATAGGTTTAGGGGAAAAAACACTTCCAACTGGGTGTAAGAATGACATAAAGATTAATTTAATGTAAATTAATAATTAGACTAAAGTGTGGCATCCAGTGTGAGCAGCATGTTTATATTTTCTAGATGTTTCTTGGTGTTTGTTGAAGATGCAATGTTGCCAAATATAATATATTGTTTTTAATGTTGCTTCAGCAAAGGTTTGTAACATTTGGAAGAGTTATATAACCTTATTCAATATGGTCTTAATAGTTGCATGGATGTGTTTTGTGCCATGGAAGGACATTTTCATATATACTATGAAAACAAGTAATCAGACAGAACCATGCCTTTGTATTGTTTTGTTTTCTGGACCTCTCTCTCCGATTATACTTGGAGGTCTTCTGTCATTTCCCACGTAATCCACTGTGAAACCTAAACATCAAATGTTGTGGCTCCTTATTTCCCCCAGAAAGTCAGAGAAGGTAATTTTGCTGGGTTTACTGTTTTTTTTATTATTTATTTACGGTTTTGCTTGGTAAAGCCAATAACCTACAAGTGTTTACTGCCATTGGTGATGACTACAAAAGACATTTACTGTTCACTGTAAAAAATAAAAAAAAAAAAACGAAACCATAATTTAATTACATGTACTCTGTTCATAAAGAATAATGTTTCATAAATATGTTTATAAAAAGATGATTTGTTAAACGTTAATGACAGAAATCCTAGAATCCCTTCATTGAAGTAGGCTATTAATACCTGTTTGAGAGCACACATTTTTCGTGTGATTGGACGTTGTTGGGTTATGACTGGAACATTTTTCATATAGCCAGGCTGATGTTATTTTATACATTATCCCAACGCTCCCAATGGGCGTTTGTGTTCTAGAGCGTTATTTTTTTTCCCTGTCTTTTTGTAAACCTGCCACCCGTAGTTTTCAGATCTAGCATGATTTATCCTAGGTGATCTTGGGCGGCATTATGTATAGAATGTCTTAAGCACTGTACAGTGAAAAATCCTTATGTTATACTATTTTCTGTGTTTCATAAAAACAGTCTCATTTGTGTGTCTATCTTTCTCAATCTCTCTCTTTTAAATAATGAACACATTAAAAGCACATTGCAAAGTAGTAATCAAGGTCTGATCTGGAGAAGTTGCCAACTATTACAGGATGTTGTAATGCAAGACTTTCCTGCTGAAATCTTCCTACAAAGACCAAAGATAGTCCAGGTGAGCTGACAGCTAGCAACATATTTATTTAAAACATAAGATCTTAAGGTTCATGTTGTATGGGAGTTCTGAAGCACCACTGCCTGGAGAATACTGTATTACACTGTATGCTGCATGCAGTTACATATATTTTCTATACATTCACAAAAACTCTTACCCTTGTTATAAAGTATAGTCGGATGTGATTAGATTATCATTAATAGAAAATATGCACATTATTTGCTTAAATGCGTTCATATTTATAAATGCATTCATATTTATGATATCAAAGTTAGAGAGCACATACACACACACACACACACACACACACTATGATAATGCTTTGGTGAACTCCACGTCTGCAGCACATTATGAAAATCTTTATAAATGCATATAGGCTTAAAAGTACACGGCTAATTTAAAGGTTGATGAGAAGCGTATCTTCGCAACAGATTCTAAATGGGCAGATTGCCCTGCATCCATTGAGTAATGAAAAATGTATAAGTTCACACAAGGGTTATAAGATGACTTTCAAAGACCTGCTGTTTGATGAATAAGTAACAAGCCTTTCATTATTTGCAGCTGTCATTAAACCAATTACTTTATCACAAGTGAACTTCAAAAAAAAGTTTCAAATAAAGAGAAAAGCAGACTTCAGTTGGAACAATACCATGATACCTCAAGTTCATCCTTGGTAGCAGACAGTGGTCATACATTTTGCTGTTCTATAGACTTTTCCCACAGTGTTAGGACGATTTACATATGGGGAAGTTCATAGTCAGTAATGAACAATTTTAGAGGGGCTCTTTTATATTTTCTGATGAGCTTAACCATTTGTAACCAAAAGCAGCATTAGAAAAACCATTAATACTTCTGTAGAATGGCCAAGCCTCTCCACAACTTAGTTCTAGAAGCTGAAAAACATCATAAACATTTGTGTTGATTAAGCCTAGAAAGAATGAAACAACGGATCTACTATTATTCATTTGTTTATCATGCTAGAGAGTGCTGTTAATTGTTTCTAATTGATCACATTTGAACCTTTAACTGCTCTTTTAGCAATTATATTTAACATTTAAACATGAAAATATATGAAGCTGTATATAAAGCTGTATATGCTATGTATATAGCACGTTTATAAAGGTTCTCTTTTCAGTCTGTCACTAATATTTTATATATGTACAATATAATTTAGAGTCTTCTGTCTTTACTGGGCCTGGCATCCGAAACAGACGGCCAGCAGCATTTGGCATTCCAGTCCATTTCTTGCTTACTTCAGTTGTGCATATTGCTCAGAAACAGACTGAATTTTCATAGGGACCCAGGATTTGTAAGCACAAAACAAGGTAAGAATATTCATGTAACTTTTTGAGTTTTAATCAAACACATTTAGATCGCTGTTCATCTCTATCACTGTAAATGTTTTTAAGTTTTTTTTTTTTAATAGTGTGCATGTTATTTCTCTATTTTGCAGAAGTGTTTTCTCATAATTCTTCGTATTGCCAAGATGCTCGTCGAAATTCTCAGAATCCCTCTCCTGCAAATGAGCAAATCCGCCCGTCTGTGCTTGGGCGCGCAAGTCAGCGCCTTAGAGGAGATGGGCAAGACGGTGATGCCACGTCTTCTAGGTAATGTGATTGCCGTAAAAGCCCTGTTATTCCAAACAATGGCACTTTGCTTGTAAATTTCTCATTTGGCGGGAAATGCCATTGACCACACAAGATTATTGTATTGTAAGGAACAATCTATTTAAGTCGAATAGAATTGCAGATCTATAAAGAGCCTACAAACCTGAATAAAAAAACAATATGTGAAAATTATCAGTTTGAAATTCGGTAATTTTCCTCTTTAACCTATGCGGTTAAACACTCCATGCAGGGATTTTGTTCGGATCCCAGTGCGGATGTGTAGAAATTTCTTCTATTGATTTCAAGCAGCCAGTCCATGGCAAGAAAGATCATTGACTTTAACTTCTGTCTATTTTTTCAACCTGAATGACAATGCATATTCAAGTACTTATGGATTACTTTAACCCTTTAACGATCAAGCACACCACACAAAAACACATCAGTTAACGACCAACGACTTGCCTGGCACGTCATGACATTTAACAAGCTTAGAAAGTGATCTATGCTTTAATGCCCCTTCCCAGGGTATCAATGTCCGCCATACACTGTATGATGGTAGACCCCCGTTTTAAAAGCGTTTAGGGGGCGATCAACGGTTCACGCTTCAATAGTGCCGCTGAAAAGCCTCAGTAGCAAGGAATTCAGCGACACCCGAACACTCACCCCAGGACGCAATGTGACCGCTCTGGAGAGCAGTCAATAGCGCCACTACGAGAGATTTTGTCAATTGCAAGATGGAAGGGTCATTTAAAAAAATAAACAAGTTTCCAAAAGGGTCTTTCCCTCAACCTTTAATGTACAAACTATTACATAGTTTCATGCTTTGAGTATTATCAGTAAATTTGCACTTCTGTATAAATTACATAACATTATGCTTTGTCTAACACAATAGGTTATAATATAAAAGTAAAAAAAAAAACCATTTACTTTTACATTTTGACCTACATATCAATGTTTTACGGTAATGCAGGGTTGGACAAATTTGTGTAGGCGCCAGCTTTATATTGTTCAGGATGCTAAAAAAGGTACACTTGCATTCATCAATATAACATGTCACAAAAAGTTAGGAGCCATGGCTCCTGGGATTTGTCAAGTCCCGTGGTACTCAATGCTTTAGATGATCTGGCCTTGAGCCATATATGTATAAAAGAATAAATCTGTGTGAAGTTTGGAGCAATTCCTTGGTAACTGCTGGAATTTTCACACTGACCTCACCCTTTTATCATTATATATATTATATAATTTATTTTTATAATCTACAAATTTTGAAAATAAGTGTACTGGTTGACTTTTATTGGATTTTTTTTGTAATAATACAGTGGGAACAGTATTCAGGCCCATGCAGTCTCCAGGACAGCTCCCTGGTCTCCACTGGATATTGGACACCAAGACCCTCAACAAATTGAACGTGAGGATCCTTTAGAGTCACAGTTTCAGCAGCTCAACCTGGCTCAGTTCTGTGTTTCACTTCTGGAAAATGCTGCAACTTTGTTACAATCAGGTGAGCAAAATTGTACACATTTGTAGTAAAGAATAAATATATTTAGAGTCGCTCCTGTCGTCATATAAACTTTAATGCATGTGATAGCTGAGAGGTCCCTTTAAATTTCTGTGGTGAACCGTCCGCAAATGCTTATATCTACGTATTGCAGACCACTTAAAAATAATAGCGTCTGTGTTATCTTAGTAAATGAAAGTAAAGTGGAGGGCAAGTTGTGGTTCCAGGTATTTGTTGGGTTTTTTTTAGAGAGAGAGTTGACTTTAAACGGATTATCACATTTAATTACATTGTACTGTATGTGTGACCAACACTGGAGTTGAAGCTGGGGAGTTGAAATGCCCAGCTCTCCTAAAAATTCCTGGTTTGTAAATACACATCTATGTATTTTTTGTTTCCCGTTTTCTCTTGCTTCATTAACATGTGTCAAGACAAACATGTTTTACTCAGACAGAGTAGAGTGCATTTCTAGCCAGTTTAATGCTGCCTGTGTTGCCCGTCTCAAGACAGCTTTACAATGTTGCTGGGATGCTATCTAATAAGAAGCAACTGACACCTCCTCTTATGTAAAGTAATACCATATGTTTTTAATCATGTTTTAATTATTATTTTTTAAACCCAATTACATCCTAAAAGAATAGGATGAAATAGTATGCCCTAAATATTTAGCACTGGCAGACGCAGTTCCCTGTTGGTATATGAGAGATCAGGATGTCTAACAGTCTGGAATCTTCCTTGCTAGTGAGAGGCATCATTTGGCAGATGAAGTATAATGGCAATCGCACGTCAATACCGCTTGTATGCTATAATTCCTGTCCCAGAGACTCTGATAAGATGAATGACGAGGCCAGGAGGTCTGTCCACCTCTGGTCAATCATTGCGTGGTGATCAGGAACACAGGGTTTTCTAACCGCTGTGCGATTGGCTGCAGTAGGGATCAGAGTTCCCAGTTTTTACTTAAAAATAAAAGAACAAATATTTTAAAAATATAAATAAAGAAATTGACATCATAAGGGTACCAGAGAGGCTTATAAGGTCTATAAAGAGCTTAAAGGGACTTCCAGTGAGAAATGGTAAAACAAAATAGCAAAAAAAACTCCAAATCTAATATCAGGGAAATACCAATGTCATAAAAATATTGTTATTGTTCCAATTTGTTATTAATCTTACAGAAATGGTATGTTGTTTTTAAATGTTGCGGATGTGTCCCTGTAGCATTATGTTCATTAACCTGCTGTAATTACAAATATAATTACTTACATGTTGTTGATTGCTTTAAGTGCAGCCTAGAATTGATAGCTCCTACCCACATGGTCAATACTATTTGTGGGAGACGTCTTGCAATTTTTACGTGAGAATATGATTATTTTTTTTTTTTATATATATAATACGTTTTTATTGGAGAGTTTTGATTAAAGTTTTTTTTTTTTGGTAATGACAAAGATATTACAAGGTCAAGGGAACACTGAGATCATTTCATTCACTGTGACCTCGATACTCCGTTTACAGAGTAAATACATCATAATGCCAAAAATACAACACAACATAAAGATTGAATATTTCAAGATAATCAGTTTAGGGATTAAAATGGATTTGAAAGTTTTTGTGAGAATATGATTTCAATGGTTTTAAATGATTTATGTGCTTAAAAATATTTACAGATAAAAGGAAACTGATTACGCGTGTTGTTGAACTGCTTAGTGAAAGCGTGGTACTGCTTAATGATGCCATATCAGAGCACGTTTGGGAAGATACAAGTCTTATAGGACAAGAACTGGTAAGAAAATAACATTGCATTTTTTTTTTATGCGTACGAGAGCATACATATTTTTCTTAAGGCTGTATTTGCTGTGTCCTAGAAGTAATTAGTTTAGTCGGAAGCAAGGCTCTGGGTTAGCTGACCATCAATTAAATTCTAATATTGGCTACCGATTTCCAGATTAAATGTACAATCGGAAGATGCACAGAAAGCACTTATTTGTTCTCGGTGTTATTAAAGGCATATCTAGGAGCACAAGTTGTCACGGAAACCAGGAAAGACAAACAAAACGGCAATGTCAACAACACCTTTATTTCTCATTTCCGCCCTAAAGGTTATGCATGGGCAACGCAGCTTCCAAATAAAAACTTGATTACAAATGATTTTGTTAGATTGCTGTCTTTGAACATGCAGGGCCTATTAAACATTTAAGCGTTGTATGTGATTTAATCCTATTTCAGTAATGTGATAAACCCCCCCCAATGTGTTCTCCGTCTTTCAGAGATGCAAACTCCGTTTTGCCTTGGATACGCTTGGGGAAGCGATATTGTATCATAAGAATAAAAGTGGTTCTGAGCTGACAGAGTCTTCTCTTGTGAACCACAGAATGGCCTTTATCAGCATCTCTCTTTTTACAATGCGACTTCTGCAAACGCTTCTCCCTGTGGAAAAGGTAAGAGATGAAGAACGGTCCAGAGAAGTGGAAACCTTTTAGGCGTCTTTCTCAACATTGTTTTAGTTAATATTAATATCCCATGGTACCTGCAACGCTGTTCATCTCTCAGCTGCACATTAAAACTGGAGAAGCAATGTGGGCCACTTTAGGCTTTAGTTTGCTTCTGGGAAATTGTTATGTGTCACAACATTCTTCTCTAAATTACCTCTTATGATTTGTCGGTATGGTAGAAAACATTGTGTAACGGCTCTCCAAATAGCAATGTATCTGTGCCTTCACAGTAAATTTCTCTTCAATCTGCGTGGAGTTATTAAAGACTGGTATTAGCACAGACAGTAGTTCTATTATCAAATATGCCTTGTGCTTAATATATCTAACTTTGCTACACGATTTAACATGACTGTGACCCAAATCTGATCATACAATTCAAAACATGCTTGCAGACATATTTTTTGATAAATAAAATAAACACTCAATAACATCCTAATAACAAGATATTGTGCATTAATTATATCACCTGGTGTAAGTATATTTTTATATAGGGCTTTTTTTTTTACTTACTACTGGTGATATATATTTAGATGCATCCTGTTTTTTGAGGTTGCGGTTTTGTGTTGCCAAGGCAACTATTGCCCATTATATTACCAATAATGTGTATATTTACAGTACTGTGCAAAAGTTTTAGGCAGGTCTGAAAAAAAATGCAGTAAAGTAAGGATGATTTTAAAAAAAGACACATTAATAGTTAATTTGTGCATTTTGTTAAATGATAAAATACACACAAGATCTAAAATACAATCGATATTTGGTGCGACCGACTTTTGCCTTCCAAACAGCATCAGTTCTTCAAGGTACACTTGCACACAGTTTATTTAACGAACATCTTTGGTAGGTTATTCCAAAAATCTAGGAAAATTAACCACAGTCCGGTGAATTTAGGCAGCCTTGGTTACTTTTCTCTCCATGTAATTCCAGGCAGACTCAGTGATGTTAAGATCAAAGCTCTGTAGGGACTAAACCATTACTTCCATGATGGATAAATATTTATTTGCCTTTGCTTCTCAGTATTGAGGAGACCATTAATTCTGACCAAAATTCCATTTGTAGAAATGCAGCCCCATACTTGCAAGGAACCTCTACCATCCTTCACTGTTGTAGCGCTCTCCAGCCGTTCGGCGGACAAACTGTCTTCTGCACCCCAGTTTCTTTGTTTTCATGAATAGTTGAGTCGCCTGGCCTTGTTTACGTGTCAGAGGTTTGGCTTTTTGACCCAAGTTTTCCATGAAGACCTCTTATGACCAGAATTCTAGGAACAGTAGATGGGGTAGTAGATGCTGAGCTGATGGCCCTTCTGGAAATCTTCCAGTTGCTGAAGAAAGTAACATGATGTGTTTTTCATCTGCTGCATTAAGCCTTGAAATGTCTGCCTGGGAGAGACCTTGCCGACACAGTATAACTACCCTGTGTCTTGTTGCTGTGCTCAGTCTTGCCATGGTGTATGACATGAAACTGTCTTCAGCAACTTTTCCTTGTTAGTGAGTGGTTGTTACTCACCATGTTTTATTCCTCCTACACTGCTGTTTCTGTTTTAGTTAATGATTGTGTTAAAACCAAACGATATGTTGTGCGAGTGGAACTAGAAGAATTGATGCTGTTTTGAAGCCAAAGGGCGGTCACACCAAATACTGATTTGATTTAGATTTTTCTTCTGTACCCTCACTTTGCATTTTGTTAAATACTAAAGTATTAACGTGTCTATCTCTTTCATAAGCATTCTTACTTTACAGAATTTTTTTACACCTGCCCAAATTAACTTCTACAGAAGGAACTTTTTGAATGTCACCTGTTGTATGTTTATATGTAAGTGTGTGTGTGTGTGTGTGTGTGTGTGTATATATATTATATATTATATATATAATATATATTGTGGCAGGATGGCCCGATCAAAACAAGAAACTCCAAACACCAGCGGAATAAAAGCAAAATGTAATTTATTGCAGCTTGCTGTAAGGTCCACAGAGTGTTGCACTTTACAGGATACATAAATAAACCAAAACAAAAACAAATCCTACTCCATCTTGGAGACTAACTATACAAGGTTCTTACCTCACTAACTAACCGGCCAGCTAATCCAGTCCCAGTCATAAAAGTAATAGCAGCACAACACCGTATTTTTGGACCGTACCTTTTTATAAAGTCTGAGGGCATCTGGCTTGACTTCCTCTCTCCCTGTTTCCAGACACCTCAGGGCAGGTTAATTGGTTCCACCTGCTGACCTTCCAGCAATTAACCCCCTCATCTCGGGAATAATGAGCGTTCCAACCTGCTACTGATATACACAGACTGTTACCTTGCCACAATATATATATATATATATATATATATATATTATATAGTATATTTCTAAGGTGTGTGTTGGGGGATGGGCACAAACCATTAGTAGGTTTAATAAATCAATTTTAATCTGCACTTAGATTTAACTTAAGAATGTTGTTTCTACCCTTATTAGAACTGTATTTATGTTTGTAGAAAAACATCTACTAAATGTATTTTTAGATTATTTGCTCAAGCTCAGTAATTATGCAAAATATAGGGCACCATGGTACAACCTATATATTGGTTTGTTGATTTTTAAAAAGAAGCCTGTATTTGTTAGTTCATAACATCAAATGCTTATTGTACGCAGGGATATACTGCCCTCTGTCTGCTTTTGATGTCCATGCAGCCAGCCTGTGTTTAGTGTGTACTTTTATCTCGTCATGGGGAATAGGCAACATCAATAGCAGGAGATCTTGCAAGTACTGAAGTGCCTTTAACTGTTTCTGCTTGATGGTCCTCAAATCCATCTTTAGCCACATCTGCTACATATACATATTGATATAGGATATGACACATTTTATGATAATACATTTGCTTTGTATGATTTATCTGCTTCAATACTTGAGGTTAATGTATTCATAAAAATTATTAATGTATTAATTAATGTATCATCTAGTTTTGGAGAGCAAATATTAAAAGGACAAACAAAACCCTCCTGGTTTAAAAGGAAACGGCCTAACTCCAGTAATGTAAAAATAATGAGGGCAGAGTGGATTGGTTAGAATTCTGCTTATATTCCTAGTCATTGAAAATACGTGCTGTGCTAAGCACATTTAAGTCACAAAAGTGACTCCCTTTAGTGAGTATGATTTCTGAAGACTTTACTGTATGGCTGAGAATTATAATCGGCACAGGCACTATTCGGTAGGAGACGGAAAACCTTACTGAACAAGCGTCTCCAAATTGGTCCTTTAGGGAACTGCACTGGGCACACTGAAGGCGAGATTTTCCGTCGTTTGTGTCTCGATGAAATATTTAAATACAATGTCTCTCGATGAAATATTTACGTCTTGTTACTGCGGACGTAACTGGCTTTCTACTTAATCTGGGATTAGCATTGATACAGCTGATGTCCTCCTCTAGACTTTTGAAAAGAATTGTGTGTGTCGTTTTTACATTTGTTCTCCTCTTTCTATCTTAAGGCAAATGATGTTCTGCCAGAGAGCTTGATGAATGCCTTGTTTCTCATATCCCTCGACCTGCCTTTCCGCATTGCATATCCCAGCGTTCATGAATCTGTAACAGCTTTTATGGAGCAGCTGAATTCCGAAGACTATGGCGTTTATAAACAAGCCTCGGAGGTGGCCTATTCAATTGAATGTACAACCACCTTTATGTCTTGCTCTAGCAAAGAGGTTTGTGTTCTTTTACAGCTGTAACCTCTTTGTTTTATTTAATTTACCTGAAATGAATTTAATTTTAGAGAACGTTCTTACAAAGTTATGCACAAGGTTGCAAATGTATGCAGACATATTTTTTTATGTTTGCATCATCATTTTGTATCTTCTTAACGTTAACAGACACATAAGTAATTAGCTAGTATGTTTAAATGTCAGGTAATAAATACATTGTGTGTATTATTTCTTAGGCTTGGGTAGCCTTTTCTAATTATTATAAATTGCTTAATATAGTGCCGTCCTATTTCGTAGCGCTGTACAATGGTTAGACAGGACATAACAAGTGGTATATATAACATAACAATCTCGCTTACAGAAACAGGTGAGAAGGGCCCTGCTCAAATGAGCCTACAATGTAACCTAATTATATTTTCCCTCCATGGTACAGTGATCTGTTAGAATCCATACTGCAAAAGCAGATCTGTAGGTGCCTATAAAATACTGTTAAAAGACATAATAAACATAAAAATAAACTAAAATTGTACAGTGGCTTCAGGAATGCAGCCACTCATAGTGATCTATTAATTGTGGGTTGAGTTGAATAGCCCTATCATAAAGTTTCAATCATCAGGCTCTTGGTTGACACGTTTCAAGGTTGATTCTTAGTCTGTGGCGCCTGACGTCCCCTGTCAAATCCCACAACAGTCAATACTTCTACATGCTGGACCAAAACTGGCAGCCACTTTGGGGAACATGCTCCTTAATTTGTGTTCCAATTGAAATCAACTTCTGCTCCCAAACACACACAATCCACACCAAGGCATGTTTTTAACATAAGTGTAACTTACAAAGATTTCACAGAATCTCAACTTGGCACAGACTATAGTTTTGCATGCGTACAATTCTGTAATATTTCTACAGTAAGACTTGTTCTGTCTACATTCAAGGTTGATTCTTAATATTTTTGTATAATATTTGCTCAAATATAATATATATTTCTTGTGTAATTATATTTTCAAGTTCGAAATCTGAGCAAAAAACTATAGGAGAACGGTAGGAAAGGCACTCTAATTCTAATAGTCCTCCTGCAGTTGCCTTAATTGTCTCTGATGGTCAAGAACGGAATATCAATTGACTGTCCTCTCTTTCTATCAAAGACTGCCATCATTTAGCCTAACAAATTAATGTTAAGGTGTTGATCCTGGTATTTCCCTTAAGTGATAGACGTGATCTACTTATATTCAGGCTGTGAATTCTCCTGTCTTCTTACGGAGGGAGAAGAAGAAACCTGGGCCCCTACTCCCGGAAGAGTGTTGTTGCATAGGGTGAAATTTGGTCTAGGACTGGCCCGGTTTGCTAATGAATTTCCTTATTGTTATGATATGTGTACATGTGTCTGTATGTTAATGTATGTATATACATTTTTTCCCCTTATTTAAGGGAGCAAAAGATTTTTTAGAACTGGTGGAACTTGCAGAGAAAGCTCTCACAAGCCTCCCATACCATAAACACTTCCCTTTTGTTCGAAAATTCATCGGCATTTGCTCCGACATGTAAGTAATTTTGTTATAATGTTGCCTGGCTCTACGTAACATAAGCTTTGCATTAATTGGCCCAAAATTAAATATATTTTGTGGTTGTGTGTATTTAGATCTGATTGACACTTTGTTTATATGACTTTAGAAAAGAAATCATTTGTATGACAGTATTCTGTACCAAAGAATGCTGCATTGCACTTAAAGCCACCAGAGGTCAGCCAATACCAATAAATAGTTTTATACAGCACTGATGTTTCCTATGTCTAGTTTCTTTCTTTAATTTACTAATCCTTTTTTAATCATTTAGCTATTTTTGTTTGTAGGCGTGATCTCCTTTTTTTTAAGTTAAACTAACAATATAAACTTTCCTGAAGGTCTGTTTTCTTTTAGGAATTAATATCATTAAAAATTGTGTTCTTTTATGAACAGATATAAATCTGCACAGAGTGGTCCTGTACTCCTGGAGGAAAGTCAAAAAGTACTACTTCGCCTGCTGTCCCACTGGGTGTCTGCAATTAAAGCTGAAACCTATACATGTTGTCTTGAAATTGTAAAGGTGAGACAGCTAAATCCTGTATTGCTCTGTCTATCCTTATGTCTCCAGGGTGGCTCTGGGCAAAAAAACATTTCTCCTGTGTCGACCATGGTGGAAATGTGCACTGGCTCGGAGGGTGGATTACTGATTGTCACTTCCAAAGTAACTTTTAGAAATGGTAGTATAAACCATTCCAATAGATAACTCTTCATTCAAATACTTGTTAGACTGACCCACTACGGTAGCAAGATAATCTGCAACAACAATGCCATTGGCAACTATTCTTACTGCATCCTTTTTGAGTAACGCAACATTTAGCATAAAGTTTAAACTGTTCTCCTTTCAAAGAAATAGTCGTGCCCCTTTTCACACAAACGAAGCAAAGCAATAGAATTAGAATAAAGTTACAGGTACATTCCACGGAGATGAAACCTTTCAACCCTTGGTGCAGTTGGGTTGATCTGGCTGTGTGTTAATCTGTCTTTTTGCAGGAGAAAGTCTCTAGGGCTGACCTTTTATAATACACAAAAGTCGGTAAACCCTCAACTTGGCTTCACTCAGTGAAATGTTGCCTTGAGTCTTACTGAGCATGTGTTGGGTAGCGTTTGATTTGTTCTTAAAATACGCTTCAAATTCATTATTTAATACAATTTATTTGAAAATAATACTGTAATAACTCTAATTACTTACAGGATTCCCTTGGAATTGAAAATGCTACCAAAACTGTTTCCTCAATCTGCCACGGTGTACATTTTGTACTTCAACCAAAAGTATTGTATGAAATATGCACATTTGGCCTTCAAGATCCCAATGTTGAGGTATTATTTTACTGATTCACTCGTATGCTTTTTTATTTGCATGAATATTTATGACACCCAACTTCCTAGAAGGCTCTGAACATGGACATTTGTCATGCATATTGTCATCTGTTTTTTCTAATCCACTGTCGAAGGCACTGCTTGATTATATATTTTTTAATAGTAATAATTGTGTAGTGTATACCAACACAAATTTAAAGTAAAATGAGCAAGCTAATTATATTGCTGCTCTATAGGTCTGGGGATCTTAAGAGTGTTCATGCGTTCATATTTGTACCCTGGAGCGTCTATTTTTTAAATAGGTGTAAGTAGTTTTAACTACTTTTAGATCAATTTGTTCATAGTAACATTTCTGTATGTTCCTCAATATTCCAAAAAAAACACTTTGATGGGGATTTCACTTTCAGTTGAAATCTCTTGATTTAAATTTATAGAAGAAATATCTTTTTAAATGTAATGCTGCTATCTGCATGTTTCAGTTATATACTGGTTAATCCAAGATTATTAGAAAGTGTTAATATGTTTTTATTTTTATGCTTTACAGATATCTTCAACTGCCAAGACTATATTGACCTTTTTACTTCAAGGCCGCCTTGTCATGACAGCACCAACTTGGAACAAGTTTCTTGATGCTCTTTACCCTGTCTTATCAGTTTTACAGGTATACCTTGCTGATATGTTGTATGTATAAATATTTATGTTGCAAATAATTTTCTTTGATATACAAATTTTAGCTCATATGCATCTCAACCTACATTTTGTTTGTTTGTTTCTTGCCGCACAAGCTCATGATAACCAAAAATGGACAAAGCACCAGGATCCAGTTCCTAAAATAACTTTTTTAAATGTACCTGTCCCTGGCTCCAAACAGATCCTGCATAACATGTGATTTCCCTTACGATAGAGCAAAACAACGCAGTACCCACTTATGTGTAATTCCCCCCCTTTAGGGCTTTGCGGATACAGAAGACACGCTGGGCTCATCTATCTTGTCATTATGTGAAACATCTCAAAATGGAGAAGGAGTCACCCCCAAAACAACTAGGCTTAGGGCAGCTCTGCGACTAATGTTTGCCAAAAAAAATGCGTAAGTGGATACCTTTTATTGGGCTGAATGGGATATCTTATATTGTTTACATTTTTTATTTGCTTGAAGAGCTTTACGCGCGCACGGACAGGGGTTTGAACAGCTGAGCACCGGTGGAGCTAACTGAAGGGTTGTATATCGCATGCATGGAGTTATAGGGGATTCTGCAGAATTGCATTATTGCGTTATTATATGCATTAAAGAGCATATAATGGCTGGAGTGTCCCTTTTAATGTTTGAAAGTCTTTTTGCTATGCTGTCATTTTAGACTTGCATGAAATTACCTTGTTTCCCAAGTGTACCGTACAGCACAGTCAGAACAATTTAATCTCCGCTTTTTTAAACAGTACCTTGATCAAATACTAGGAAATATCTGTGTTATTTATGTTGTTTTTTTTTAATCTCATTTTTATCGCTCAATTTTTGTAGGTTACGCTCATTGGCCATCAAGTGGTTATCAATCCATCTAATGAATGAAGAAGAATCAAACGTCAAGCGTCCTGAACTGCAAGGCAGTATCCTGTCTAAGGCTGTCAGCCTATATATCTTGGAACGACCATTAGATTTAAAACTGGATGACAGTGGGAAATCCATATTTAAGGTTAAGCTATTGTTGAATACTAAGGTGTCAGATATGGTATTTAACCAAAAAATTAAGACATGTTGTTCTTAATGTAAAAATGTCTGCTTTTAGAATGCTTGTTATCATAACAAAAATATTGCAGTTAACTCTAGTTGCTTTAATGTTTGTAATCCAGGAAAATCAAATGTCAATCAATGTAAATCAAATTCTGCAAAATAAGCATTGGACTCTACATATTTTTCTCATGATGTGCATGATTACACATCCCTTAAGTTGTTCCTCCAAGTCCATTAGTATAGCTTTAATAAGCTTATTGAGTCTCATAGACTTTGTCAGAGGTGAGAAGAATGGAGTATTTGTTAGCCTGGAAAACAATATCGGTACATTAGATCCCGACCAGGCTATTATCCTTTATGACACATACCTGTAAGCGTTACATAATAGTTGTGGAAACATACAATTTCTTCATACAAACTGCAATTTTATAATCTGTATATTCCTTTTGTAGGCTGAAACTGTCACAAAAGTGGCTGAGATATTTAAGTCAGAAAAAGTGGACATGAGTCTTCAAAAATCTGCCGCTGAACAGCTGGCGGTTATTGCACAAGGTGAAGTAGCTGGTTAAGAAAATTGTGTGCGTTTTTTGTTTTTTTTTTCTTTTTCTCATTGCTAGTTCCCACGAACGATACAATGGGGTCTGCACAGAACTGTGTAGTATAACTGGGCAGATTTCAAGCGATATTGGCTCCTAGAGAAATCTGCCTAGGCCAGAATAAAGCCTAGTCTGATGCGGTGGTAATTTCACACATATCGCGTGTAGAATCTGGGGACATCAGCATGAAAGTGTTTCCTTTGTTTGCCAGATTTGATGCCTTTGAAAACAAAGGTCCTGAAATTAACAAATTCAGTAGTAATTATACATTTATAGGACAATATCACCATGTTTTTATGTCAAAGACATTTGTAGAATAAATGCTTGTAAACATCAGTCTGTCTATAACTTGTATTTTCAATTCTTTGCAGATCTCCAGATGCACCCCATTTTAAAAAACATGGGCGTTGCTGAGAAAAGTGTGAATATTTTAAGGAAATGTGTGCACAAAGAGGGCAAGGTTAGTGCACAAGTTTGGTTATTATTGAAAGCACAGCAGAGCTTTTATTATTTTTTGAACGAAAGTTCTATTGGGTTCTGAATTTTTTCTTTGCCTGTAACTGACCGCAGCAGTTAAATTGTTTAAAATGTTGGATTCCTGCTTCCAATGCCAATCCCTTTAAATCCTGCAAATCTGATGCATTGTTTGTGAGAAATAAGTTTTTTCTATATGAAAAGTTCCATAGGAGCTCTCGGAAGAAATATTACCAAAGCCTGTGGACAGATTGCCAGAAAAATACCAACAAAGAAGAAGGATGTTGAGCTCTAATACCTAATAAAAAAAAATCAGTTTTATGGTCTCTTCTGCTATGTAAAACACATGGGATTGAATGCATGTTAGATCCCATATTATGCCTAAGTAATACCTTACTTATATGCAAAAATAGTTCAGTTCATGCCTTTTCAGACATACATTTTCAAATGATGTGCCTTTTATTTCAGGTTTTTGAGTGTATTGTTCTGCCATGTATAACGCTCTTGCGGAAAATGATTTATGCCGATCCTGTACTGCGCCTATCACTGGCACAAGATCCATGTTTCCTTCTTGCATTGTTTAGAGGTAAGGGTATTTTTTTTTCTTTATGTCCCCAGTGAAAAATAAATTCTCCCTTGTTTTGTCATACTATTATTAGTAGTGGTTTCATGCTGTTTAAAAGTGAAAAACCACAAGCAAAGCTGTATTTAGCTTTCTAAATTAGAATTCTGATAAAATAGTTAATTTTTTTTAAAGCCCTTTCCACAAATTACACATACTGGAAATTCTATAAAAACTATAGTCCCCGATTATATCTTGAAAATCTTTTTGTGTTAAAAAATCAGAAAACAATGGACAAGACATTTTGTTACATGACGCATACAGTCAGAAGAATATTTCATTTTTTATTTTCTTTTTAAAAAAAGGCTAATATTTCACCAAACATCCAGCTGAGTTAACTGATCGATAGCAGTTTAAAGTCTCTGCTACTGTAGCTTTTAGTTTGCCAAGAATATTTGCCAATATTAATCTACCTCAATTACCAGTAAATAGTAACTTTTTGGCTAGAGACTTTACCATCCATTTAAGATAAATTAGAGTGGCTGTAGCTTTAAACGTATTCTCTAGTCTTCTAACCTTCCAAATATATATATAATTACACATACAATGTGTGTGTGTGCATGTATGTGTGTGTGTCTGTGTGTGTGTATATATATATATATATATATATATATATATATACACATACAGTGTGTGTTTGACCTCAGAGGCACCTTTAGAAAGAAATAACTTGACTAAGCCTATATCCCAGTACAGTAGTGGAGACAGAATAATTTAATAACCTTAAGGTTTGTGTTGCAGTATTTCTTGTAACTCTAAAAAACCAAACACATTTGCTTTTTATCACGTTTTGAAATGGCTCAAGGCAACTTGAGTCCCAAAGACATACATCTTAAGGAACTTTTACTTTGATCCAATACACTTTCTTCATATAATACCTCGGTAATTTGTTCGTGTTTGCTGTGTTTTAATTCTCCCTTTAAAGGGGGCTGTCAGCCATCCAAGTTGTATATTGTTAATTTCACTGCTATTAAACCTAAATTCTAATAGCACTCTATATATGAAAAAAAACAGTAAACAAAAATATGGTATTAAAGTATTCTAGAAGGAAACATGCATTTAAAATAATAATAAAAAATCCCTGGTAGCCATCAGAAAAAAAAGTAAAATATTAAATTCAAGTTATTGTGTTTGTAGCTCCTAACAGGAGCAAATTGAAATGTTATCATGTAATTCTTTTCAGTAACCCTATTTTTGCAAGAAGATGTCTCACTTCTAATTGAAGCTGCAGCCTTGTTAAGTTTATTGCTGTTTGATGAGATATCGCAACTGAGCGCCTGGTAAGTTTGTCTGTGTGTATCTTTAAAAACTTTGTCAAATGTTTGCTAGTCTCGCCTAACAAGATACAGGCTTTCTATTTAATGAATGAAGATGTGTGATGTCTAATTTATTACATATAAATATTATACTTATATTTGTATGTGTATTTATATGCTATACATGCATATCACAAGTCATTTTCATTACAGAGTCTTTTTAATTTTTGGTCTTGTATATTGGCTTGTATTGATGGTGTGCAGCAATACAAAAATGCATTTTCTTTGTACTGTTTCTCTCATAAATATTAATTGTGGCCTTTTCACTGTTGAGGACTTTCTGAAACTGAAAAATAGATGCGCAGCAATAGTAGCACTCTGTACTTCTTGACACCCCGAATATATATATTTTCTCTCCTTCCCCTTTAGATTGTATTTTATTGTTTTGTGTTTGATTTATAGGTCAGAAACCGTTTCAGGTCCAGCGCCTCCTCCTTTTGGGCTACCTGTTACTGTAGTCCGACGGTACGTGGAGAAATAATCTTGTGTGTTTTCTAATAGAACAGGAAGCGCCTTGTACGCAATTGTGTGTTCGTTAAACATGTAGTAATTAATTAACTGAAATGACCACTAATCTAATCTAATATGCTCTTTAGTAAACAATCTAGCATAGTCTGATAGTTTCACTTCCAGTTTTTTTTTTTAGTTAAAGGGACTGTACCATCAACAATAAATCCCATAGTTAACTTTAAGCACTTATTAAATTCTGGTCAAATCCATTTTTAGATTATTTAAAACGTTAGATCTGTTGTTGTTGTTGTCGTAGGCAACAAAATTCTGACCGGAAATTCAACCCCTTCCTGTCCAGAGATATTTTACATCCTAAAGACTATAAACTGTTTGCAGTTTATTGAATTGATGGCAAATCTGGTGAATACCATTCAAAAAACACATCTAAGGCATAGCTATTGGGGATTCCATCACGCTATATAAATTTGTTTAACCGCAGTTTCTCTTTTTCATGTTTATGTACCTACACAAATCTCAGAGATAGAGCTTTGTTTCATGCCATTTAATAAGTCTAATAAGTAATTTAGCTTCAGTAATATTTAAAGTAACATACATTTTCTTTTTCAATTTGCCTTGGGCTTAGCACCACAGGTTAGAATTTATGTTCAGTAACTTGTGCCGAGTAACCCCATTCTCTTACTTCAGCCAGTATGTGTAAGGGGTGTCATGAGAGATCCCACCAGGGGCTGGATAGATCTTCTTGGTCTGTAGAGTTGAAATGGTTTTACCGGCGTCCGCATTGACAAAAGCAGAATGACCGCATTTTTGTTGAGTGACTCAAACTGTGCGGTTTCAGATAACGTAAGGGTCTTAACCACCCGGTGCCTAATTAGGTATTATAAAGGTTGATAATTTATTATTTTTGTTTTTAAGATTTCACCTTCCAGTGAGCGTCAGCACTCACCATGCAGTAAGCCCTTACACCATGGCTGCTAATTTATCTCTGGAATGGTTAACTATAACGTCTGTAGCAGATATGCTTCGTATGGCATGGAATCTATCCTGGTACCAAGGGGTTGATAACCTTTTGTCGAAAATGGCAAGCGACCAACAAGAAAAGGAAAGGTACGTCCGAATATGCTGAACTCTTATAATTTTATACGGGCTGTAAAAAAACAAACAAAAAAAAACACATTTTCTTCTCTCTTACAAAAAACGCTAGTCCTTACCAGCTGTGACATCTTAAAGTATATTACACGAACGTATTTTTCTTTGTCACCAGGCAGCATACCATAGATAAGGCTTTTCCTTATAAAAAGAGAACTTCCCCGGTTCTGCATAGATAAGCAGACGCCATCAGATTTGTTGCTTTCTTTCAGCTGCTCCATGGAGCACAATAAGGAAGTGCTTGGGTTCCTCTGTTAGGGGACATTTGGACCATTTATAGACGCTTGTGCTGAAAGAGTGAGTCAGGCCACAGAATTTTTCTTCCTATCGTTACTTGGAGACCTATTTTAAGTGTGTTGCCTTAAAGGACTGATTCAGCCCGATTTTAAAATAAATTGCATGCCGTAAAAGCACATTGGAATCCATAGAGAAATGTCTCCAATATGCATTTTATTGGTGCATGCAGATGGTGTTTAATACATTTCCTTCGCATGCATATACCAGTCTCATTGACGACAACAAGAGTCCCATTAGGCAACTACATGTATGCTAACTGAACGTTGATGTTTGACTAGAATAAGTACAATCGCCTAAAGCTACACTCCTTGACTCCAATGGGAGTGTTTCAGAACACGTATAGATAATGTACAAGAGTAAGCTTGTCCAATAAAACAATTTTTGAAAAGGTCAATGGTGACATTAAACAATAGTATTTTTTATTATTAATTTATAAGTGTCAACAAGTCTTCTAGGTTTGTTCCCTGATTTCACAGGTTTAAACATGTGTATGAATAGAATGTAAACACTTGGATTCATCATTATGATTTCTGGAATACTCTTTTCAACTGTGTATGGCAGTTTCTAACACACCCTCCACTAGCCACTGTTCCAAACATGTGCTTGTTTGTATAAAAGAATGAGCGCTTTTGGTTATTTTATATTAAATATGTAACCTTTCTTTTAACAATTTGATGTGGAGTAATTTGTTCCAAACGCTTGTGATCTGCACAGATCAACAGTTTTTATTCTGTTAGTGTCACAACGTATGATGTTGATATTTGTTTTTATTTTACTTTTTTTTTTGTTTTCCGCTCAAGTTTTCTAGATACATTAAAGTTATCCCCAGAAGAAGTTCTGACATTGAAGATGACACACTCAGCCAGCGGACTGCAAGATTGCCTGAATGCCATCACTCGGGCTGTGTCTCACAGGGAAGTTCGTTCTGCTGTTGCTCGGATGAATTTTTATCTCCTAAATGACAGACTGGTTTTAAACTGCCTCACTGGCTCCAACATGTCTTCCTTGAAGTGTCTGCCTTGGCATACTGCACTAAGCAGGTGAGACTTTGTGCAGTGTTTCTGAAGTCTCTCGGGTAGGCATAAAATATGCATGCGCGATTCATTTACTCAAACAGGAAAACCACCAAGGGGGTGACCATGTGATCCGTACAAAAATACAATTGTTTACCTGCTGGATCCCTAATTATTTGCTGTACCGTCCATTCATACGTTTATTTTCAAGGAACTGAATTGTTCGATAACCGCTTTGTATGCAGTAAGCAACTCTGATATCCTTCTAAAACTGCTACTAAGGCAGCCCAGTTTAATTGAATGTGTTAACTGCAGCAGCTATAGACTGCTGGGGCTTTGGCATTGCAGGCAAATGGAAGGTTAACGTTCTTGTTTTTTTTTCTTCCCATGCCTTTCAGGTTTTTACTTGTTTATCCAGCATGTGCCGAAGATGAAAAGCTCCTGGCAGATGTGATAAGTTTCTTAAACAAGATTCTGCGAGAACAGAGAGGAAGCTCAGATTCACAGGACCTCCAATGGATGCTGGAGATGCTGCTTAAACAAGTGAGAACTGTACCTTGGGGTATTCCGGTAGCCACTCCTGACAGATGATGCTGCATTAACATCCATGGCCGATAAAGATAATTTAGCTGTAAAGAGTATATATTTATTTTGTTCACCTGCCAGACTTATTCATGTGGGAGCACTGAAGCTGCCTCATACAATGCTCTAGGTCCCAATAAAAAAGCAAGCACCGCAGCAGGAGTGACATTGTATGGTAATCAGAAAGCCATATTATTAGATTGCTGGCACGCCAAACCGTTAATCCTGTCTATGCTTAGTGGGCCGTTGCTCTTCTGCATTTGTCCTGTTGATTGCCACAGAGGTATGCCAAACACTGCAGAGAAAGGCAAAGCTTTGTGTCGCCCAGCATCTCTTTTGTAATCAGAAGATTGAATGTGTGCAAAAAAATAAAAAAACGCATATATAAGAACAAAGATGATTTGATCTTCAGGCATAGATATGAACTTTTTAAAGGTTTCTCAATATGAACGCGTTTTAACATTCAGGAAAGAATAACATAACCAATCTGCTAAGGGTTATTTGCTTCAAATACCAGAGAGTACACCTAACCATTCCTCCTTTTTGGTTAAAGTTTGATTTATCTAGGTGTCAAAGGATCATTGTCACTCCATTGCACGCTATCTTTGCACCAAGGCTCCAGAGGGAGATGGCCATGGCCAAAGCATCACTCACTGGCTTTAACAAATATATCTGTCTGTCTGTCTTATAAATCCCGCACTGGTCATCAGACCTTCCATACGGATCATCTGTAAAAATCAAGAATTAACAGATGGTTTATGTCTTTTGGAAGAAAAATAAATGCATAGCATAGAAGGTTAATTCGAATTATGCTTTGCATTCATTGTAGCACATTATTTTGACTCTACTTTTTTGACTATTACAAATGACAAGTGAGTGGTGGTTGGACAAAGTTCGGAAGAGGTCTCTGGTCAACTTTAAATTTGAGAATTGCTAGTCTGTGAAACCCGCATAATGTAATGAGAAAATAATTACATCGTTTGTCTACTACTTATCACAGTATAATTTCACTGTTGTTTAGTAACATAACAGAATAACAGAAAAGCAAAAAGATTGAGGAAATGTCAATGGTAAAATAAATCTTAAATGGCAGGATTTGACAACGCAAAGGACACTGCCTTTTTATATTAGCCGAATCTGTTACTCTAGCACTGATCAATTTTTGAAGACATTAATAGATCCAAAGCTGGCTGGAAAATGAGATAACAAATAAAGAAACCTTCACAAAATAGTTGTAAGGAACACAAATAAATGAAGCTGTGGTAGTGTCGACGTCAGGGAAAGTGTTTGCTATCAGCATCTGAAAAAGCACCAACACTCAATGCTAATTAATAATCATATTAATTAACTAGGGCTGCAACCAACGATTATTTTCATAATCGATTAGTTGGTCGATTATTTTTTCGATTAATCGGATAAAAAATTAATGTAAATTATTTTTTTTTTTTATAAAATGCATTTCTTGTTTTTATTTCCCAACCTGCCCCCCAGTTATGCACATTTGAGCCCAGGCTTGCCACACTGCCTCCCAGATATGCCACATATGCCACACTGCCTTCCAGATATGCCACTCCACCCTCCCACATATACCTTATACCCCCTTGATACGCCACTCTGTCCTCCCCTGATATGTCACTGTGCCTCCCAGACATACCACAATGCCTGTCAGATATGCCACCCCCCCATATATGCCACTCTGCCCCCCCACATATGCCTTATATCCCCTATATGTCTTATACCCCTGATATGCCTTATTCCCCAGTATGCATTATACCCCCAGATATGTTGCTCCATCCTCCCCAGATATGTCACTGTGCCCTCCCTACATATGCCTTATATACCTTATATGCCTTATACCCACTAATATGCCACTGTGCCCCCAGATATGCCTTATACCCCCAGATATGCCACTCTGTAAACTGTAAGTAGGAACTGCTGCTATGAGTCACTGATTGAAACGGATTATAAAACGAGGGGTTTTATAATCGATAAAAATCAATTCAACTAATCGATAAGGAAATTCATTGGCAACGATTTTCATTATAGATTATTATTGGTCAGTTGTTGCAGCTCTAGAATTAACAGATGTTTGCATACTATACACTAATGTAACGCTAGCCCCACGTAGAACAGTCCTGTTGGTTTCTTACCAGGCACAATATGCAAAGAGGGGTCCTCATTCATACACTTTTACTTATCTATGTAGTTTTTTTAAAAGACTTCTTGACAATTGTGTGCGGTTACACAAAGTTTGGCTATTTTCTTATAAATTGGCGAGCTATTTTCTGCACACAATGTCTTTATATTATATTGGGATCTCTTTAATGAGGGTAATAAGTGTTACTGGAAGCCAAGTACATCTTTGAGCAGATGTATTGGTCTTATGATTTCTTGCAGCTAATTACAATTGCCACCTTTTTTATTCACCGTTACCTGTCATTAATTTTATGTATTTGTATAAGCAACGCTCCCGTCAGTCCAAAGACCTGAATCGTTTGCCATCATTTTTGAAATGTGGCTGTAAGTGGAAAATTATAGAGCATCATATCTATTTTGAATATTCCATTTTAGAGCCCGAGTCCACTGCTTGATCTAATCGTCCAGAAAGAGTGCCTAGCCAAAAAGGAATTGGATGATACACAAGCAGCTGTGAGGCAGCATCTGCAGAAAGAGCTGATGGTGTTTTTTAACACGCTAATGCTTTGTTTAACTTCAGTCACTGATCGGTAAGTGCCAACTTGCATTTTAAATCCAAATTTTGAGTATGCTAGATTAATCACATAGGAATTTGGGGATTTTTTTCCCCTTTTATGTTGATCTCTGACTCATTAAGATTTAAGCTATTTTTGTGCTTATTTTGAACATGCATTATGCAAAGCCCTTTTTAATTTGCAATGTAAGTGAATTGAATGTGATTTGCTTGTTTTATAAATAGATCCAGTACTGTGCAAAAAAAAAAAATGCTGTAAAGTAAGAATTATTTCAAAAATAGACGTGCTAATAGTTTATTTTTATCATTTAACAAAATGCAAAGAAGAAAAATCTTTGTCTTGAAATGAGACAGACAAGCTGGCTAGTAACGGAAGCCAAACCAGACGTGCCTTGTCAAGACCCAGGGGCGTAACTAGAAACTTCAGGGCCCCGGTGCGAGAATCTGTTAAGGGGCCCCCCCAACCCATCTATCCCTTTCTCAC
>VKOC01000006.1:27245118-27292689 GCA_009364415.1 Spea multiplicata
CCCATTAACCATAACTGCCCCTAAATTAACCCTAAACATCCTATTTACAATAACTGCCCCTAAATTAACCCCCACCTCCCCTAACTTTCAGTAGCCCAAATATACATTTTATACTTACAGTTGGATGAGTGTCACAGCCATGTGGTTCTGGCCTGGAGAAGGAAGGGGCGGGGCCAGTTGTCACAGTGATTACAGGGAGGGGGAGTAAGTAGGAGCTGCTGCTGTGAGACGGTGAGTCAGTGAAACGGATTATATAATGAGGGGGATTTTTCAGAGCGTTTGCTCAACTGTTAAAATGCCTTCATTCTGAAGGGGTTAAAGCACTCACAAAGTAGCTTAACCCACTGAACGCCTCAAGGGACGTACAGGTACGTCTACAAAAACGGTCGCAACACGCTCTTCTTTACCGTAACGTAAGGAAGTTCAACTTTACTCAGAGACTGGTGGATAAATAGAACAGTCTTCCAGTAGAAGTGGTGGAGGCTAAAAAAGTGAGGGAATTTAAACAGGAAAGGGATAGACATAAAGCTTTCCTCACTAAAGGACCTGACCAAAGACTGGTTTCAAAAAGGTTTAAACCTCTTACATCAGGAAAAATGGGAAACTAGATGAGCCGAATGGTTCTTATCTGCCGTCAAATTCTGTGTTTATACAAGAGTAAATAGGAAAGCTTGCGCGAGAGCTGTTACAGGAAAAGCATGGCTGGACCTGTGTAATGTCTCATGAAATCAGTGAGATTTATTCTGCCCACTAACCCATTAAACTATACATTGTGAAGGCCAGCTCAGCACTTGCCCTTCAGAGTTAATAGTGAACCACTACTCTCATAGTGATGGGAAGTTCGGATCATTAAAATGAATCGGATCATTTCGATTCGTTCACTGAAATGATCCGATTCATGATCCGGATCTTCGGATCACTCAGTGTGTCTGCACGGAGTTACTGTTTTCCAGTAACTCCGTGCAGGCACACTAACGATTGGCCCCGCCCCTTTCATTGTGAATCCTCCCCCCTGCCTCCAGTGATGTCAATGAAGGCAGAGAGAGTCGTTCAAAGATTCGGATCTTACAGGGATCCGAATCTTACAGTGATCCGGATCTTTGAACGACTCTCTCTGCCTTCATTGGCATTCTAATCATTCAGAGAATGTCACCATACTGTTATAAATAATACATTAATAATCACTGCCCCCAGGATTTACATTCCCCTTTACCTGCAACTGCACCTTAAGCTAACTTTATTAAATTCATTAAATTAACCCTTACCATTAAATTAACCCTAAACACCCCATCAACCATGACTGCCCCTAAAATTAACCCTTAACACCCCATCAACCATGACTGCCCTAAAATGATCCCACTTACATCCCATTAAGCATAACTGGCCCCTAAATAACCCTAAACACCCCGCTTAACATAACTGCCACCAAATTAACCCCTAAACACGCGCCATTAAGCAAAGCTGGCCCCCAAATTAACCTAGAACACCTATCACTAAGAAGTCATACTTGGCCCTAATTAACAACTAGACCATTAAGCATAACTGCCCCCAAATTAACGCGGCTAAAACACCAGCCATTTAGCTTAACTGCCGAAATAACCATCTAATTCACCCCATTAAAGCATAACTGCCGCACAATATTAACCCTACAACGGCCATAAAGCATAATGCCCCCAATTAAAGCCTAACAGCCCCATTAAGCATAACTGCCTCCTAAATTAACACTAAAGACCCCATTAAGCATAACTGCCCCTAAATTATCCCTAATCACCCCATTAAGCATAACTGCCCCTAAATTTTCCCTAAACACCCCATTAAGCATAACTGCCCCTAAATTAACACTAAAGACCCTATCAACCATACCAATTTATTAGGTAATTTATCTGGAGTACATGCAATTAATTTAGGGGCAGTTAGGGTTAATGGAGTATTTAGGGTTAATTGCAGGGGCCGTTATGGTTAATGGGGTCTTTAGGGTTAATTTCAGGGGCAGTTATGGTTGATGGGGTATAAGGGTTAATTTTATGCTGATGACTGAGGGTTAATTTAATTAATTTAATAAAGTTAACTGTAGTGCTTGAAAGACGAGTAAAGTGTTGTTTTAAGCATTTGGTGACGTGCAACACAAATTCAATATATCAACAAAGTGAAGCATAACCGGGACTGAGCAACCTGCGCATGTCTATTTACCAATGGCCTACAGCTTTCTCTGTGAACGATGGGAGTGTAACCATAACAAGCAGCAGCGGTCCCAGTGCCTCCCTCAGAACTGCCTCCCTCAGCACACTTCCTCCTCAGCCTGTCAGCGCTCCATGTGACAGGAGGAGGGAGAGAGCTTCACTGGCAGACGACCAGACTTTTCACCGTTTCCTTCCGGTATCACATCCTCCGAACATGGCAGCTACCGGGACTTGCCTCATCTTAGCAACAGGTAAAGGCAGCTTTATATCGGTTACTGTGCCCACACCTTCATCCCCTCAGTGCCGGACGCTCAGGGCAGGCCGCACATGAGGTGCCGGTACTTTTGTGCCCCCGCCTATCCAATGCATGCAGCCCCAGTGATGCTTTCTTTCCTGCCTCACGCCCTCTCCGGTTAGGACCCGGCTGCCGTGGACATCCCCGCATTTTATTCTCTATGGCATTCTTACACTCCCCCGATAAACGCTTGTACGAATGTGCATTGACCGATTTGAAAGGGTTTTTTTATTATTGATTTACGTTAAATAGGAAGCGGAATACGGCAATTTCCTAATACTTAACGCATTGTTCTATTTTCTCTGCAGCTTCTTTGTTCTTCCTGGCCTTTCCTTCTGTTTCTGCATTAGTGGAGGACTTGGATGACTCGTAAGTACCGAGCACTGGATGCTTGTAAGAGTGTTATTATGTGTTTTAGTGAGGTACCCTGTGTATACACAGACTATTGTTGTAATTTGATAAAAAAAATCTATTATTATTAGTATTAGTATTGTTAGTATTGTTTACGCCAATGTAACCCAGGAGAGGAATCCCATGGACAAGTAGTGGCACTGCAGCATTAAAAGCTCATGGCATTATGAAAGGCTAGTCAATGGTGGGGCTTTTACTGTCGCATCTTGTAAAGTCCGAAAGGCCCAGGCTGTGTCATCTAGACTTTCCCCCTTTTCGTTTAAAATAAATATATATAAATATAATCTGAAATTCTACATTTTTTGCACATTTCCTGGCTTTACGGTAGCCCAAGGCTTTTCTGATGTATATGTTGTATGAGAATAAGTAGGTAGGCATTAACAGTGGTTGTATTTTGGTCATCAATCAGGCTGACCAGTCAGGGGCCAAAATGCTGAAGGATTTGCAGACCCGACAGACCTGAAATACTGCATGGTAGTCCTATACAACTTGTACCAATATCGGTATATCTTGTTTGCCTCATCCATATGTTTAATACTTTTATGTCCACAGCCTCTGAGTCTGAAACATATCTCATTCTCAATTTGCAGGGGGGAGCTCTGTTTAAAATAATTTATTATTATTTGTATAGTTCACTAGTTAAGTTGATTGAGTATGACATCTCAGTCTCATAATGTTTGGTGAAATGCATGTCCACATAGTAAAGCATTTTTTAGGTCAGCCAATTCTTTATTCATAAAATCATATATCGGCCATGCGTAAACTTCTAAAATGTTTCAATAGCAAAGTTTGTATACCAGGAACACCTTTCAAAATGTATTAATGGCTATTGTACCATCATAAAAATGTCTATATGGCTACTGTACTTATCGTTAAGTACCAAAGAAAATAAAATTAATTAAATACAAAAGTTTTAAAGGAATATATATATTTTCTCCACGTCTGTGTGTTTTGTTATTGCTTTACACCAGTACACATTCCACATGTGTTTGGCTGCTTTAGATTTAAAATGCACGAGTAAGCATGCTACAGTAGGATATACATATGAGAATCTTTTCAGCATGGGATTTATAATTTTACAGTTCAAAGAGCTGTCATCAGATAACAGACAAAGTCGAGCGGATATTAACAATGTGTGCTCTATGGGGTTTTGTCTAATGAAAGCAAAACGGTTACAAAGTTGTTTTTCTTTTTTTGCATATTTAGTGCCAGCCACAGTTGGATTGTTCAGTGCGGGTTGTACAGTATCCGAACACTGACATGAACTTAATAATGTGCATGAAATTTAAAAAAAAAGTTCCCAATGAAAGCAAAGGGCAACTTAAAGGGGCACTCCTTTTAAAATGGATGCACATAAAAGTTCTTTGTAAGTACTTTCATATGCATTCATTAAATCTACAAAAATACATTTATTTTATTTATGTCTCCAGAGCTGCAGCTGCACACCCACTCTCTGTCCCAACTTTTTATTTTACTGATTGGCTGTTTCAAGCATCCAATCAGTGGCAGGAGTGCGGCGCAATGCATGTGTGTAGGGCTCTTAGTAGACCTCGCCTGCAGCGTTCTCAGAGCTAATGCTCAAACTGGCTAGGTGTAAGTATGGTATATCACGTGAAAGAAATATGCCTCTTGCACAGAAAGTTGGGGGGCACATGCATATTGGGGGGGTTCTGCTCTGTTTGCAGCCTCCACTCTTCTGGGAAGACTTCCCATGTCATTTTGGAGTCTACCTTTGTGCTCATTCAGCCAAAAAAAGCATTGGCGAGGTGGTATTCTGTAAGATGGTATTTGAGCATTGAGAAAGAGTGATGGTGCATTTGAGTAAAGTCATACATTTTAAACATATTTATTACTGTTACGTTAAATGGTTATGCAAAATCAATAGAGGTGCCAAAAAATCCACTAAGTTTCTCATTTATCTTATTTCTTTTACTTTTTGTAGGTTCAAGGAAAACCGAAAAGATGATATCTGGCTTGTGGATGTAAGTTCTTGGTTAAAACATGTTACCATCCCAAATTTAAGTGAAATTTTCCCTGTAAAAGAAAAAAATATATGCCAAAAAATTGCATAATTGCATTTCCTGACGTAAGCTATTTATTCCACAAGCACAACTCAGCGCTAGCAACTACACATTTTGAGATGCATACTGTTACTGCAGCCAAAAATTTTTTGGCTTCTTAATTACAATCCATATAATTACGAAAGTCACTTTTCATCTATGCAGCAAACTATGTAGACTCGCCTCCTAAATTGTTGCCCTCTCTGCTGAATATGACATCCTATCCGGACACACTGCCCCACAAGGGTACATAGAGGCTTTGCCAGCAAGGAACAGATTTCTATAGTATAAATAAGCACATTGCAGAGATCAAAGAACAAACCCATTGAGCAGAAGCACCATGTGGAGTCTTAATAGCCCAATAGCACAATCTTCTCTGGTTCACAGTAGCTTCTGCCGCCCTAGGCTGAGTTGGCCTAGGCGAATGTTTCCTGTGGTATGCATTATATGGCATATAGCTGTACTGATATAGAATAATACTACCTCTCTGTTCTGATTCGGGAAGCGCATTAAGCATGTGTAATGTGGTCTGAAATTGTGTATTGGACGGTGGGATGCAAAGTCCAGCTGCTTTCACAATTTTCTATTTCACCTTGCAACATGTGCTTGCTTTGTGAAAGCTATACAATTATTGCTATCATTACTACTATTAATATTGTTATCATTGTGAAACGTTTTAACCCCTTAATGACAAAGCCCATACATGTACGGGCTCCAAATGCATTGTTTTCAATGGGTTTAGGGACCGCCCATTGTCCTTAAGGGGTTAAGAAATGTATCTTTCTTATGTGGTGATTGCATGTCATCAACCACCTAATTATAACAAGTGCATTTTTTTATGGGTAATAATTCTAAACTATTTAATTTTTTTTTCATTAAAGACTCCTCACTGATGTCTCTATTTGAGCCCTGTCAGGATTTTTTTCTTATTATAAGAGACTATATTTTTACTTGACTTTCAGTTTTATGCTCCTTGGTGCGGCCACTGCAAAAAACTTGAGCCTGTTTGGAATGAAGTTGGTCTTGAAATGAGAAGTAGTGGCTCTCCTGTGAGAGTGGGGAAGATGGATGCTACCATTCACTCTAGTAAGTGTAGTCCTGTTCCTATTTCACTTCCAAAAAGCTAATAGTAAACGTATAGTACTGTTGGTCTAATTTCTCCATCTGTGTGCTATGTATAAATGTCTGATTTTTATACACCAGAAACAAAGATGTACCATTGCAACTTTTTTTGGCCACAGTACAGATAATGCAGTGTACGGAGCGGTCGATGTTTTTAGCACACTAAAGCCTTCAAAAACAGAGCTCAGTTACAAAATGTTTTCTAATTCTTTTTATTATGCGTGGTCTGCAACTAATCCCTTGACAACAGTTAAAATGAAGTTAAATACATCTCATTAATGTGCCCAGTACACCATGAAGTTAAATACATCCCATTGATGACAATTGATGTGCCTAGCACCTCATGAGGTTAAACAGGTTTAGAAATCGATCTAAGATTGCTTTCTTCTCTCAAATGATTCAGCAACACCGAAAACTGCAGAAGGGAACCTCATCTGATCGCTTCCCAGAGCGTCCACGTACACTTTACTGCATTAAAAGAAAGGGGTTAATTTCCATTTTTCTTCTGAAAAAAATGGAGCGCACAACCTAAAAAGCAAAAAGGCATAAACATTCATATTCCTGAGTTACTGACAGATTAGTACTGACCAATGAGTACACAAAACAAAGAGAATGATACCCATCGAATACCATTCAAATTACCCCAAACTTGGGGTACTTTGCTGTGGTGGACTAAGCAATACATGACATGTAGTGTGGTGGAATCCCCAATAGTTATGCCGCATGCCTTGAATGGTATTTTCTAGGTATGTGCAGAATTCTTTGTCTTGTATGTATATTGAATATTTCATTTGGTTTGTGCAATAAAGAATGTGTGTTTAAACGGCTTGTTGTGATTGACAGGATATGACGACATATCTTTGCACTCCTCCTTTTAAGGGCAAGTGAGGCTGTGGAGATTTTCAGAAAAAATGAAAGAAATATAGTGCTTTGAGAATCATGTACAAACTGTTCCTTGTACTTTGTTGTTTGAGAACTGTTCTGGTGGATTTAGTTTTGAGAATGCAAATTAATAGTTTTGACATGATTTATTGGCCAATTTAATTTTTAATGATCAAACATACCATAATCTGCCTTATTTTACAGGCATGGCTTCCGAATTTGGTGTTCGGGGATTTCCAACAATAAAGTTGTGAGTATTGCTTTCAGAAAACTGCTTTTGTAAAGATCTTCAGTGTTATGGCTTTGTTTATACAGTAATACATCAACATTAAACACATTAATACTCCATGTTTCACCTGTCACTCTTGCCTTTTAAAGACTGCATGCACTGTAAGCTCGAACGTAATAGATTTTATATTTTTATTTTTCATTAAGATTAAAAGGAGATATGGCATATAACTACAGAGGTCCGAGAACGAAGGAGGATATCATAGAATTTTCTAACAGAGTAGCTGGGTAAGTACCAGTTCAATTTAATATTTCTGTATGATAAGTTCACCCGAATGGTTTTAACATTAACAAAATACACTATGTAACTAATTAAAACATTAGAAACAGGATGGTGCTATTAAATGCCAACATTTTCCCTGAAAAATTAAGCATTTAACATTTTGGTGGGAAAAACTTGTCATATGACTACCAGGCACTGGGTTGTTGCCTTTTTAACTGAAAGCTGTAAAGCTTTATAAAAGTTTGTGTTATGTGAATGGGCCTTCAGGTTAGACAATCCAATTGCTGATTTAGCATGCTAGATTGTATGATAAATGTTTTTTTTCTAAGCAGAACCGCACCTTTAACATGAGTCGTGAACCCAATTAATTGATCACATCTAGTGCATTCCAGTGTGCTGAAATAGATGTGCTGCTGGCATAAACAGAAAGCTTTAGATAAAAATATGGTACATTAGCTAACCATTTGGCTAAAAAGAACGCATCACTGAGTTATGTTTTATAAAGTAAGTGCAATTTAACGGAACATTTTAGCCACTATATATTTTTTTACTACAGGTTGGAGAATGCACATTAAAATATCTAATGAACATTATTTGTGTTTAAAAAGGGTTTAGTGCCTAGATTCCTAATTCCTTTACGGTTAAGCTCCAGGTAAATTATAATCAAACACAATTGCAAGTTTGAAGTACGAGACATTTATCAGTAACACTCCTTATTTTAAAATACCTTGTTTTTTTATGGTATATCTACCTAACATTATCAGTGTTATGCTATATTAGACGTATGTATGTATGTATAAACTTATCTGTGATCCCGTATTGATTGTTTTGAAGTGTATTTACTATGGATTTTAAGAATGATTTGTTTTTCTCGTTAAGACCCTTAATCCGACAGCTTCCAAGCCAGCAACTGTTTGAGCATGTACAGAAGCGACACCGGGTGCTCTTCGTGTATGTCGGCGTTGAATCCACTCTGAAGGTACAGTACACCATTCCTTCAACTGCCCTTTTAAGAGTTCTGAGAGGCTGCAGGTCTTTCTTAACTTTTGTAATTGTTTTTGGTTGCATTCCCTACCCATAATTACCGGTGCTTCCGACTCCCTGCTGTGTAGTGGATAGACTTCTACCCGGTTCGCGTAGGCAACTTCTGCTGCAGCCGGAAGGAGGTGCGGTTAGCAGCAGGGGTTGTCTGCGTCCATCGCGCAGACCTTCCCCAGCTGTCAGTGAGAATTCCCCGCACCGGTGAACTCGCCTCACTGACAGCCGGGGAAGGTCTGGACGCAGACAACCCCGCTACTAACCGCACCTCCTACCGGTTGCAGCGGAAGTTGCCTATGCGAATCGCGTAGACGTCTACACGCTGCCTTGGCTTCATAGCAGGGAGTTGAAAGCACCAGTAAGTGTGTGTGTGGCGGGGGGAGTGTTAAATAGGGGCCATAAGGCATTTCTGTAGGCAGAGTGCTCTATGAAATGCCTTTTAACCCCCTCAATGCCACTCTGCCTCCTGAAATAAGTTATATCTCCCTATATGCCATTTAACCCCTAAATGCCAGAGTAGCATATAGGGGTATAAGGCATTTCTGGAGGCAGAGTGGCACATCAGGGGTCAAAAGGCATATCATGGGGCACAGTGGCATTTAGAGGGTTAAAAGGCATATCATGGGCCACAGTGCCATATAGGAGTGGCAAGCCTGGGGGCAGATGTGCATAAACTGGGGGGGCAGGTTGGAAAATAAAGGGAAATTAAAACAAAATATTTTTCTTAATCATAGCTTTTATTAAAAATATACTAGTAAAACTTTTTTTCGTATAGGGTCGTCTTACATTCAGGCTTTTTCTTTTTTTCCCCTAAATAAATACTCAGATTTTGGGGGGGTTGTCTTATAATCCGGGTCGTTTTATAATCGAGCAAATAAGTTAATAACTTTCTGTAATGTCTTTTAACAGGAGAAATACATTGAAGTTGCTTCAGAGCTTATCGTGTATACTTACTTCTTTTCAGCTTCGGAGGAGGTTTTGCCTGAGGTGAATTCTTCGAAATAATTATTAGTTGGGGCAAGTGAATAAAGAAAAAATATTCACATATCAAAATGACAAGCAGAGGGAAAAGCTGTTTTCTGTGCTGACTGTTCATGTGCTATAGCGCATATTGTCCATACTTTTTTGGGCATGTTATACGCATATGAACATTTTGCATATAAACGTAAACGAACCAACGCAAAAATGCTATTTTGAAATCTTGCCTGTTTTAATTGGATAATTATAATGCACACATTTAAAATAAAAATCTCACTGAATGCTTAATTTTACCCTACCTGACCAGTGTAGATTTTCATGGTAAGGAAAGAAAGAAAAGCCCTTCATCCTTCTAAAGGTTGATAAATGAGTACCATCAATTGGTTAATAACATCTATTATTGAGCTGCCGATTTGGTTGATTCTGAGTGCGTGTGCTATAAAGTGCTTTGAGTGCCACTAGGAGAAAGGCGCTGTTATTTTTATTAGTAGTAGTAGTCCCATTTAATAATAACTTTATGCAAAAATAGTTGTGCTTTGCTTTCTGAATAATCAAAGATATCTAGATATTATACAATCCTGATTTTCTGTTATTATAGATTTTAAAGCATACTAAACTATATTCATTGTTTTTTCTTAGTATGTCACCCTGAGTGAAGTTCCTGCTGTTCTTGTTTTTAAAGACTCTACTTACTTTGTTTATGATGGTAAGTAAATGTGCCATTTGGCTATTGCTTTCCGGTTCTTTTGGATAAAATTAAAAACATGTATCTAGCCATATTAGCCTTAGATAATATGTAGTCTTTAGTTGAAGTGGATACCTTTTTATAAACCCACATAGAAAACATGTCATGGCATATTTTTGTATCACGGCTAGCAATAATACAACATCTGGAATCAAAATTAGTACCAGCTTGATTCTTTGATCAGGAAGCTGAGATTCTGCTCCATTGTAATAGATCTACTCTGTATACTCACATTGCCAATGAGAGGTCAGATAGTTATAATTTGTATTAAAGGATGCTTAAGCATGCCTTGAAAATTATAATTGAGGTAAATTTTAATCTGGCTAACAAAATAATGCATGCAGTAGTTTCAATTCAGAAGGCTGGACTGTCTCACCCTTCCATCATGTGTAGCCATCTTTCTATTCCCGGGACTTGGATGATTATTAAACAGGAAGTTGATTAGAGTCTACTGGCACTGCCAGAGACAGATGTTAGCTTCCAGGAGGTTACATTTAATCTTCAGAGTAAACGGTAGATTTATATATGAGGGAACATATTAATGTGATCACTATAAGTAGACTTATAGCACCCTAACAAGCAATCAGAAATGATATATGTGCATACTAAAAAAAAATTACTAAAGCAGATCCAGTTGCAGAAAAAAGGCACAAAGAACTATCTATCTTCAATGCCTTATACCAAAAGTTTGAGAAAGCATGCTTCCATACTTCCATAAAGTTAAAAAAAAAAAATGAATGTCCTTTTTTAGTAAAGTTGAAATCTAATCAGAAAAAATGAAATGTTTGACAAAGTGTACATTTAAGGAGTCTTTTAATAATAATAAAAATAATAGTAATAACAGAATTAGGGTCCTCTTAACTTTTGCATGAATGCGGGTAATCTTAATGTAAAAACAATCTCCTATACACTGTTAGTCTTGTCTTTGAATGTTGATGTATACATATAATAGGTTGATAGTATGTATAAATATTTCATTATTTAATTATTATACAAATACATAAATATTCATTTGTTAAGCATTTAGTAGGTTTTGGGGGTTTCATTGATAGTTGACACTGAGTATGTGTCTGAAAACAGAGACTGCCAGGCCTATTTATTTCTTCTATTTGAGCCAATATGAGCTTACAGGTTGCAATAACATCCTGTGCATTTAACTGTAATGCACCTGCAAGTGAGAAAATGAAGACAAGTCGTCTTCTGTCATGTACTGTGGTTTCTCTTTGCTCGTAGGCTCTAGGAAGTGTAAACTGGATGGTCTTTGCGGTTTCAATAAGTCTCATATTATAGCTGTCGAGCTCTACTGTCAGTAATTCCTGCGTGGTGTTATAATTCATCTGTACATATAGCACTTCTTTTTTGTTCCTATTGCCATATAACCTAGAAGAGCAAGAGAGGAAGAATGATGTACAATAACTGCTGGCCCATACAATGTACATATTAAATGTCATTTTGGTCTGCATACATAGACTACTGCAAATACGTGGCCTGTAGAAGCATAGTTATGGTAATACAGAATCAAATTGCAAGTTTAAACGTTGTAATCAACTCCTAATATTAATACATCTGTAAAGCACTGAGACCTATAAATTGTCACTGTAACAAATTGATTTTAAAATAAAAACAGCCAGCCCGGCTGCTTGTTATTTTAGAACCAGTGTAGCTAATGACAGAACCAAGCCATGAAGGATCCAGTTTTTTTAATTCTTCTAAGTCCTGCAACTGATATTTCTCTTAGTCCTATTGGTTAACTTAATTGTATTAAAGTGCAAACTTCAAACAAGTTGTGCTCTGGATACAAAGCCAAAATATTGTGTAAATGTGCTGTAAGGCTGCAACGTTTATTCTGTGTAAAAATGACACAGATTGCAAAAGTATTATTGTTAAAAAACAATAATCAAATAATTATGTTAAATATGTACAATCATGCACTCCAAATTACTTCAACTGTAAAACATCTTTACTTTCAAGGGCTCTAAAAACATAAAGGAGCAACTGCACACAAAATACCGCAGTAGATCTTAACCTCTTTGCAATGGTAGGACATATATAGGTGCTAACGTGCATGCTGAGGACAGGAGACCTATATATATATATATATATATACAGTATATGTCTTAGTTAAAGAATCTCGCCTTGATCGCGGGGGCGCTGCTGCTGTCTGCTCAGATGGAGGCAGACCAGCGACAGCAAAAAAGAGCCCGCTTCCCCTTCAAGCCACCTAGTTTATTTGCGATCAAGTCCCAGATGCCATAGGTAGCTTCATGGACAAATTACTTTGTTTCTTCAGTCCCTACATGAGTGTGGGGAGCAGCCCCAACCATTCCCTGCAGGCCGATCGCTCTCATGGAGTGCAGCATTAACCCATTCAATGACATGATTGTGGTATTATAGGAGTAGATGTTTGTCTCCCCCCCCCCCCCATCACAATCAATGGTGTTGACTGCAGCAGTGACCTGAAAGTCAAAGGTACCTGGACGTCGACTCTGTCCGTTATAACCTGGAACACTTCAAACTGCTACAGAGCCAATAAAAAATGGGCTGATGATCAGATCACTTCTGACCAATAGGAGTGATCTGATCACTATAACAGCCACTTGATAACCCCTGCTTGAGAGACATGTAATCCACTGTAACAAACCAAAAAAAAAAAAAAAACACGCACACACAGGTTATAAGTAAACATTTTATTTTTTTAATACATAATTATTGTTCACGAAAAAAAGGAAATCCTGATATTCATCCTGATACGTGCACAAAATGTGAACGTGTAGACGAAAAAACCTCCTCCTGTGTTCCCTTTTGATTTGTGGTTGTGGCCATCCACTTATGTGTGTGTATATGTAGGTGTGCGTATATGTGCATATTATATATAGAAACTAAAAAATGACAGCGCTCAGATAAATATAAAAACAATAATTTATATATATATATATATAATATGGAGGGAGAGAGATATACAAAAAGGAATAGACAATACAATAAATAAAAGCGACAAATATAAATATATAAATAAATAGATAAATTAAATAGTAGTATAGTGGTCAACCTGCCCACCAAGGGTTAAACAATATACAGGAAGAAACACAAAGGTATATATTCAAAAAATATACATACACCTACCACTAGGATGACTGTGCCTGGCCAGGCTGACGCCAAAAAAACACAAGCAAATGGGCACCCATTGCAGCTGAGGAAGTTCCTACGAAACGCATTATGCTTGTGATTTTTGGGGGCCAGCCTGGCAGGGCATCGTTGAGTTTCTTTTTGTCTTTATAGATTTTCTCTGCCTGTTGGAGAACCTTTACTAATCAAGACTAGTGGCTTTGTCCTTTATTGGTTACGAATAATTTTTTTATATATGAATGTTTTTTGGCTTATATACACATGGCTGGAAATTAATATCAACATAATAATAATAAATATTTTATATGCCACTTTTATTTGTTGGGGTTAGTCTTTGATCTTTTCCCCCTCTCTTTTTTTGGGGGAGGGGTCACATTAAGCGCTGTATCTTTTTTTTAAAAAATAAAAATAAAAAAACTTACCAGACCCCCAGGATAAGTAGGCACCCAATACCAATATAGAACAGCCTTGCTTGCATAACTGCTTGTGTTGCTTTTCTGGATTTCAGTGGATGTGCCATCTCCTGACTTGCTGTGTAGTATTTGTATTGGTAGGAGGTGTCTTAGGTGTCTGGAATTCCCCTACTACAAAAATGTAACGCTAAAAAAATGAAACTGAAAGTTAAGCTACATGCTATATGAAAATAAACCTAGTAATATATATTATATATATATCTAAAGATAAAAAACAAAACATCTTACTGTAGTATGAAAGTTGAATGAGACGCAAGTATCTGAGACACTGTAGTATTCACTATTGTGGTAGTGTTTACATTATTATTAGGGTGTGATATGAAATAAGAACAATTTATACAATATAAATGTATTAGAACACCACCTACGTCAAATCTTTCACATCAATGAATGGGAGCTTAAGCCCACCTTCTTGACAGAATTGTTTTAGTTCAGACACATTGAAGGGTTTAAAGCAGGGATCTCCAAACTCGGCCCTCCAGCTGCTGCAGGACTACATCTCCCATAATGCTCCTTCAGCTAAGGGGCTGGCTGAGGAGTATGGGAGATGTAGTCCTGCAGCAGCTGGAGGGCCGAGTTTGGAGATCCCTGGTTTAAAGTATGCACTGCCTTGTTAAGGTTATGTCGCATCATCTCATTCGATTCAAGTCAGGACTTTGACCAGGCCACTCCAAAGCCTTTATTTTATTTATTTTTGAGCCATTCAGAGGTGGACTTGCACGTGTTCTTCTGATCAATTTCCTGCTTCATAACCCAACTCCGCACTGATGGCGAGACATTTTCCTTCAGGATTAATGGTTCCATTGCGTTGCCCAGGTCCTAAAACAGCAACTCAGCCCCAGATAATCATACTACCACCACTGTGGTATGTGGAATGCTGTTAGCTTTTACACCAGATGTAACGGGACTCAGCCCCTAGAGTCTACCTGAACTTATCATAAAAAATGAACAATATTGCTTTATATTTAATTCTATGAATAAAAATGATTTACCTTTTAATTCTTTAAACAATATACACGCCATATGCCCTTCAGAAATTCCAAAAACAAAAAGTAGCACTGTATTATCCAACTCTCGGAGGCCATCAAGGTATTTTATGGCAAATGTTCAGTAGTGTTTTCCACTTTGCAACTCTTCTATGGATGCCATTTTTGTACAGTTTTTTTTTTCTTGTGTAGAATCATGAACACTGACCTTAAATGAGGCCTGTGGTTTGATCCATGTTAGTCTGCTTAGGAGGAATTTTGGTAGGCCAGACAGTCCTGTTCCATTTGTAGATAGTGGTTCTCACTGTGGATAGCTGGAGTCCTAAAACCTTAGAAATGGCTTTGTAACCCTTTCCACCTTTATAATTGGCAATTACTTTTTCTCATCTGTTTTTTTGTATTTCTTTAGGTTGTGACATCATGGGCTGCTTTGTGAGACCTTTTAGCCTACTTCACTTTGCAATCAATTAACCATGATTGATGTCTAGATTCAACAAATAGTTTTTCACATCACTGTTTAATCACCAAAGCATCATAGGTTTTCAAAATGGCTTTTACTGTCTCAGGAGATTTATTAAGCTATAGGCATAGCGCCACCACCCTCACTTGTTACTCATAAAGGATAGACTCTCATTACTGACCAAAGTCATGTGATGTTGTTAAGAGAATAAACTTAACTGTTAATGTTGCTAAGAGACATTTTTAGGAACATGATTTTGCTTTTTCTTTTTTCCTTGAAGAATATGAAGATGGTGATTTGGCTTCATGGGTGAATAAAGAAAGATTTGAAGGCTATCTCCATGTTGATGGATTTACACTGTATGAGCTTGGTGACACGGGTAAGGTATTTACTTTCCATTTGACTGGGTGTTGTTGCATATTGCCTTTTTTTTAAATAAATAGTCTGGACGATAACCACATTTGAAACTTTACATTTTTTTTGCTTCATAATAGACATCTTTAATACCCAATCTGCCGCCTTGCTTAGCTCTTGTATACTCAGAATATATTTCCTGGCATGTACTTCCTTTCTTCTGCCTTAAAATTTCTAAATGCTTACAAGTATTGTATTTGGTGCCAATGTAACCCCTTCACTACCAGGGATTTTTGTACCTTCGGATAACCTAACCATTATTCCCCTTTCCTGTGAATAGTGTACCCATGTAGACTACATATATTGTTTTTTCAAGGAGAGATATTATGGTATCATTTGATACCATAATTGTTACATAATTAGCCAATCATTTTATATTAGTAATTAAGTAAAAACTAGAAAAATAGAAGAACCACACACACACGTTTTACATATATTTTCTATTGACAGAAAATATCATTAAAATGTTCTGGTGTCCAAATCTTGAAAATATCTCAGTTATAGGTCTCATATTATAAGTTGTACATTACAATTGCTGAATTTGTACACTTACTATCCTGCATTTACAACCCTAATTTTAGACATTAAGGGGCACAAGTTGGAACATAGCATATATTGGCTGTACAGTGTATATAGAAACAAAAACTGTCTGCACTTCTCACCCTAATAAAGTTGACAACAAATATATAAGCATAATATAAATGAGTGGTTTTGGTTATATGAATTGGCCAAAGCATAATTAAGCTCGCTGCCAAGTCAAGGCACACTCTCAATAGGGTGAGAACCTACCCTCACCTCCTATATATTGGGCACACAAAGCAGTGTATACTGCTACCAAAACCTTATTAATGTTTTTGAGGAGGTGCAAGTAAACCTTCTCTCAATTAACCCCTGGACAGCAATCTGCAATCAGACAAATGAGGAGCCAACAACCTCACATATGTGCAAGCAGGGAAAAGAAAAATGTTAGTGCTCTGAGCTAGTTTACAGGCTTCCAGTTTCCATATGTTGGGATGGGTTTTTTTGCTAGGCCTATGCTATATGTGAAGCAGCTTAGTAGTCCCTCAGGAAAACATGCTTCCATAAAAGTATATATTTTCATAAACCAGACAACCCAGAATATTTACCATATTTGCTCGATTATAAGACGACCCCCCAAAATCTGAATATTAATTTAGAAAAAAAGAAAAAGGCTGAATATAAGACGACCCTATAGGGAAAAAGTTTTTACCAGTAAATGTTAATTCATGTAAACTATGTCAACTATCTTTTTAAATAAAAGCTATGATTCCGAAAAATATTTTGTTTTTATTTCCTTTTATTTTCCAACCTGCCCCCCAGTTATGCACATCTGCCCCCAGGCTTGCCACAGAAATGCCTCATACCCCCTATATGGCACTGAGCCCCATGATATGCCTTTTGACCCCCTATGTGCCACTCTGCCTCCAAAAATGCCTTATACCCCTATATGCCACTCTGGCATTTAGGGGGTTAAAAGGCATATTATGAGGCAGAGTGGCATATAGGAAGGTATAAGGCATTTCAGGAGGCAGACTGGCGTATTGAGGGTAAAAGGCGTTTCTGGAGGCAGAGTGGTATTAAGGGGGTTAAAGGCATTTCATAGAGCACTCTGCCTACAGAAATGCCTTATGCTGCCCATTGGATGCAAGGCAGTCCTCTGAGGAGAGAAGCATCCAGATGTGGTGCACATCGGGGTGCGCTGCTGTATTTTCTGTATTTGGACATCTTGCACTTGTGGGTGTATCGTTATGTCCATATGGTACAGAAGGGGTTACTTAATGATTAAACCTAAGTTTCGTTTTCACAAAATGAGTGAAAAAAAGGGATTTCCCTTTTAGTTTTGTCAATAGATCATTCATCATTTCTTTTGTCACCTGTGATGACACCACTATATAATAATCCTTTTCAAAGTAAATGCTCTTTACCCGGAAAATTAAACCTTGTTATCCAACTTTGTTATATAACATGGAGGGACGTGTTTGGCCGAACTCATCCCCTGTAAAGCATTTATGCATCCCAGATAGAGCAGGAGTTTGTGTGCTGGTCAGCTACAAAAGAAATGTATGTGTTCTGTAAGTTTTCCTTTACAATTACATAAACCTCTGAAAGGGTTGAAACATTTGTGTAGACTTTGGAAGCCAGGGATACATAATTGGATTTTTTTTTAAGTAATTTAGGGAGGAGGCATTTTTACAAACCCCTATATATGTTTAAAAAGACAATGTTAATAAAGAAAATAGATTTTGATGTAAATTGTGTTGGTTACCCTTTAAGTGTAATTCATTTTTGTTTTGCACCTTTTTTCATTTTTAAGGGTTAGGATATACACAAGTGTAATAATATTATAACAGTAAAGTTCCTGATTACACCTTTTGTGCACAATCATTTAGTTCTGACTTTATTAAAGATCGCTTAAGAAGAGACCTTTGAGTGAAAGCCACAAGTCATCCAGTGAATAGACCTGTATTTCTGGTTTTATGACATGCAAGCCTAGGTTGAGGGTAGACTTTCTCAACCTACCTATTTTGAAGCTTAACTTGCTTAACAAAACTGAAGAAATCACGCGCACACACACACACACACACACTCCAATCCAAACCTACAAATGCATGCTTTCAAAAAGTGTGACGTTTTTGTGTGGTATTTTGGCCACCTGCTCACCTGCCATGTCAATGCACCCCTTGAAATGTGCAGCCTAACTCAAATACAGTGTCACAAAATCAAGACAACATGGTTGGGCTTCCAAATCAAATATCTGTTATAAGAAAACAGAGCAGGCATTATATGCCTCACCCATTTGATCTTTAATAGGGTTAAAACTGCCTAAAGATCCCCCTTTTCTTTGCTTTGTAGGAAAATTAATCGCTGTCGCTGTAATTGATGAGAAGAACAATTCAGCTGACCACACCAGGTAAGAGAAGCAATCACCACTAGCTGCCTGCTTATTCCTGGACAGTTATTAGTACAAATGTATCAATTGCAACAAATAAAACATGCCTATATTTCACAATCAGCGCGATCAGTCTTTTTAATGTTTTTAAACCCATTTTTAAACCCTTACATACTGACTTGAATATATTTCAGAACTGTCAACTCATGAACAAACAGAGCATTAATAAGCTTCCATAACAGCCAGCCCTTGATCTTTTATTACAAAAAGGACAGAACTGGCCCTGCATAATGCAAGTCAGCTTTCAGGATTGTGGTATATTAAATAAAGTTTCTACAGTTTGTGATGAGCAAGGTCGTTGTATTTTTTATCTATTCCAAATTCACATGCTGCAATGTAATAAAACAGACATTTTTAACCACGAACCCACCACTGATTCTCAAGAAGCATTTTTCAGTATGAAGGAAGGAGACATAAGCATTGTATCTATCAAGGAAAATTGGGTGCAGGCAGGAGGATTCTTTAGTGTTTCTCAACTGAGGATCTGTTTGGATTGTTCAATATTATGAATACTTTAACACTTCCAGCAACTGAAAGGTTAATAGATACCAGGAGGGTTAATCTCCCAAGAAGGAAAAACAGGTATGCTTCACTCAGAATAGGATAAAAAAAATATATTGTAATCCATATAAAATGTAATAATATACAAAACTACACATGCTCATGTGTGGACAGAATAGCACATTGTGTGCAAGGCTCAAAAAACTAAATGATAGCCTTAGACAAAAAAAAATCACCACCAACCGGTTTTATTGCCATACCACCATTGTCAAGGTTTCTCTGTGTGAAACTCTGCAACATGAATATTGCTGAAGCTGTACATTGACTGACACACAATAGAAGACTCAAGATAAGTACCCTGGATACATTATAATCACTGTTTGATTACCTTTGTTACTTGAGTGCTACCAGCACCAAGAAAGAAAAACCTCCCGGTATCTATTAACCTTTCAGTTGCTGGAAGTGTTAGTTATTTACATTATTGGTTCAGCCGTATTTTTACCGGAGTATAGGGCATGAACTATTGATATTGATTTTATGCATGGAGCTTTATTGTTAGATTGTTCAGTATGCCATAGAAAAGGTTACCGAAGACATTGTCCGATATGGCATACCCTTTATATTCCAAGCAGGAAAATCAAGCATGTTAATGGGGAATTCCCATCATTTTTTAAATCCTTTATAGTGTCCTGTGTTCAAAAGGAAGATATTTCTAACATTTGTTGCAAATTGTCTAATTTTTACTTTTCATTCTCCTGTATATTATCCTATTTGAGAAGCTATTTTTCACAACATGGAAGCCTCTTGCAGATTGAACCTGGCACAACTTACGTCACACATAAATATGCTGGAAACTGTTACAAATGCTTTTACGCAAGCCTCATATTATTGCAAAAATACATCTGTATTTGCAACAATGCTGTTTTATGTACAGTGCTCCTGGCTTTGACTCGGGCTAGTGTGACTTTAACATCCAAAGTATGGTTAGGAAAGACGGCACTTGCTGTAGCAAAGGCTGGATTTACTGAATTTATTGTGCAGAATAATATATGTTTTCATGCTTCAATTGCAAACTACCTTTATAACAATATAAAGATGACCCCTTCAGAAAAAATGGGTGTTTCCCTTTAGCTAGAATTCCTATCAACCTCATCTTGTCATAATATTGTCATAATTATTACCACTCAACCTTGGAAAGTGAGATCAAATGGCTATGCACTGCCTGACAGACATTGTATAAAGCTTATGCACCTTTAGGTATTTAAGTAATATGTTACACATAAATAGTTTCTACATTATGCAATTAAAATAATTATATATTTTTTTTCAATCTCTAGATTAAAGACCATTGTCCAGCAAGTATCAAAAGACTACCGGGATCATTTTCATAGGTATTCATATTTTATTGCCAAAATATTTTTGGATGTTTCGTAAAGTTGACTACCAAAATGTAAAGATGCTGAAGTGGTTTGTAGATAATCAATTTGACAGCCCAGCTCATCAATGTTTTGTGTCTAGATTTAATCTGATAATCCAGTTTTCCCGCAAAACATTTTGACATTTAGTTGCCCCGATATATATCCCTAAAACATCTCGACAAGTCCAACTGCACTAAACTGGAATAAAACCGTTTGAGTTGCCCAGAAATTTGCTTACCGTGCCTGCGTTTCGGAAGTCGTATGGCAGCATGTGTGAATGTATGAATAGCATTTTAGGTGTTTTGGTAATTTCTTACTGTGTCAGAATCATGGCACATAAGAACCATTCAGCCCATTTAGTCTGCCCATTATTCTTGATGTAAAGACCTTAATCAGTCCTTGGTCTTATCTTAGATTCGGGTTAGCAATAAGTATGTTTAAATTCCCTTACTGTATTAGCCTCTACTGTTCATGCTGGGTGACTGTTTAGTCTATGTACAACCTCCTGATACCCACAGAGACCTTGAACGTTGTCATTTATATTTGCATCTCTTATATAAAAAGCAGGAATTACTTATCAATCCTTAATGGAGATATTCCATTTCAATTTTACAGATTACGTTTTTAATGTCAGCATGGATTCTAGCTTTGTCTAGAAGACAAGTCAAACGTCATAACACAAATGTATATTGGTATAAATACATACAAAAATTATGTTCACGCCAATTTTAGAATTTGCTGTTTGCAGGCAGATTACTGTCCTAGATCTTGTCTGGCAAGATAAAACAGCAAAAAATAGATTTTGGCATTTACAGATTCCCTATTAACTGCAGTGTCCCAGGCAGTATATTCAACAAATAACTTACAGTGTAAGTACTTTTAATATGCATTTTCAAATCTAGAGGGATAAAAACATACAAATAAGTGCAAGTTTATCTATGATAAAATGGTGGTAATATAAAAAAATATCCCCCCTGCATTACTTTCCCAAATATTTGAAGCAAATGATAAAAAACCCTCCTTATTTGCAGTCACCTTCTATGTCAAAGAAGCTATATCAACATTTTATGCATCAGTCTTGCATAGAAAAGCTCATCAGTCCATTTTTATGTAAATAAATAAAAAAACATATGTGAATCATGTTTCTGTGTTCTTATTCTTCCTGTTTGTCTGCTTAGGACATGATGACAAACATTTATTTATAGACAAGCTTTTAGTACACGTGGTCCTTTAGTTTTGTTACCCTGGAAAAACTGCCAGTTTCAAGCACTGATACATGTTCAGATGGAGGGATTGGCTCATTTATGTTGTAGAAGCTAATAGTAGTATTCTCCCCTCCATCAATGGAGTCTTCAGTTTTGAATATATTATGGAAGTCTCACATTTACAGTCAAACAACCTGAGAACATCCGCCAAGGTAGGATTTGCAGCTCACTTCACAATGCTGTTTTTGAGCGATGGTAAATTGGATGAGTGAAAATTGCCGTTCTGTTTTTCGTTGGGATTATATGCATTAATGGTTTTTAGAAGATGTTAACATATAAAATGTTCATTTACGTTCACAGAGACTTTCAGTTTGGGCACATGGATGGGAATGAGTACATAAATAGCTTGCTAATGGAGTAAGTCAATGATGTGTTTTTGTATTTCTTGTAATAAAACAGATTTTGTAACTAGTCATTTATATTTAGCTTTACAATACTTTTCAACGTAACTTCTGCTTTATTAAAAGGCGCATTGTTCATTGATCTTTGCAACTGTATTCATTTCCAATTTCATTGAGTTTAGCTCAGTTTCATTTAAGTAGATGGTCAATAAATGGAATCTTGTAAGCATGGAATAAAATTATTTAAATCACTTGCTAATATATGTACAGCAAGGGCCTCCCCTTTGCATTACAATATTTACAATCGTAGTGAATATGGAATCAGATGTTTTCTTCTTTTTCTTCAGTGACGTAAGTGTGCCATCTTTTGTTGTACTCAACACATCAAATCAACAGTATTTTTTGCCGAGCAAACAAATTGAAAGCACCGAAGACATGATTCAGTTCATTAACAGCATTCTTGATGGTACTGCAGAGGTAAGTAGTGTCCCCCCAATTCATTCTCCTAACTATGTGTATGTCTCGACTTGTACAACACCACATGCCTGGTGTAAAACCAGCACAATAATTTTCCCCTGTGTGGGGAGGTTATCTGGGAATTGTGGATTATCATATAACACAGTGGTATTGGGAAGACTGAGGCAAGGACTTTAGTTATTAGTTTGGGGGGGAATAGCTGTTGACCTCCCTAGCAGAAAATGGGGTTTGTGTGTATGTAAAATTCCAGTCAACCTTGAATGTCATTGCATTAAGATGTTTCTCCAATCAGTGGATGTTTTATTTTTTTAAAAAAGTGTACTGAAATTTAAATGAAAAATGTTGCACTTACCTTTTTCCCTTCATGAAACCATTTAGCTTCCTGATACTACCATTTTACCATGATCAATTATATTTTTGATTGAGTATTTTACTTAATATATTTCATCATAATATAAAAAAAATGTTGACCGAACAATTCATTTTAACTTTTATATTCATCCTAGTATAGTCTAGAACATATTGTTATTGTAATAAAATAATGTAGCTTTCTAGGTGCTGTGGAACTAACTGGGGTTTTATATTCAATAATGTGAGAGTAAATGTTCTTCATTGTGTTCTTCTATTGTAGAACGTTATGCAATAACTTCTGAATAGTAAGTTAAGTAGTAATTTGTTCATTTTGCTTGAATCTTTGTATTGCTTTTCTTGCTTTGAAAACTATAGGCTCAAGGCGGTGATGGAATCCTGCAGCGACTAAAGAGGGTAGCTTATGATGCCAAATCTACTGTAGTCGTAAGTATACTCTATCAAATATTGGTATTGTACACATGTTGACTCCAACCATGTAGAAAACTATTGACCTAAGCGCCGGCATTGGCCAGTTGGTTTTTATTTAATGCACAATTCTAGCTTGCAGAATATGCATTAGTCCTTCTTCAATATAATTAAACATAAATATACACATGATGCCAGTGTCCTTAGTTGCTCAGTAGGAAGCTACAGTTCATTTTCACAGTTCTGGAACAAAAGCCCTAGACTCTAGCAATCATAATTAACTCAACCACAGATCAAGGGGGACCATGATGCAAAACAAGATTTTCTTCACACATAGCTGCATGAATGTTTTAATGTCTAGATATATATATATCACTTCAATTAAACTTTTACTTTGACATAAATCTACAACTCTACATATCTATGTATTCTGCTGTTTTAATTCAGTTTTTACATTACATTATCAAAAACAACTGAAGGCGTAAATTGTTTTCTGTTTAACAGTCAGTCTTCAAGAGTTCTCCACTCCTTGGCTGCTTCCTCTTTGGTCTACCACTGGGTGTCATCAGTATAATGTGTTACGGAATCTGCACAGCTGACACAGATGATGGCTCAGAAGAAATGACCAGAAAAGATGTAATTGATCACAATGTATCAGACGAGGGCAGTGATGAGGAACTTGAAGAAGAGGATAAAAAAGGAGATAACTCCTCAGATGTCTCTGATGAAGAACAAGTAGAAAAGGATTTTATAGAAAAGAAAAAGGATTAACTTACATGTAAAGTGGATAGCTCTCTAGGATCCCAAAACCACCCTATTTATTTATGTGAACCACTGGCACTGAGCTTTATTGAAAATTCAGCAGCATTCTTGGTATCCATTCAATTTCCATTTTTTTAAGTAATGGAAATATCTGGCAGACTTAATAGCATTTAATAAACGGTTTTCGAAAAACAAATAAAATATTATTATTATGTTATGACCAATGATAATCTTCAATTAATTGAATCTGAGTGTGAATGTTCTTACAAGCAAATATATATTTGTATGATGGCACACATACTCCAGTCTTCTAGAAACATTTTATAATAGGAATTTTCATCAGTGATGCTGGGTCATAGTCCCCTATCAGGCAGGTCTACTATGCAGGTGTACAAATGAGGGCAAATTTCTAATATGCCAGTTGTTTATTTTTGCCTACGTTTACCACATTGACCTTGCCATATGTTGTTTTGCATTATACAATTGTATATATTTATCTAATGGCACAAAATAACAATTGATCCTTTTTTTCAGTTAAGCCTTATACCATTTGTTCTTTATAAAATTAGTTTTTTTGATAATTTACATCAACCTTTCACGTATATTATTTTTAAAAAGTTTATAGGGCACAGGTTTTAAATAACGATGGAATTAGTTAGCATTTTATTGTGTATTGCGATGAAGATTCACATGCAATTATTTTTTTTTGTGCTGTAGCAAACGTTAAAATGAGAATTTCAAGTTATGCAAATATGTGTGTGTATATATATATACATATACATACATATACACACCAACACTGATTGGAAGCTGTGATAGTTCAGTGAATACATTCAAAGTCTCTGGGGTAATACAGTTGGGAATAGTCAGAGTGAGCTTCACTGCTGCCATGGTGATCTCCATAGTAACAGTATGTAAGCTGTTGTTTGTGATTGATCTGCTGTTTTATTTTGCAAGGAAAAAATATACTGTGTGTGTGTATATATATAACAGATTCAGAGTACTTTTTCCAAACAATCTATATTTGAAGCATATTTTTGTTTACAAACTGTAGCTTTCAGAGTTTACTCTCTAATTGTACTTGTCTTGTGTTCCACAAAAAGATGTGCAATGCAATTAGTAGAGACTCATATGAAATTGTTTACTGTACATGCAGTGCTCGGCTCAGACATTTTAATTACCTATACTAAAATAATTGCCAAATAACTTTTATGTTCTATCATTAAGTTAATTATTTTTGTTTTTCTCGCCATTTGATATCATTTTTTTACTTATGCTTAAATCATAAATATTCAAAATATAATGGGTAATAAGTGTTCACCTGTATATGTGACCAAGCCAATAAAGACTTACAGCGTTTAAATATTTTATGGCACCAGGGACGTTATCAGTACTAATGCATAGAAAAATAAACTGCTTAAATTCAATTTTGATTTTTTTTAGCTATAGGTATTTTTAAAGTTATGTCCATAATAAAATGACAGATTTCAGCATTGCAGCCCTTTTAAATGTAATGTTTCTTGCAAAACAATTTTTTGGGGATTTTATTATTTATTAAAATATTTTTTTTACTTTACATGAACAATATTTACCCAAAATTTGTTGATGCAATGCACATTAAAGCAATGTGGCAGTTTTGCTATAAATGCGGTGCCGTAAAAACTGGAAAAACGTCTTTTTCTTTAATGCTGTATCTGTTTATTTAAATATTTTAGTACAATTTATACTTTTATTTTTATTATATAAACCTTAAGGCCACTTAAAGGTGCTGTTCCACTACCTAATTTACTACTTTTGTAACCAAAAGTAGCATTAGAGACCTCATTATTCTGTACCTTACCAAATATTTCACAGAAATCTTTTTTTTTTAATCTAAAATGTTGCCTCTTTCATAATTTGCCACTAATATGTTGCTATAGAAACAGAAAAAAGCTTTGTAAAAGTTTGCATTGTTTTGTGATTAAATATTCAGAGTAAAGATGAAAATAGATCTGCCAAGCATGCTACAGAGTGCAATTAATGTTTTATTTAAATGGAACAGCACCTTTAAAACATGTTGCATTTTTATTTTACAACATTATTCTGATTGTAGTAAGTTAAACTAAGAGCAAAATTCATTGCTTTTTAATTACTATAATAAAGAAGCTAACAAGAAATTGTGGTTTAGAATACTTTTTTCTATTTGGGATCTTATATCAATAAAGCAAGTGACAACCTAAGACTAAATCTACTTTCATTCATAATCTCATCCAAATTTAAATGTAAGATGCCCTTATTTTGTTTTGACACCATAACCTAATGTATAAAAATATATAAAATATAATCATGTTTAATATAGGGCTGCAACAAGTAATCAATAAAATCGATAATGAAAATCATTGCCAATGAATATAAAATTAATATTTGAGCTGTGGAAAGTTAGGGGAGGTGGGGGTTAATTTAGGGGCAGTTATGGTTGATGGGGTGTTTAGGGTTAATTTAGGGCAGTTATGGTTGATGGGGTCTTTAGGTTTTAGAGGAAGTTAATGGTTGATGGGAGTCTTAGTTTTAATTTAGGGCAGTTATGGTTGATGGGGTATTTTTGGTTAATTTAGGGGCAGTTATGGTTGATGGGTGTTTAGGGTTAATTTTAGGGGCAGTTATGATGGGGGTGTTTAGGTTTAATTAGGGAAGTTATGGTTGATGGGGTCTTTATGTTAATTTAGTGGCATTATGGTTGATGGGGGTCTTTAGGGTTAATTTAGGGGCAGTTATGGTTGATGGGTCTTTATGGTTAATTAGGGGCAGTTATGGTTGATAGGGGGTGTTTATAGTTAATATTAGGGGCAGTATGGTTGAATGGGGTGTTTTAGGGTTAATTAAGGGGGGGTTGATCAGGTTTAAATTAGGGGCATTTAAGTGATGGGGTATTTAGGGGCAGTTATGGTTGATGGGGTGTTTAGGGTTAATTTAATGCTGATAACAGAGTTAATTAAATTAATAAGGTTAACTTAAGGTGCAGTTAGAGGTAAAGGGGGGGGAGACTAAGGGGAATCTAAATCCTGGGGGCAGTGGAGATTAATCCTGTATTTATAAAAGTATTGTGTCAGTGTGCTGTGAACGAGTCTGTGAATCTATGGGGGCGGGGCACTATCTGCCATATCTGGGAAGTATAAGGCATATCTGGGGTCTTTTTGACCATTTCTAAATTAATTAAAACATAACCTGTATATCATCCATCTAAAAACACCCTGATCTGCGGGGGACAAAGCCGCGGAATGCACCAGGGCTCACACTTTTTGTATAGAAAGGGCTTTGTCTACTTTATAATATATTTACGCACCATAACATGCCCTCTCATAACATTTGCAAAACAGCTTCTTTATTTAAATTATATTCCTCAAAGACCACTCTAAAAATTAAAACCTCTTCTGTTAGTAGGGAGTTCTGGTGGCCACATTGGGGATGAGCAGTGTAGATTGTGAGTTGGTACTTTGCATCTCACAAACACCTGGTATTTTACAGAATCTGCAGGCTGCTTGCTTTTTGCAACACATGCCAGCTCGACTCTCCTGCGGCTGAATGTATGAGAGTCAATTGTGAACAAGTTAGCTGTTGCAAGCTTACAATTTCTCCAGATTTTCATGCATTTTCATTTTACCTGTCTATTTTGTATGCTGAAATGAAAAGATTCGGGGGGGAGGGGGGTTGAAGGGCAAACTGCATCTTGCTCAGAAATTATGCCTGATGATCTTAAATATTCTAATGAATGAGGTGCTTTGACCAATACTATGTCAAATAGGACAAATACAATGTGAAAAATATCACAATTAATGCGGTCCTGTAGTCAGTCAGTATCTGGACTACACAATCTCGATGGTATTTTTAAATACTTCTCTTGTTCTATAATAGTTCAATCAGAAACCTTGTTTTCTAGCCTTCATCATTTTGATTTCCAGTTTTCACCCCTGCTCTAAAGCTGCTATAAAGATACATTTTATAGTTTAGTGTCTTGTTCCCTGTAGAGCTGTTGGTAATGTCTGATATCATTGCACACTTAAAGAAATGATGTTCATGATCTGTCCAGTGACTATTACAATTCTCAGCCTCACTGTCATTTATTACAACAGACCAACAGCATGAAATTCTCATGAGCTTCATGATCTTTGAGGACAGTGGGCTTTTTTTAAAAATTTTTTATTTTTTTGGAAGCGATTTCATATATTCCTATTGATTTCTGTCTTACTATTAGCGCATGTGGATAACAATATTTTAGGCAAGGATTGGGCAGTTTCCACAGTAGTTATTGTGGTTTTAATTGTCCAACTATAAATTAGTGTTACTGTACATTATAAAAGTGCAAAATAAACTTTTTATAAGGAATGAAAGTGACACTTTGGGACCCAAGCACTTTGTCAACACCGTACTCAGTACTCATTAAAAAGGTTTATGTATAATCTCTGCAAGTCTAAAAGTTACTTTAGTGATATGTCCATTATAAATGGCTTTAGTGTATTCCCTCAGTAAAATGAAATACTTTTGGTGATATAGTATATGGGGATGGCCCTCCTTATTGAGTTTTGGTTTGTCAACCACAGTTAACAAGTGTATAAATGTTAACACATGAAGCACATAGGCACAGACAAACACTAGCAGTAAAATGAGTTGTACTGAATAGCTCAGTGCACACAAGCCAAAGGTTACAATGCCCAATATCAAATGTCAGCTAGAGTAGTGTAACGTGTACCACCACTAGACTTTGGAGCAGTGGAAAGTTACTCTGTTGGGTGATGAATCATACATGAATCACACTTCGCTGTCTGGAAGTCTGACGTACGAATCTGAGCTTGGCAAATGTCAGGAGCAGGGCCAGATTAACTTAGGGACTGATGGAGCTGCAGCTCTAGGCCCCTACCAGAAAGTAAGTGCCGGACTGACTGGGCGGATGTGGCTGCCCCTTGATCGCGCAGCAACCATGGTCGAGGGGGTCACAACTGCGACTGCAACTGCTCTTCCACATCATCGATCACTTCCGCAGAGGCCCGTTACTTACCCATCTCTTTTACCACCAAGGGTGTGCAGGAACCCAACGGTTAATATTAATATTTGTGAATTAGTGAATGAATATGTGTGTTATAGCATGGATGTGTAAGTGGGGGGGCATGGCACAGGCAGGCTGTTTTGGGGGCAAAAGATACCACAGGCAGGCTGCTTGGGTGGCAAAGATGCCACAGGCAGGCTGTTTTGGGGCAAAATATTACACAGACAGACTGCTTGGCAAATATGTCAAGTCCTATGCTTTCAATCCAGGTGCTAGGCAGGTCCTGTGGATACAATCTGGGTGCCAGGGCTGATTTGATACTAAAGGGGGGGCTGGGTGGCCTTAATTCACAAGGGGGTGCTAGTGTGGGCATCACATAAAATAAGTACTAAATGGGGGCTATCTGGTGGGATAAATACCCAATGTTGGGCTGGCTGGGGGCATAAATACACAATGGGGGCTCGCTGGAGTGCACAAATACATGTGGGGGCTGGCAGCATCAATAAACAAGGGGGGCAGCTGGGGCCATCACATAAATTAATGCCAAAGGGAGGGGCGGGCTGGGGGCATAAATACACATCAAGCTGGCTGGGGCTGATACACAATGGGGCAAAAACACAAAAGACATAAGCAGTGTTAAAAATAAAAGAAAAATTGTTAGCTCAGCGGGTGTCAGTGTGAGCAGAGCCTGTCCTGGTGTGTGTTTGGGTTTCGGTGTGGTAGAGTCCGTCCTGGTGTGTGTATTTGGTCACCTGTTTCCTGACACTTTACTTACTCTAGGAGTAAATTGAGCAATTTGATTTTTACTTATCTAGAGATAAAACACGCTCTTGTATGTGTGGGCACTTCAGAGAAGAACACTTTCTAGGCCCAGAAATCAGTGAGAGGAAAAGTGAAGGTTTTGTGTTATTTAATCTATTTCAATCTGCATATTTTAAAAAGGATTAGCACTAAATTGTGGCTGTGTCCTGTGCATGATGACTTTTTTTAGTGTACTGATGTACTCCCAATCCCTTTCTTATACTATCTGTCGAGCACTGATGTTCTTTTTATCCAGTACACATGGATGCCGATTAATTAACCCCTTAAGGACAATGAGCGGTCCCAAAACCCATTGAAAACAATACACTTTAAGCCCATACATGTACGGGCTTTGTCCTTAAGGGGTTAAGATTCTGTCTGTTTTATTTATTTCCATAAAAAGGTCCACCAAAATCCTCAGCACCAGGCCCATGATGCCCTTTGTCCAACCCTGATCTGGAGAACCCTACCAGCCTGAATGCATAGTGCCTAGAGATAATGGTATGGGGCCGTGTGCATAGACTTATTCTTGCCTAGGCCAACCTAGAGCTGCAAGACTGGGAGGGGGCAGTCCACTTGAAACAAAACATGGAAGCAGGTCACCCTCTTTAGATTTTTGCTTTCCCCACCCAGCCTTTTTAAGATATGGAGACTGAGCCGGTTCAGCACATGACACATCGGTATATGATGTCATGTCTCAGCATTCCGTTTCAAGATGTGTCTTTTATTGTGTTTGGATGCCAACCACAGAGGGGGATGCCCAAGGTAAATATGTCACTGCCTCTGTCCATAACAGGTTTTGACGAGTTTGGTGTTGAGGAACTTGAGCAGTCTGCACAGAGCCTGACCTTAACCCTGCTGAACACCTTTGGGATGAACTTGGAAGAATGGGCACAAATTTCCACAGACACAATCCAAAATCTTATGGAAAGCCTTCCCAGAAGGACACCATATTAAAGCCCATGGTTTTGGAACAAGCTCATATATGTGTGATGGTCAAGTGTCCACATACTTTTGAAGTATTCAAGGTGTGACATGTAGCATGAGGGCCATACATGTCACATTTAGGGGTCCTAAGCACAGTCCTCTAGGGCAATCAGAGTCGGGAACACCAGCATGTAACAAAACAGCGCTTTATTTTGAACTGCTCAAAATCCAAAAACCAAATCATAAAAAGAAAACCTAGCTCCCAATTGGAGCCCTGTCTAACTAAACTATGCTGGTCCAGACTGACCAGCCTAATCACCAACTAACTTGACCTCCCAGCCAGATCCAGCTACACCAGGCTCTGGAAAACCTCCCCCAGACACAAAATGTCCAGGCAGTTATTGCCTCACTTGGCTCAGGGATGGTCTTCTTCATGGCCTCTCCTTGCCCTGGGAGCACAAGGAACTTCTCCCCCCAACAGTCTCCCTGATTATCAAGCTCCAGGGGTTTTTAATGCCGAGCACCTGTGCCTGATGCATAGGAATCCCGGACCGGATCCTGCAGATTTCTTGCCTCCTGGAAAACCCGGCATGGAATTTCCACAGCATGGGGAAACGGAGCATTGGTGCACCCTGCTCTCCAATTGCTCCACCCCAGAGACCCATACGTATAATCTGAATAGCTGTACCCAGATGCCATGCTAATCATCTCCCCGGGGTTCACAGTCTCACAAAGGTCACTTACCTGTTCCTTATAAATACACAGTAAAAACGGGCAACCTAAATCATAGTGGTTTATATCTTAGCCTAATTGTGATTATAATCCACTGTGGGTCACATTATTTTTATAACTATTTTATATCCGGAAATGTTAAAAAGGTTTGCAGCATATTCTGAAAGTTGCGGTGTAGGGAGCACTGATATGGAATGCAGTTATTTGATAAGACCTTGAACAAGACAAAGCACATTCTAGGTAGGTAAATGTGAATGTTTCTGAGCCCACTGAAGGTCTACAAAAAAGAGAAACATTGTGTTACTTTACCGGAGTTAAGGAAACATAAAAAAAATGATTGGGAAAAGCAGTAAACAAAAAACTGGGGAAACCGACAGGTAAAATTAGAGACAAGCTGTTCAAAGATGCCTGATACTTTGTTAAATAGAATCTATTGAACAAAACAAAAAGATAAGGTACTAGGAAATACTACCAATACCTAATATATGTCTAAAATATTTGAGATGTGGTATCTTACTTAAGGCATAGTTAGGTCATTGCAAAGCTTTGTGACTGATGTTTGGTTGTTTAAGCAAAGTTTTGTTCATACCATTCACCTTCTTTGTTGGATAAAGTAAACCTATGCTGTTATTAGGTTGGAAGATTTTAGCTTATTCTAATATTATTCATTCCGAAATAGTGTGATTAACAAAACTGTGCCATGCATGGAAAATATCAATTCTGTTGAAATTGCTTGGTAGATACATTCAGGTAGGGGATATGTAGCCATATGAATATTCCACAGTCCATCCTGAGCAATTAGATAATAATAATGATCAACAGTGTAAGAAACAGCACCAGGCTTGAGTATATTGGCAATGTATACATTACTATTATTGGTCAAAGATGTGCTGTTGTCGACACATACAGAGTCACAATATCATGTCACCCTGTGAGAATCATGAAAAGCCCTGTTCAATATATACACCTAACCTTTTTTTAACAAGATTGTCTCCTTTCTAGTTCACTGTGTAGTGTGAAAAAAGTGAACACCTGTAGGGTTAATAAGCTGTTTCCCTTGCCCATACTGCGTTTGTAATGGTCATTATGCAGTATACAAGGGAAAAATCAATTATCACAGTCTTAGGCCCATCTAAGACCCTTTCCACAAACCAAGAAATTAATATTATGGTATGGCATTTAATAGCTTTTAAAATCAGTTGGTCATAAAGGCAGGCAGAAAACATCCTTATATTTTATGGGAGGATAATTATATATCTTGTGTAATTTATTAAACTGGCAAATTATTTTATTGTGACGTCCAGAAGCAACAATGTTGCAATATCCCATACACAGGCTATGCATATCTATTTGTCGGTTAACAGATTTAGCAGGCCTGTCCCCATTCAGAACTGTACCCCCCAAGCCACACTCTCACCTAAGCCCCAGTCCTGTCTGTAAATCACAACTAGAAAATGTGGTCACCCTAGACATAAAGGTAAGGTAGCAGACCAAAGTTAGTATTATATTACAGACAAGGAAAAGCAATAGAGTTTCGGTGATGTGACACATGTCTGTGTAAGTGAATGTAATATATTAATTTGTAATGCAAAAAATGTCCATAAATAACAAATGTATAATCAGGGATACAAACTTTTAATATTTTATTTATTTTTCTGATCTTTCTTGGCACTTGAGGTATTGCTAAATATGGTTACTTTATGGTTATATTATTTATCTTTCTATTTTTATCCTCTTTACACTTGCATTATTATCCGGAAGAAATTGTTTTTGTGTCTATATCTAATAGCTTTGGATGTTCTCCATTCATGATGTAAGGATGGTACTATTTATTGTTTATTTTTCTTTTACACTTTATTATTGCCCCAAAACATTATTTTTCATGTATTGGAAGGCAGCTGAAAATGTATGATTTCATTTTTTATTTTTTTTTTAGTTTTCTGGAAGTATTTAATTTGTTACAAGACATGTACTTAAAACTTGATAATCTTAATACCCATCTGTGAGCACACTTAAGCTAATAGAAAATTTTACATTCAGTAGTACAATTAGCATTTAGATGAAATGGCTGAAAATAGTGGACAAAACCCCAGCCCGTTACTGTTTGCCAAATATATGTTCTAAAAGATTCCTGGGGCTCATAATTCAGCAAGTTTCTTATTGGCTTTATAGTGAACGAAAAAAGTCAGAATTAATAAAATCTAGCAATTATTATTGTATAGCTCTGCACAATATCGATACTGATAACTAGATTTTTGAAAAGCTTAGAAGCTATTTTTTACTTTCTTGGTGTTAATGTTGCAGTTGTTTCTGTTTGATCTTTTTATGTTCTGGAGTAACAGATTTCAATGTAGCACAGACTGGCACAGTAACTAAAATATCTGTTTAGATATGTTATTACAGAAATAAAAACAGGAACAATTCTTCTACTCAGATGAATATGTCTATTGCAATATACAAAATATACTTTACTACATACTGGTGCTAGCCTTATGCTTTGAGCTAGGAATCTACTCAAGTTTCATCTGCAGACTTCCATTGGAAGTTTTCTACTTTCCTTTGCTACTAACTACTAAAGCCAACTTTAGGACTGGATTAACACATGGCCAATTTAGCTAAAGCTCTAGGTTCATGTCTGACTTTCAAAAAAAGTATTACCAATATCTCATTGTTGTAGGTTGAAGTAAGACTGAGGTGGGTAGAGCAGTACAGTGCTAATGGATGGTAGCCTGCTGTTTAGCTGTAATTTTCATCTTTTTCATTTTGTGCACCCACACGCATTATAGATTAATTTTTTTTTTCAGGACAAACAGGGCTTTCTTTAGATTATTTTTTATCATATCATCTTATTTACTATAAAAACGATTGAAAAAATTTTTTTACTTGTCTGCAAAAACTGATGAAAAAAAAAACTGCTAAATTGATTCTACTATTTGTCCTGAGTTTAGTAGAAATGCCCAACGTTTTTATGGTTTTGGTTTTTTTTGCACATTATGGGGCGATAAGTACCAGTAGCGTGTTGCTATTTGAAATCCGTTTTTTCCCCAAATCTGGTCATTCTGCCCCATGTGCTATTTCAGGTATCTTTGAAGCCGGCCAATGCAATTTACCCTATCAAACCATATATTTTTGAAACTATACACCTCAGGTATTTTCAAATGCTATTTTAACCCCTTTCCATGCACTATTCTCAACTTCTATGGTAGTAAAAAAATCTGTATTTTTTTTCACAAATTTTACTGGCCAGTATAAATTTACCGCTCCGGTATATGGTCACTGGCAAACACCCTAATATGTGTTCAGACAAATCTCGCCTAAGAGCGGCCAGTGACTATCCTACATGCATGGTTTGTTGGGTTATTGGGAAGTTAATAAGGCCACCTGTGACACCTGTGAGGGTGTGTTATTTTTATGCAATTATCATCTCGTCAGTCTTGCCCAATGTCCATATTTGGCGGACACTTTGAGGGGACCAATTAATTTTAAACCCCATCAAATCATAGGGCAACCCTATGCGCTTTATATTTTAATGCCAATATTTTAACTCTTTCCATGGCAGAATTTATGTAAAAACATAAGCGCTTCATAAAAAACTTATATATATATATGCACTTTTTAAGTGACAGTGGGAATTATTTACATGTTACCATATTTTTTAAAATAAAAAAATTGTTATTTTTTTTTACTATTTGCCTCAATGAAGAGGCATCACCGTGTTTAACAGACCGGTGATTTTTGTTTGTCTGGATAGCCTCACTTGTGAGGCTTCCAGGAAAACCGCGATGCCGCCGTGTTGAAAATGCCACGATCAACGGCAAATAACGCTACCACGTACATGTACAGGCACTGTCACTAACACATTGTAAAAGTATTTGACAACATCCTGCATTGTGAGCAAATGAATTCTTGTTCTTGAGCATTGTGCTTTAAATATACCGTATTGGCCCGAATATAGGCCGCACTTTTTCCCCCCACTTTAAGTCTTTAAAGTGGGGGTGCGGCCTATATTCTGGGTCTAGCACCGGGCAGGCAGCAGGGTTAGGATACAGATCCCCCGCAGCGGTGCAGGGGACCTGTATCCTACTCTCCGATACGCTCAGACAGCCTCCCATGCCAGCACTTCCCACAGGGGGAATGCCAGCACGGGAGGCTGTCTAAGAGCATCGTGCAAATGTTCACCGGCAATGCGCTGCCGGCACGTCTGCACGATGTGCTTTAACAATCTCCCCGCAAGACACACGGGAGTCTTCTTTGGTAAGTCGTGGGGGGGGCACATCTTGGCAGAGTGGCAGCGTATCTCGGGGGCGGGGGGCAGAGTGGCAGTAATATATATTGGGTGGAGGGCTAGAGTGGCAGCATATCTCGGGGGGGTGGAGGGCAGAGTGGCAGTATATATATCGGGTGGAGGGAAGAGTGGCAGTTATATATCGGGTGGAGGGCAGAGTGGCAGCATATCTATTCTACATTTTTTTTAACTAAGAAAATGTTTTCCTTAGAAAAGCACCTAACTTTTAGGGTGCGGCCTATATTCGGGTGCGGCCTATATCCGAGCAAATACGGTATATATATATAAACCATTGCAAATGAATGTTGTTTTTGACTAAAGAAACTAAAGTACAGACATTGCTATTACAGACAAGATGTCACAAGGAGGTAATCAACTAAAAATCATGCCTACAGGATCTTTTTTTAAAAATTTACAATAAATAACCCACAGAGTAAAACTACGATGTATGAAAAAAACCTGGACTTTTCCTTAGGAAACTCAATGTGAACAATTACAATGGTAGAACATTTTTAGTGTATTTATTCCCTGAGCAAGCAGAGATGAGAACAGCTGGCAAGTATTTCTTGTTTTGTTTTTTTGCATGAGAAGTGCAGGCGTTGATTCAATATTTAATTCATGAGTTTATTTATTGGCATTTGTATTCAAGAAATGAAAACTTGGACAGAATAACTTGGACATGTTACAATGAAACAACATGAAATAGATTTGACCTGTGCCTTCTGAATGGTTGGTTATTAAAGAATGGTTTATCTGAAAAATTGTAAAACATGTTTTTGGAAAGTAAATAGAAAATGGCCACTTAAATAAGCAGAGGTGTTGGACTTCCAAGGAATTTCCCTGCAGCATAGGGTCTGAAAATCAGTATATGAAGTGATTGATTCATCTTCTGAATATTAAAGTAGGTCTGCATGTTACTATTGTTAATTCTATGTATTGTTTAAAACCTTATCAAAATCACAAACTGTTAATGGTAGTAAAAAGTAGACATTTTCATAAAATGAAGATTACATGTTAAAGGTGAGGAAATCATCTCCCAGGGTACAAATCCCTCCAAAAACAATTAATAACTACTGAAATGCAGAGTTAGCGCATGCATATATCATATTCACAAAACTACATGCACTGTTATTGTTATTATCTGTTATTTCTAATTTAGTGGCATCACAGAGGTAGCATGGTGGCTTTTGTATGGTTTTGTGTATTGGCATTGAAAAGGTTAAACTGTGATTGATATATTGCACTTGTGCACTTGTTGCCTCAGTGTGCATGAGCTAAGAGTTCATTTCAGATTGCTGTGGTGAGCTGATATTTTTGGATATTCTAGATGACGCTTTCATGGTCTGCAATAAGTCCTGCTAATAATACACACTCCATTGACTTGCTTAGTAGAAGTTGTTTTCTATTGATTTCAATTTATCTTTTTTAGTGGTGGAAGTCCAGGATCCATTATCGCTATTTGAGGTTTAGCCAGGGAGTTTAATAGCAAGCCATTATTTTCAACCACTGCTAACACTAATTAAAATTTAGTTTTTCTTTGAATAAACCCCCATTTGCCCTTTGTGACAGAAAAACAGACTACAAAGGACTCCTAAAATGTAACATTCATTCAAATTACTTAAAAGAGGTTCTAAACCTGAAATCCTAGGGTAGAATATGCATCTGGAGTATAAAAACAGGAGCTCTGCATAAATCTTACAAACCCTGGGTATTCTCCCTGCAGGTTCTCTCCAACAAAATTAAATCTCCTGACTGAGTACATGTTTAGAATTTATTTCTACTACTAGATAACATATACAGTATACATTCCTCATACTCATAAAACATTCATATGTAAAACTAACAGAACCAAGAATCAACTGGTCATTTGCCCATTTTGTAATATAATACTTATTTTACTAATTTGTTTTTGTGTGTGTACATTAATAGGTGCTTGTATGAGTGAATCCTCCTTGATGCAACTGAAAAATACATTTAGACTATTGTTCTTTTTCACAATTCTTACTGATACAAAACAGGCTAACTTGACATAAGTCCATTTCTATTACATATTGAACTCGGAGTCTGACCTTAGTCTGATCAGATATTTATGTTGCATTGTTTCAAATGCTTGAATTAAATCGCTTACCCATCTATTTATATGACTCAAATTCTCCAACATATTTAAAGGAATCCTTTATCATTAAAGGGTTATTGAATTTTATCATGGTTTGGTTATTGCCCATGGGAAGTGTATAAACATGAAAAAGGGGTGTATGTGGATGCTAATTATGAGCACTCAAATGCTGGCTGCTCTTTTCCTTCTCCTCCGGCATGCTTCCTCTTCTGACTTATAAAATACACATTGAAATTAATATGTAAATTAGTCATTTCTTGGAGACAAGCTGTGAATATATAATTCTTATTACAGTTGAGGTAATGTGCCATGATATTACTACCATTATATAAATCACATTATATTTCTTCTTAATACATCTTATTAAGACAATAGAAACCAAGTATTAGCATTATTTATGAAATTTAGGTGACTAGAGTGGCATGTAGCACTGTTAAGGCATCTAAAGTATAGGCATGGACTCAAGACTCTGACAGACCTTACCCCTTAAGGACCGGGACTTTTTTTACACTTCAGGAGACATTTTTATATTTTTACTATGTCTGTTGAGCTGTAATGTCCCTTTTTCTCAATCAGTGTACCCAGAGAATTTATATATGCACAAAAATGGTTTTCTTTTGAAAGCATATTAAAACATGAGATTATTTTGTTCATGTCAAGTAAAATAACTATTTGGCCAATGCAGAGAGGAGCTTAGAGTCACTGATGCCTAGGTGCAAGAACCTTTTCGGTGCCCCCAGGTGGGTGTTGCTATATAGCTTCTCCCCTTAACTAGCACTTATAACACTTACATGCATCATCACTCCAACTCTTTGGGCCCCTAACTTCACCAAGTAACAAGTCACCCACTTACCACAGTGCCAGCTTTGCCCCAAAAATGCTTGACAGTACCGTATTTACCCCAAACAACTTTCCAGTGCCACCTTTCTCCCCCAAATAACTTACAAGTGGTGAGTTTATCCCTAAGCAGCCTGTCATCTTTGTGCCCAAACAGCTTGCCAGTGATATCTTTCTGCCCAAATAGTTCTTTAGTACAATCTTTGTCCCCAAACAGCTTGTCAGTACCATCTTTGCCTTCAAACAGCTTGTCAGTGCTATCTATGCCTTCAAACTGCGTGCCAGTGTCATATGTGTGTCCAAACAGCTTGTTAGTGCCATGTTTGTGTCCAAACAGATTGTCTGGGACATATTTGCCCCCCAAATAGCATTACACTAAATGTATCAGTGACATTTGGTTCTCTGACTTTAAAGAAGGCGCTGAGCACGAGGGATTGGAGGATAGGGAAAGAGGACATTACCGGAAAAGCTTTTTACGGAGGTTCACACCAGGTTCTTAAAGAAAAGTATGAAGAACAAGAGGATGCAGAAGTTGAATGAGGAAGAAAAAAAGTGGAAGTGGTCAGCATAGAAGGTAGGGAAACATTTAGAGAGCATGAGAGAGAAAGTGAACCAGAAGGAGAGTATAAGTGAAAGGGCTCATGATTTTGCTACAAGGGGGTCTGGCCTCATTTTTGTGGATTTGTACGGATTGCAGAATTTGACAAAATTCATAAATTTGCAAATTGTACGAATCCAAATGTGGATAATTATTACCATAGTTTGTTTTTTAAGATACCAGAAGCACAAAGAATATTCTACACATGTATAAAATAAATATGACATTTTTTAGACATAACCCTTTCATGTTTAACAAAACAAACAAGACTTTAATTGAAGAGGAAAGTAGCAACTTTCTCTTGGGGAGAAAAGAATGCTGGCGATAACAATATTTGTAACAATATTGAAAAGCAAAATTAAGTTCCAATCGCTGCTTTTTAGGCAGTCTATTGTCAGGCAACCATGGTAGCAAATGCTAAAATGGATTAAAGTATCAGCATGCTGCCATCTGATTTAACTTAAGATGGATTGTGAAGTCACCAGTGCCCCTCTACTCTAAACTCCATTACCCCAATAGATAAATTGTGAAAATAATTAATTGCAGATGTACTCTAAGAAGCCATAATATTGTAGACAAATTCACAGAGAAAAAAAGACGTGAAGAAATGCTTCTCTATTGCTGAAAATATTCTTGTTTCCACAAAAGGGTGAAGCCACTGTGTGCAGCATGTGGATAGCCTCTCCCCCAATCGAGGGAAGTACCTGTATAATGGGGATCATACCGAGGAGAAGCCAACGAAGAAAGGAGACAGAAAAACAACAAGAAGCAAGAGAAGAAGCAGAGCCAAGAAAAATTATACAACAGGAGTTCCCTGTCCATAAAAACAACTAAATTATTATTAACTTTTTCATGACTTAAGGCAACAATGGCATTTACCTGTATCATGCCTTTGGTATGTTGAAAGCCAATGTCAAACAAGATCCAGTGGCATGTACCATTACACTCACTGATCATGATCACAAGCCACAGTTAAATTTACCAATGAACCATAAAATGTATAGATGTTGTCCATAGACATTTCCACATTTTAACATTATATTTTTTCAGGGACTCTTGCTATATTAGTGTATAGTGCAGATGATTATATACTTTATTTTATGGTCTTTTTATATATTTGTCACTTTGTTACTAATAAATTCATGTATTACTACCACTTCTGTCTGTATATTCTTGACACTCCTTTATTCTAACTCATCAAAATATAAACTATTGTGCCTTTTATCCATTCTACTGTCTCCATAGTAAAGACTCATCTATATGGCTTGTGCTATGAAGTAATGAGATGCAAATCACTGGTATGATCTCAACTCCTATACACCTAATTAGTAACCAGAGCAACACAAGTGAAAAGTTTACCCAATTTATACGAGGAGAAATGCATTTATAAAAAATGCAAGCTGTGCATAATATAATGACCTAGTTAAAGCAGAGAAGTACATACTTTTACATAGTTAAGAATCAATCAAGGTTGCTTAAATTGACGCATTTACACATTTACCAATGTTTTAAAATTTCTATTGATGTCTTTTCTGTAGTAACAAATTGGCCACAGTAGGCAGAGTTGTGTAAGTACCTTACCCCTAAAGGACCGGGACTTTTTTACACTTCAGGAGACATTTTTATATTTTTACTATGTCTGTTGAGCCGTAATGTCCCTTTTTCTCAATCAGTGTACCCAGAGAAGCTATATATGCACAAAAATGGTTTTCTTTTGAAAGCATATTAAAACATGCCATTATTTTGTCCAAATTATTTTTGTTACTTTTTTAACATTATACAGGGCTGTGCTATGTGCCTTTTCCTTTTTCAGCTGATGTCTAGTTTTTATGCTAACTGACTTGCAGCTTTTGCCTATATATTGTTAAAGAATGAAGGAGGAGGTAGAGAAGTCTGCAAACTTGACTCTTCCTTGTGTACACTTGAATAAAGAAACTCTTGCTTATTCAACTCACTAAATCGGTGTCATTAAACTTCTTGCCGACATTCACAGGTCAAAACAATATTTTGCTTTTAGAAAAATACATGCTGCTTTTATTAAAAAGGAAGCTGCATATTAGCCATTTGTATGTGTTATATATCTGTTTGTCAAATCTACTAGACAAATGCCTTGAGTCCTTATTATACTGCCTCCATTAAACAAAAGAATGGCTCAGCCTTTATCACCCAGATGAACACTAACTAAGTCTATGGAGGAAGGGACCAGCATTGCCATCCACTTAGTGTGGTGTTTTTGTACAGGGAAAGCCACCCAAAATATCGCATGACCAGGGACCTAGAGTATTTGGCACCCAAGGCAGATCCTGTATGTGGCACCCCCCCAAACACACACACAAAGTGAATGTTGGCTAGAATATTTATTACACAAATGTTTAATTGTATGTCAACTGGGAAAAAATAGAAATCTGAAAAAATAAATTAGCTTATAAATAGATTAAATAAGTTTAAATTAAAAAACATTTACTGAACAGATTTGGTACAGCATAACTCCCATCACTATATACTGAGCCAGACATTGACGACAGTGCAGCATAACCTCTATTACTATACACTAAGCCAGACATTGCCGTGGTATGCCTCTGCCCCTTTAGTAGCCTGCCTGTGCCACCTCGGCGCCTGAAACAGTCTGCCTGTACTACCTTGCCACTGAAAGTCTGCCTGTGCCGCCTCAGCCCTTGAAACAGCCTGCACAGGCCCGCAGTGCAGGCTGCTGTATGAGGAAATTCCTTTCCTGCCCAGGTTCCTGCTCCCCCTGCACAGGAAAAAAGTTTCCTCATACAGTGCGCGGGCAGCACAGCATTAAGCTGCAGGCCCGCGCTAGGCAGCTGTCGAGCCAGCGGGCACGCCCCTGATGAGTGGCACCTGGAGCAGAGCGTCTGTCACACTTTAGGTACACTAGTGCACATGACTGACAAAAATAACAGCCTCCAGGTCTACGGCTAAAGGATGTTCATAGGAACAACATTAGATAAAACCAGGTTTTTTTGTCAAAGCTAAGCTACATTATTGTATACAGCACTACACTTTATTCTTAAGGATTTCTTTTCGTGGGACTTCACTTTTAAGTGTAAATCATATCTAGCATCTTTAAAAGTGATGGCCATTTATGGTTTATGCAAGGCAAAATAAAACTAGTAAGTACTTACTCATTTAGTAAAAGAAATGATATTATTTGTTATCATTGTTACTGCTGCAGCTAAAGTGTTTAATGCATTGTATTGCAACATGCACAACATGTTTTCTTATCAATCAGGAAATATATTTGGACACAACTGAAACCTTTTCACTGTATAATGTACAGTCAGTACATAAACCAATGATGTGTTTAAGGATTAATTTGACAATTAACATACAAGATTTTCTCAGTAAATAATGCTTTTATTTCACAAAATGTAGACAGTACAGAATTTTGTATTTTCTTTACCTTGCTAAAATAATGCTTGTTTTCCAGAATCCGCATGATTCTGCTTGTTTTTACAAGACTTTCAGTTTGTTCAATCTACACAGGAAAGGTCAATAACTCTCTCGGTAAACCAGAAGCAAATGGCACAGAGCTGATCAATGAACTTACTTCATATTCGAATGCCAAACAAATCAAATTTCCCATAAGATCTGAGTGATGAGCTAAGCAGCAACCTCTCTTAATTTTTAATTCATTTGGTTCTATCGGTCATATATACTGACAGAATACTAAATATTGAAAATGACAAAACATCTCCCATTTATGCAATGTAAAAAATAAGAGTTGAAGAAAGAAGTGTTATCACCATGAAAAAAATGTGATAATTTAATAGCACAATGACTTGAGAAAAGCACACTCACAAAAAAAGTAGCATAAACAACAAAAACATACAAAAACAATTCTAAAGAGAAACAATTGCAATAAGATTTAAAAATCCATAAAGCTAGAGGTGTTTATTAATATCCCATATTAATACTGTATTTGTTTTTAATTGTTTTTTTAATTTATTGATTGCAATTTAGTTTTAAAATGTTCACTTACATTTTGCACTATTTTGCCTGTGACTGTGATGTGTACAAACTCTAATAAAATGAAATACAATACAATGGACTACCCTGTAAAAATGTTTTCAACAAAACCAGTAATGCTGAACATGAGAGGTAATGTCACCACTAGGAGACTCTGTGGTCACTGATGTTTTCAGGGTCATGGGTTCAAATTCCAATGAATGATAAAAACATCTATTATTCAGCTGCCCATGTAGTTAATTCCAAGATTGTGTGCTAAGAGAGCATTTTGAGTCTCACTGGGGGAAAGGTGTTATATAAGAACTAGTTGCTATGTCTTTTATTTTGCGTTGCTTGATCTTATTCCTGTTTACTCTCATAATACCTTATTACCTCATTTGGATAGGGATAGCTGTTGATCAGGGTATGTACGTAGTTTATGACTTTACCTAGCTGTGCTCTAGCTTGATTGTATATGACCTCTGATATCCCAATCTAATTGGACTTGTCACTGGCCTCTACCATTTACTCTTGTCGTCTGCCAGTTGATCCTCTTCCAGACTCTTGTTACCTACGAGTCCCTGTTCTAGGCTCCTCTCAAGTACCAGCACACCACATAGGGTTCGGAGCCTTCAAAGATTTCTGTACAAAAACCTGTACCTATAGTCATGACAACGACAGGTGCAAAATCATGTCATGCGTGAGGCTCTGTTCTTAAGGAGACATGAAATAACTTATTGTGATCTTAAAACATGCTAAGACTAGTCAGGAGTCATGCTAGAAATATCAAGAAAAAATCTAAACCAGTCAAATATTTCTGAGCATGTGCACGTGTTAACTTAAAAGTATAAAGTTTAAAAATGTTCTCATAGTCTTTTGGCTTAAAATAGAATTCATTTGATTCCTTCAGACATCTCCACTTTGGTGTCAGATCCTAAAATACAACCTACTGGTGATAGGATCTGACACCAAAATGGAGGTGTCTGAAGGAAGCAAATTAACTCTATTTAACAAACCACCTCATCTCAATGTACTAACATGTTTCAGTTATTTATCTAGTTTTATTTATTATTGTTTATTCAGTCTTGATGTATCTCACTTATGCTTTATTTTAAGTACTGATGAGTTGGTAAAGTCACTTATAGTGAAGCACTTCCCAGTGACTTAGATGCACACCTACTATGAAGTAGAGAGGCTTCACCAAGATCAGTAACTTACTCTGTGAAGGTATCCCCATCATAGGGGTTCTCTACAACATATAGTGCTTTGAGTGTTTTTAGGGTGTCACATTTTTGTACTTCTGTGAGGACATTCGCTGTTATATCTTATACTATAGCATTGTGTTGCCTTACGTTTCTCAAGAAGGATGAAGTGAGTGCAAATACATATCAGAATGATGGCAGGCACAGTTTAATTTTGACAATTATAATGTATGCTACAAATACTATTACAAATATAATGCTTTAATCTATATTCCAAGCATATGTGTAGTGAGTACTCACTATGATTTAATAAATGTATTTGCATTAAATTCAGAAATGTATTCCCCAACACTCAAAGGAACATTATGTAAATGTTTAAAATGTTTAGTAATGCATTAGAGATACCTAGAAAGGGATTGAAAAAATATTATAATCCTTTACAATTATAAATCTACATATTACATGTCTACATTATCCTGAGTGTTTTCTGCAGCAAAAAAATGTGTATTGCTTCCAAATCCATTTTATCATATAAAACTAGGAGACCAATAAAAGTGCTGTTTTTGGATTAAAAATGTTTGTGTCTGACTGCATGCATCTGTGCAGAAAATAATTAATAAAATACCTTTAGACAGTTAGCTTTTGTTTCTTAATCGAGTGGGGCTTGGATTAGGAACTGTTAAATCAGATATTTACAGCAAGATTATTATAACATACCTTGTATGCTAATGTCCCTCGCTGTATTTACCTCTGCCATTTTAGCTGGATGACTATTCTAATTGTCCTCCACTTCTGTTGTGCAGCGAAGCTAAGTGGAAGGGGCCTTGACAGAGCTAGTAGGTGTGTTTATGGGATGACAGTGATTTAATCTGATAGGTAATGGGTATAAGGGGTTGGACAGTATATATATAGGGGCACACATTTTGTATTAGACTTTCAGACCTACTGTTGTATCATTTGTGGTGAACAATTAAAGGCCTATGAGTCTTTTTTTTGTTTCTGCAGATTGCTGAAGATGGATATTGAGGTGACGGCAGAGCTTCAGCCCACATAGAACCTGACCAGCAGCCAGATAACAGACATAAGACTTGCCATCTTTGTCCTCAAACAGTTCATCCTTTGCCATCATTGTCCCATAAACACCCTGCCTGTGCCATATTGGCACCCCGCTTGTGCCATATTGGCACCCTGCTTGTGCCATATTGGCACCCTGCTTGTGCCATATTTGCCTTTCCACAATCAATTATACATCAGATACACACAAACACATTACAGCATTCACGAATTCAACACTGCATTCACATACATCCATCAACATAACGATGAGAACTCCTCACACAAATCATTTACACATATTCATTATCTTTCTCACAACTCATTAATCCAGCATCATCAGAAATTCATCCCACACACAATCATATCTCTCAACATCAATTACTTATTTATTTCAATTCTATACCCACTTTCTCACAAATCTAACCTCCCGGTCGCTTCTCATACTCACCTCCTCTCCTCATTATCCTACCCCCTTCCCTCCATCCCAGTTTCTCTACCTCGTGAGAGCGCCAAGGCCTCTTCCTCCCTCCCTGCCGTCGGCTGCTCTTCACGCTACGGGAATATGAAGTCATACCAGCACTCATCTACATGCCGGCACTGCAACCAAGCTAGAGACCTCATGGAGGGGGCGAAGGAGCGCAGATCGGTTGCTAAAAACTTAATGAGCGAAAACCACTCCACTCCCCCCCTCTCTCTCCTCCGCATAAAAAAAAGACAGCGCTTCAATTCTGGGACAATGGATTGTCCCGGACTGAGGCTGCCCAGGACCCGGGCAATCTGGGACATGTGCTCACCCTTATGCGGCTGGCTCTTAAGATTAAAGGTGGTACAGCAAAGGGGGTGCAAGAGGCTGCAAATGTTGAGAACCCCATCACACCCTTTTCCAAAAATATCTGCTTTTAAGTTATGCCACTGCAGCGAAACCATTTCAGAACTCACCATAACATCAGGCATTTGTGGAAGAATACCCCTGTGGCCTGCCTGGTTCTGGTTGACTAACCTCTCAATCCAAAATGGTAAATACTGTAAATCTCCCATGCTAGCATTGATCATTGGTAATATAGTTTAGTAGCACCTGGATGTCTGTTATTTGGTCAACATGAAAGGTCTAATGAAAATGTATGAAAGACTATTTAAAGAAAATATGACTCTAATATGTAACCAGAATTAATGAAGACATTTTTAGAATTGTATTAAATAGAACAAAGACAAAGAAGAAGATATTTGTGTAAAACCATGTAAAATTAATTATACAACATTTGTTCTGTAAATAATGACAGTGTCAATATCTCTCTACTTTTCTGTTTAAATATAAAATGTGTGCTCTGCAATATTTCAGTATATTTTGCTCCTTTAATGCTGTTAGGTTTCACCCCTTTTGTAATATATTTTTTGCATTTAGTTTCATAAGTTTGTTCCAACGTTCTGTGTTTTTGTTCCATGTCTATACCTCCTCTATTTAACATACCGTATCCAGCTGTTTTATTAGATGTCCATTTCCTCTCATCCTGCTACAGGCATGCTCCTTCCTGCTTCAGTCCGAGTGTCTAGTTTCACATTTTAAACATGATTTGTTGTATGAATCACTAGTCCTGGGGTACTTTGGTACAATGGCAAGCTACACGAGGAACAGATGCAGAATTACCTGTGGCAGGCCAGGATGTGATTGAATAAATGGGGCAGATAGCTGGGGAAACTTAAAGAGATGCCCAGAAGCAGAAAAACAAAGCAAGTAAGCACAGGAAACTGAATGCAGTTGTGGATTTAAATGTTTAATATATTTGAGATACATGCCTCTGTTTTTTTTCATCAAATATGGGACAGACACATAAAAA
>VKOC01000006.1:27292789-27302871 GCA_009364415.1 Spea multiplicata
GTGTGTTTGGGGGGGTGCCACATACAGGATCTGCCTTGGGTGCCAAATACTCTAGGTCCCTGGTCATGCGATATTTTGGGTGGCTTTCCCTGTACAAAAACACCACACTAAGTGGATGGCAATGCTGGTCCCTTCCTCCATAGACTTAGTTAGTGTTCATCTGGGTGATAAAGGCTGAGCCATTCTTTTGTTTAATGGAGGCAGTATAATAAGGACTCAAGGCATTTGTCTAGTAGATTTGACAAACAGATATATAACACATACAAATGGCTAATATGCAGCTTCCTTTTTAATAAAAGCAGCATGTATTTTTCTAAAAGCAAAATATTGTTTTGACCTGTGAATGTCGGCAAGAAGTTTAATGACACCGATTTAGTGAGTTGAATAAGCAAGAGTTTCTTTATTCAAGTGTACACAAGGAAGAGTCAAGTTTGCAGACTTCTCTACCTCCTCCTTCATTCTTTAACAATATATAGGCAAAAGCTGCAAGTCAGTTAGCATAAAAACTAGACATCAGCTGAAAAAGGAAAAGGCACATAGCACAGCCCTGTATAATGTTAAAAAAGTAACAAAAATAATTTGGACAAAATAATGGCATGTTTTAATATGCTTTCAAAAGAAAACCATTTTTGTGCATATATAGCTTCTCTGGGTACACTGATTGAGAAAAAGGGACATTACGGCTCAACAGACATAGTAAAAATATAAAAATGTCTCCTGAAGTGTAAAAAAGTCCCGGTCCTTTAGGGGTAAGGTACTTACACAACTCTGCCTACTGTGGCCAATTTGTTACTACAGAAAAGACATCAATAGAAATTTTAAAACATTGGTAAATGTGTAAATGCGTCAATTTAAGCAACCTTGATTGATTCTTAACTATGTAAAAGTATGTACTTCTCTGCTTTAACTAGGTCATTATATTATGCACAGCTTGCATTTTTTATAAATGCATTTCTCCTCGTATAAATTGGGTAAACTTTTCACTTGTGTTGCTCTGGTTACTAATTAGGTGTATAGGAGTTGAGATCATACCAGTGATTTGCATCTCATTACTTCATAGCACAAGCCATATAGATGAGTCTTTACTATGGAGACAGTAGAATGGATAAAAGGCACAATAGTTTATATTTTGATGAGTTAGAATAAAGGAGTGTCAAGAATATACAGACAGAAGTGGTAGTAATACATGAATTTATTAGTAACAAAGTGACAAATATATAAAAAGACCATAAAATAAAGTATATAATCATCTGCACTATACACTAATATAGCAAGAGTCCCTGAAAAAATATAATGTTAAAATGTGGAAATGTCTATGGACAACATCTATACATTTTATGGTTCATTGGTAAATTTAACTGTGGCTTGTGATCATGATCAGTGAGTGTAATGGTACATGCCACTGGATCTTGTTTGACATTGGCTTTCAACATACCAAAGGCATGATACAGGTAAATGCCATTGTTGCCTTAAGTCATGAAAAAGTTAATAATAATTTAGTTGTTTTTATGGACAGGGAACTCCTGTTGTATAATTTTTCTTGGCTCTGCTTCTTCTCTTGCTTCTTGTTGTTTTTCTGTCTCCTTTCTTCGTTGGCTTCTCCTCGGTATGATCCCCATTATACAGGTACTTCCCTCGATTGGGGGAGAGGCTATCCACATGCTGCACACAGTGGCTTCACCCTTTTGTGGAAACAAGAATATTTTCAGCAATAGAGAAGCATTTCTTCACGTCTTTTTTTCTCTGTGAATTTGTCTACAATATTATGGCTTCTTAGAGTACATCTGCAATTAATTATTTTCACAATTTATCTATTGGGGTAATGGAGTTTAGAGTAGAGGGGCACTGGTGACTTCACAATCCATCTTAAGTTAAATCAGATGGCAGCATGCTGATACTTTAATCCATTTTAGCATTTGCTACCATGGTTGCCTGACAATAGACTGCCTAAAAAGCAGCGATTGGAACTTAATTTTGCTTTTCAATATTGTTACAAATATTGTTATCGCCAGCATTCTTTTCTCCCCAAGAGAAAGTTGCTACTTTCCTCTTCAATTAAAGTCTTGTTTGTTTTGTTAAACATGAAAGGGTTATGTCTAAAAAATGTCATATTTATTTTATACATGTGTAGAATATTCTTTGTGCTTCTGGTATCTTAAAAAACAAACTATGGTAATAATTATCCACATTTGGATTCGTACAATTTGCAAATTTATGAATTTTGTCAAATTCTGCAATCCGTACAAATCCACAAAAATGAGGCCAGACCCCCTTGTAGCAAAATCATGAGCCCTTTCACTTATACTCTCCTTCTGGTTCACTTTCTCTCTCATGCTCTCTAAATGTTTCCCTACCTTCTATGCTGACCACTTCCACTTTTTTTCTTCCTCATTCAACTTCTGCATCCTCTTGTTCTTCATACTTTTCTTTAAGAACCTGGTGTGAACCTCCGTAAAAAGCTTTTCCGGTAATGTCCTCTTTCCCTATCCTCCAATCCCTCGTGCTCAGCGCCTTCTTTAAAGTCAGAGAACCAAATGTCACTGATACATTTAGTGTAATGCTATTTGGGGGGCAAATATGTCCCAGACAATCTGTTTGGACACAAACATGGCACTAACAAGCTGTTTGGACACACATATGACACTGGCACGCAGTTTGAAGGCATAGATAGCACTGACAAGCTGTTTGAAGGCAAAGATGGTACTGACAAGCTGTTTGGGGACAAAGATTGTACTAAAGAACTATTTGGGCAGAAAGATATCACTGGCAAGCTGTTTGGGCACAAAGATGACAGGCTGCTTAGGGATAAACTCACCACTTGTAAGTTATTTGGGGGAGAAAGGTGGCACTGGAAAGTTGTTTGGGGTAAATACGGTACTGTCAAGCATTTTTGGGGCAAAGCTGGCACTGTGGTAAGTGGGTGACTTGTTACTTGGTGAAGTTAGGGGCCCAAAGAGTTGGAGTGATGATGCATGTAAGTGTTATAAGTGCTAGTTAAGGGGAGAAGCTATATAGCAACACCCACCTGGGGGCACCGAAAAGGTTCTTGCACCTAGGCATCAGTGACTCTAAGCTCCTCTCTGCATTGGCCAAATAGTTATTTTACTTGACATGAACAAAATAATCTCATGTTTTAATATGCTTTCAAAAGAAAACCATTTTTGTGCATATATAAATTCTCTGGGTACACTGATTGAGAAAAAGGGACATTACAGCTCAACAGACATAGTAAAAATATAAAAATGTCTCCTGAAGTGTAAAAAAAGTCCCGGTCCTTAAGGGGTAAGGTCTGTCAGAGTCTTGAGTCCATGCCTATACTTTAGATGCCTTAACAGTGCTACATGCCACTCTAGTCACCTAAATTTCATAAATAATGCTAATACTTGGTTTCTATTGTCTTAATAAGATGTATTAAGAAGAAATATAATGTGATTTATATAATGGTAGTAATATCATGGCACATTACCTCAACTGTAATAAGAATTATATATTCACAGCTTGTCTCCAAGAAATGACTAATTTACATATTAATTTCAATGTGTATTTTATAAGTCAGAAGAGGAAGCATGCCGGAGGAGAAGGAAAAGAGCAGCCAGCATTTGAGTGCTCATAATTAGCATCCACATACACCCCTTTTTCATGTTTATACACTTCCCATGGGCAATAACCAAACCATGATAAAATTCAATAACCCTTTAATGATAAAGGATTCCTTTAAATATGTTGGAGAATTTGAGTCATATAAATAGATGGGTAAGCGATTTAATTCAAGCATTTGAAACAATGCAACATAAATATCTGATCAGACTAAGGTCAGACTCCGAGTTCAATATGTAATAGAAATGGACTTATGTCAAGTTAGCCTGTTTTGTATCAGTAAGAATTGTGAAAAAGAACAATAGTCTAAATGTATTTTTCAGTTGCATCAAGGAGGATTCACTCATACAAGCACCTATTAATGTACACACACAAAAACAAATTAGTAAAATAAGTATTATATTACAAAATGGGCAAATGACCAGTTGATTCTTGGTTCTGTTAGTTTTACATATGAATGTTTTATGAGTATGAGGAATGTATACTGTATATGTTATCTAGTAGTAGAAATAAATTCTAAACATGTACTCAGTCAGGAGATTTAATTTTGTTGGAGAGAACCTGCAGGGAGAATACCCAGGGTTTGTAAGATTTATGCAGAGCTCCTGTTTTTATACTCCAGATGCATATTCTACCCTAGGATTTCAGGTTTAGAACCTCTTTTAAGTAATTTGAATGAATGTTACATTTTAGGAGTCCTTTGTAGTCTGTTTTTCTGTCACAAAGGGCAAATGGGGGTTTATTCAAAGAAAAACTAAATTTTAATTAGTGTTAGCAGTGGTTGAAAATAATGGCTTGCTATTAAACTCCCTGGCTAAACCTCAAATAGCGATAATGGATCCTGGACTTCCACCACTAAAAAAGATAAATTGAAATCAATAGAAAACAACTTCTACTAAGCAAGTCAATGGAGTGTGTATTATTAGCAGGACTTATTGCAGACCATGAAAGCGTCATCTAGAATATCCAAAAATATCAGCTCACCACAGCAATCTGAAATGAACTCTTAGCTCATGCACACTGAGGCAACAAGTGCACAAGTGCAATATATCAATCACAGTTTAACCTTTTCAATGCCAATACACAAAACCATACAAAAGCCACCATGCTACCTCTGTGATGCCACTAAATTAGAAATAACAGATAATAACAATAACAGTGCATGTAGTTTTGTGAATATGATATATGCATGCGCTAACTCTGCATTTCAGTAGTTATTAATTGTTTTTGGAGGGATTTGTACCCTGGGAGATGATTTCCTCACCTTTAACATGTAATCTTCATTTTATGAAAATGTCTACTTTTTACTACCATTAACAGTTTGTGATTTTGATAAGGTTTTAAACAATACATAGAATTAACAATAGTAACATGCAGACCTACTTTAATATTCAGAAGATGAATCAATCACTTCATATACTGATTTTCAGACCCTATGCTGCAGGGAAATTCCTTGGAAGTCCAACACCTCTGCTTATTTAAGTGGCCATTTTCTATTTACTTTCCAAAAACATGTTTTACAATTTTTCAGATAAACCATTCTTTAATAACCAACCATTCAGAAGGCACAGGTCAAATCTATTTCATGTTGTTTCATTGTAACATGTCCAAGTTATTCTGTCCAAGTTTTCATTTCTTGAATACAAATGCCAATAAATAAACTCATGAATTAAATATTGAATCAACGCCTGCACTTCTCATGCAAAAAAACAAAACAAGAAATACTTGCCAGCTGTTCTCATCTCTGCTTGCTCAGGGAATAAATACACTAAAAATGTTCTACCATTGTAATTGTTCACATTGAGTTTCCTAAGGAAAAGTCCAGGTTTTTTTCATACATCGTAATTTTACTCTGTGGGTTATTTATTGTAAATTTAAAAAAAGATCCTGTAGGCATGATTTTTAGTTGATTACCCCCTTGTGACATCTTGTCTGTAATAGCAATGTCTGTACTTTAGTTTCTTTAGTCAAAAACAACATTCGTTTGCAATGGTTTATATATATACCGTATTTGCTCGGATATAGGCCGCACCCGAATATAGGCCGCACCCTAAAAGTTAGGTGCTTTTCTAAGGAAAACATTTTCTTAGTTAAAAAAAATGTAGAATAGATATGCTGCCACTCTGCCCTCCACCCGATATATACACTGCCACTCTTCCCTCCACCCCCCCGAGATATGCTGCCACTTCTGCCCTCACCCAATATATATACTGCCCACTGTTGCCCCCCCGAGCATATGTACTGCCACTCTGCCAAGATTGTGCCCCCCCCCCACGACTTACTAAAGAAGACTCCCGTGTGTCTTGCAGGGAGATTGTTAAAGCACATCGTGCAGACGTGCCGGCAGCGAAGGCTGTCCCAAATATGGGACATGGGCACAGACTGACCAGATGTCTAAATGGCAAAAAATACACACCTCATAGGTGTCACAGGTGGCCTTTTACCTCCCAAATAACCCAACAAACCCATGCATGTAGGATATCACTGCGCTCAGGAGATGTTGCTGAACACATATTAGGGTGTTTGGCAGTGACATATACCAGGAGCGGTAAATTTATACCTGGAGTACAACATGTGTGAAAAAATACAATATTTTTTTGTAAAGTTTGAGAATTAGTGCATGGAAATGGTTAAAATAGCATTTGAAATACCTTGAGGTGTCTAGTTTTCAAAAATATATGGTTTGATAGGGTAAATTGCATTGGCCGGCTTCAAAGATACCTGAAATAGCACATGGGGCAGAATGACCAGATTTGGGGAAAAAACGGATTTCAAATAGCAACACGCTACTGGTACTTATCGCCCCATAATGTGCAAAAAAAACCAAAACCATAAAAACGTTGGGCATTTCTACTAAACTCAGGACAAATAGTAGAATCAATTTAGCAGTTTTTTTTTTCATCAGTTTTTGCAGACAAGTAAAAAAATTTTTTCAATCGTTTTTATAGTAAATAAGATGATATGATAAAAAATAATCTAAAGAAAGCCCTGTTTGTCCTGAAAAAAAAAATTAATCTATAATGCGTGTGGGTGCACAAAATGAAAAAGATGAAAATTACAGCTAAACAGCAGGCTCCCATCCATTAGCACTGTACTGCTCTACCCACCTCAGTCTTACAACCTACAACAATGAGATATTGGTAATACTTTTTTTCTGAAAGTCAGACATGAACCTAGAGCTTTAGCTAAATTGGCCATGTGTTAATCGAGTCCTAAAGTTGGCTTTAGTAGTTAGTAGCAAAGGAAAGTAGAAAACTTCCAATGGAAGTCTGCAGATGAAACTTGAGTAGATTCCTAGCTCAAAGCATAAGGCTAGCACCAGTATGTAGTAAAGAATATTTTGTATATTACAATAGACATATTCATCTAAGTAGAAGAATTGTTCCTGTTTTTATTTCTGTGATAACATATCTAAACGGATATTTTAGTTACTGTAGTTACTACATTAGATATTTTAGTTACTGTAGTTACTACATTGAAAGCTGTTACTACAGAACATAAAAAGATCAAACAGAAACAACTGCAACATTAACACCAAGAAAGTAAAAAATAGCTTCTAAGCTTTTCAAAAATCTAGTTATCAGTATCGATATTGTGCAGAGCTATACAATAATAATTGCTAGATTTTATTAATTCTGACTTTTTTCGTTCACTATAAAGCCAATAAGAAACTTGCTGAATTATGAGCCCCAGGAATCTTTTAGAACATATATTTGGCAAACAGTAACGGGCTGGGGTTTTGTCCACTATTTTCAGCCATTTCATCTAAATGCTAATTGTACTACTGAATGTAAAATTTTCTATTAGCTTAAGTGTGCTCACAGATGGGTATTAAGATTATCAAGTTTTAAGTACATGTCTTGTAACAAATTAAATACTTCCAGAAAACTAAAAAAAAAATAAAAAATGAAATCATACATTTTCAGCTGCCTTCCAATACATGAAAAATAATGTTTTGGGGCAATAATAAAGTGTAAAAGAAAAATAAACAATAAATAGTACCATCCTTACATCATGAATGGAGAACATCCAAAGCTATTAGATATAGACACAAAAACAATTTCTTCCGGATAATAATGCAAGTGTAAAGAGGATAAAAATAGAAAGATAAATAATATAACCATAAAGTAACCATATTTAGCAATACCTCAAGTGCCAAGAAAGATCAGAAAAATAAATAAAATATTAAAAGTTTGTATCCCTGATTATACATTTGTTATTTATGGACATTTTTTGCATTACAAATTAATATATTACATTTACTTACACAGACATGTGTCACATCACCGAAACTCTATTGCTTTTCCTTGTCTGTAATATAATACTAAAAACCTTGGGCTAACTTTGGTCTGCTACCTTACCTTTATGTCTAGGGTGACCACATTTTCTAGTTGTGATTTACAGACAGGACTGGGGCTTAGGTGAGAGTGTGGCTTGGGGGGTACAGTTCTGAATGGGGACAGGCCTGCTAAATCTGTTAACCGACAAATAGATATGCATAGCCTGTGTATGGGATATTGCAACATTGTTGCTTCTGGACGTCACAATAAAATAATTTGCCAGTTTAATAAATTACACAAGATATATAATTATCCTCCCATAAAATATAAGGATGTTTTCTGCCTGCCTTTTAAATTCTTTTTGGAGCCATAATTGCATATGTTACAAATTGTGCACACTAAAAAACGTTGGTAACTCATTTTCCTTTTCAATAATATATTAGAAAAATCAATGAATATTTGCATTGCCTTCTTTCTGTGTAAAGGATTCATCAAATAGTTGTCACTGTTCCTCCAGTATCAAGAAGCCTCTGTTCCAAACAGAAATTGTGCCTTTATGACCAACTGATTTTAAAAGCTATTGAATGCCATACCATAATATTAATTTCTTGGTTTGTGGAAAGGGTCTTAGATGGGCCTAAGACTGTGATAATTGATTTTTCCCTTGTATACTGCATAATGACCATTACAAACGCAGTATGGGCAAGGGAAACAGCTTATTAACCCTACAGGTGTTCACTTTTTTCACACTACACAGTGAACTAGAAAGGAGACAATCTTGTTAAAAAAAGGTTAGGTGTATATATTGAACAGGGCTTTTCATGATTCTCACAGGGTGACATGATATTGTGACTCTGTATGTGTCGACAACAGCACATCTTTGACCAATAATAGTAATGTATACATTGCCAATATACTCAAGCCTGGTGCTGTTTCTTACACTGTTGATCATTATTATTATCTAATTGCTCAGGATGGACTGTGGAATATTCATATGGCTACATATCCCCTACCTGAATGATAGAATTGATATTTTCCATGCATGGCACAGTTTTGTTAATCACACTATTTCGGAATGAATAATATTAGAATAAGCTAAAATCTTCCAACCTAATAACAGCATAGGTTTACTTTATCCAACAAAGAAGGTGAATGGTATGAACAAAACTTTGCTTAAACAACCAAACATCAGTCACAAAGCTTTGCAATGACCTAACTATGCCTTAAGTAAGATACCACATCTCAAATATTTTAGACATATATTAGGTATTGGTAGTATTTCCTAGTACCTTATCTTTTTGTTTTGTTCAATAGATTCTATTTAACAAAGTATCAGGCATCTTTGAACAGCTTGTCTCTAATATTACCTGCCGGTTTCCCCAGTTTTTTGTTTACTGCTTTTCCCAATCATTTTTTTTATGTTTCCTTAACTCCGGTAAAGTAACACAATGTTTCTCTTTTTTGTAGACCTTCAGTGGGCTCAGAAACATTCACATTTACCTACCTAGAATGTGCTTTGTCTTGTTCAAGGTCTTCTCAAATAACTGCATTCCATATCAGTGCTCCCTACACCGCAACTTTCAGAATATGCTGCAAACCTTTTTAACATTTCCGGATATAAAATAGTTATAAAAATAATGTGACCCACAGTGGATTATAATCACAATTAGGCTAAGATATAAACCACTATGATTTAGGTTGCCCGTTTTTACTGTGTATTTATAAGGAACAGGTAAGTGACCTTTGTGAGACTGTGAACCCCGGGGAGATGATTAGCATGGCATCTGGGTACAGCTATTCAGATTATACGTATGGGTCTCTGGGGTGGAGCAATTGGAGAGCAGGGTGCACCAATGCTCCGTTTCCCCATGCTGTGGAAATTCCATGCCGGGTTTTCCAGGAGGCAAGAAATCTGCAGGATCCGGTCCGGGATTCCTATGCATCAGGCACAGGTGCTCGGCATTAAAAACCCCTGGAGCTTGATAATCAGGGAGACTGTTGGGGGGAGAAGTTCCTTGTGCTCCCAGGGCAAGGAGAGGCCATGAAGAAGACCATCCCTGAGCCAAGTGAGGCAATAACTGCCTGGACATTTTGTGTCTGGGGGAGGTTTTCCAGAGCCTGGTGTAGCTGGATCTGGCTGGGAGGTCAAGTTAGTTGGTGATTAGGCTGGTCAGTCTGGACCAGCATAGTTTAGTTAGACAGGGC
>VKOC01000006.1:27302971-27318395 GCA_009364415.1 Spea multiplicata
CTCCTGATCGAGGCATTCCAGCGACACCATTTAAGTTTATGAGGTGATCGCTGATCGCCTCCTAAACGCTTTTAAAACGGGCGTCCGTCGCCATACAATGTATGGCGGATGTTGACACCCCGGGGAGGGGCCAGAGATGGCTCCTAGTGCCGATCGTGGCGTTCCTGTAGTCAATACAGGAATAGAATAATCGTTCAATTTAATATCCTCAGTGTCTATGCAATCAGAGCTTCATTAAGTTCTCTGTTTCTTTATGTTATATTCTGGAAGGACAAAATAGGCTTTTATCTTCTCTAATTGAAACATTTTTTTTCTTGGTGTAGTAACAGTTTTCTAAAAATGTCCAATTTTACTTTGGCTTAAAGTGTTAAGTGTAACATCTCATTTTCTGTCGGGGAATCATTGCGCTTTAAACCTGTATATTTTTTTTCATAGAGTTCCTTAATATTTTAGTCAGGAAACCATACAGTTGCATACTATAGATAACGTATGTTATAAACTAAATATTTTGAGTTTAGTAATACTTTAATAATAATAACCATCAAACTTTGTTTCTTAGTGTGTGTACTTAAGAAAATTCTTTGTTTTATTTTTCTATTCCCATGCAGGATGTCCCATAATTACTCAGCTGGAAATGGACAACAAAAAACATCTATCTTCTGAATTTAGTAACTGCATGAAATTCCATTGTGTAAAGAAAGAAGTATAAGAAGTAAAAAGAAAAAGGCCTTACTTGTCACTCGAAATCTGCATATTCTCCTGCATTGGATGAGGTGGAAAATATTACATTTAACAGTTCCTCATTTACTGAATAATGAAGGAAATGAATTACAAAATGCTACGCAAGTGTATCTAAATATTGTAACGTCTAACCTGGAAAAGTATGGATACGAGTCAAAGCAATCCAGTGCATTGCTATCAGGAGAAGTCCTTTCTTGAAGATATGATCTCATTCTCTAGAAACGTATATATATCAATAAGCAATGAAAAAGCCATGGAAACATAATTTACACCCTGCTTTTTTTCTAGTCCTAGCAAGCAAGTATATGTATATAGGTAAATTATATAATTAAATTTTTACAGACTATATTAATATCTTCAATTATAATAATAAAGTATAGATCAACCCATACTTTTTTTATATAAAACATACTAGATTTGTTCAGGGAGGTCTTCATAAATGACCTAACACTGAGAAGAAAATGTATATACTATATACGGTATGAAAAGGCATTTTATTTGGAAAGAAATGTATAGCTGACTACTTGGCTAATTGATCATGGCTCCAAAGATAATGGGATCTCTTTTTCTGACAGTGTCCATATTTTATCTATTACTTATTGATCAATGCCCTGGCAATTATTCTGATTTGTTGGTATTGTCTGAAAATGTGGCAGAGCATCACAAATTAAATGATTTCACTCATAGCTCCCAGCAAAATAACATTTTTCATCCAAGCTTATATTTTGATAGTGCAGATGTTCAAGGACTAAGGCAGAAATCCCACACCAGTCATTTGCATTTATTTAGGACGATTAGAAATGCTGTCAATAAAATGTTATCTAATCCCTCTTATTACTTGCCACCACTAAAGCATGCCGAGTTTACAGCCAAATGGAATGAGGTTTATGGAAATAATTTACCACTGCTGGCATTATATTGCCTGCTTTCCCCAGATGATAAAAACGCATTAGCTTTCACAACTGAGTACATGGACAGAATGGGTAATTATAAAGACTGGTTGGTTATTAATGCTCCAGGGGACGAGGTACCAGTTGGCCACTCATTAACTGGTTTTGCTACAGCTTTTGATTTTTTGTACTGGTCACTAGATAGTGAACGAAGGCAGACATATTTGAAAAAGATTCAGAGTGTCAGTGAGGAGATGTATGAATATTCCAAAATTCGTTCGTGGGGTAAGCAGTTTCTTCATAACCACCAAGCAACAAATATGCTGGCATTGCTCACTGGTGCCCTCGTCATACAATCCTACAAAGAAATCCAGGCAAACATTTGGAAACAAGCTGTTGTTGATGTGATGGAAAAGACAATGTTTCTCCTTAATCATGTTGTTGATGGATCTTTAGATGAAGGTGTTGCATATGGGAGTTACACTGCTAAATCAATTACACAGTATGTTTTTTTAGCAAAACGTCATTTTGGTATCAATCATTTTGAAAACAACTGGCTCAAAATGCACTACTGGTTTTATTACTCAACATTATTACCTGGTTTTCAGAGATCTGTTGGTATAGCGGATTCTAACTACAACTGGTTCTATGGTCCAGAAAGTCAGTTAGTATTTCTGGATACATTTGTTCTACAGAATGGGGCTGGAAATTGGTTAGCATATCAAATTAGAAAAAACAGACCAAAAGATGGACCAATGGTACAATCCGCAGCTCAAAGATGGAGCACACTTCACACAGAATATTTATGGTATAATGCAGATCTTATTCCAAGACCTCCTTCTGGGCATGGAACACCCAAAATGCACGTGTTTCCAAATTGGGGAGTTGTAACTTATGGAGGTGGATTGCCTAATACTCAGACAAACACATTTGTTTCTTTTAAATCTGGAAAGCTTGGTGGACGGGCTGTTTATGATATTGTTCATTTTCAACCATATTCCTGGGTTGATGGTTGGAGAAGTTTCAATCCAGGACATGAACATCCTGATCAAAATTCCTTTACATTTGCTCCCAATGGCCAAGTTTTTGTTTCTGAGGCACTGTATGGGCCAAAACTTAGTCATTTAAATAATGTACTTGTGTTTGCTCCTTCCCCTACTAGTCAGTGCAATAACCCATGGGAAGGACAACTTGGAGAATGTTCACAGTGGTTAAAATGGACAACTACTGATTCTGGTGATGCAGCTGGGGAGATTATAACAGCAAACCAACAGGGCGAAATGATGTTTGTAAGTGGCGAAGCAGTTTCAGCCTACTCATCTGCAATGAAATTAAAAAGTGTTTATCGCATGTTGATGCTTCTCAATCATCAAACCCTTTTGGTGGTTGACCATATCGAGAAGTATGAGGATTCCCCAGTTTCCTTAGCTAGTGCCTTTTTTCATAATCTTGATATTGATTTCAAATATGTTCCTTTCAGGTTTCTAAACACATTTAATGGTGCCATGATGGATATATGGGATGCCCATTACAAAATGTTCTGGGTTGACCAAAATGGAAATAGCCCTGCTGCCAAGATCCAAGAAGCAGAACAGGCTGCCGAGTTCAAAAAGCGCTGGACTCAATATGTCAATGTAACATTTTCGTTAAACCAAAGAATTTCAAGAATTGCTTATCTATTTTATGGACCGTATGTTAACGTGTCACATTTACAATTCCTAGATAACAGCAAATATGGAACTAAAATCTCACTAAATATGAATAATTCCAATAGCATAATATCAATGGCAACTGATTATAACAACTTAGAAGCTCGTTTCAGTTTTCTTGGTTTTGGTGGATATGCTAAAGTGGAAAAAGAAGATAAAATAATACGTTTTGGCCTAGGAATTGAACATATCAAAATAAATAAGCTTAGCAATATGAATGTATTTCATTTTGGATTTAAAGTCAATATGATCATAGGTTTAATATTATGTGTAAGTTTAGGAATTTTAGCTTTCCACTGGAGGTTTTATATTTCTTTTAGTAAGCTGATGCGTTGGATCCTAATACTGATCATAACACTGTGGTTCTTTGAGCTTTTAGATGTATGGAGTACATGTACACAACCCATGTGTGCAAAGTGGAACACTGAGATGCCTGGCATAGATAATGAAAAAATACATGATACAGACCCTCCTAATGTTGTAATTACCTCTCTGCCCGGTTCAGGAGCAGAAATTTTAAAACAACTGTTTTTCAATAGTTCTGATTTCATTTACATTAAAGTACCTACCACTTATATTGACATTCCGGAAGCAGGGTTTAAAATTGATCCATTTGTGGATGCATGTGAGTGGAGCAGTTCTGATGTAGAGGATGGACGCTTTCAACTAATTCAAGGATGGCTTCAGTCACTTCTTCAAAATCCAAAGCTTCATCTACAGAACATTGACTTGAATGAGCCCAATCAAATCAAACTCTTTCATCATTTTCCAATTGTAAAAGATAAAAAAAAAAAAGTTAAAACAAGGGAACCTTTTCAGGAGAAAAAAAATAGAATCAAAGGAAGGTATGACAGAGACGCTGAATATATAAGACAGCTTCGAAAACATATAGCTATGTTTCCAAAGGTAAAACCTGTACTTGGTTTAAGCAGTGGAAGCTGGGTAATTAAACTCCCATTTATTGAGAAAATAATTGGACCTTCATTTAGATCATTGGTGGTTGTTAGAGACCCTCGCTCATGGATTTATTCAATGTTGTATAAAAGTGACCCAAGTCTATTTTCTCTGTGGAATGTCCCACAGCGTTTATCGATGATATTCAACGAAGATGAAAAACAAAAATGCGTTTCTAACACTGGATATGCATTTGAATACGAGTCCTTAAAATCTGAACTTTCTCATTCACAATCAAATGATCTATCAATACTTTCTCACCTGTGGTTATCAAACACGGCGGCAGCAATCAGAATATATAAAAATTCACCACCTCAAAATTATCTATTGATCACATTTGAAGACATTGTAAACTTGCCTGAAGAGACAGCAGAAAAGATTTATAATTTCTTTGGTATTCCCCTTTCTCCGGCGAGTTTAAATCAAATTATGTTTGCAAGTTCCACAAATTTATTTTATCTTCCCCATGAAGGAGAGATATCACCATCAAGTATAAATGCATGGAAACTTAGTATGCCAAGAGAAGAAATTCAGTTAATTGAGGACATATGTTGGGCAACAATGGAAAAACTTGGGTATACAAAGTATATAGACTGAAGGGGTTATGGCAACTACTGTTAAACAACTTTAAATTCAGGCTTATTAACAAATATTCAATGCCAATAAGAATTTTGGAACATGGAGTCTAATGTGCTGCTGGTCAGCTGTTTTTTGCACTATTTAGCTTCCTGTCCTATACAGATCTCAATCAGAATAAATAAATATAATGTTTATTCTTGTATATGTCTGTATACTTATTTTTTCAGAGAGAATATTTTGATCATAGTCTTTTAAAATTTAAACTAACTGTATCTTATTAGATTATTGTCTATTCAGTTGTGAATGATTTTAACAGAATATATGGCATATAATGATGCATTTTTTGTTGTCTTAACTGTCATATGGAATTAATTATATGATGTCACAAGGTATGTCTTTTTAATGCTAACTTTTGTTTGGTTCTGTCAAGTACTACACCGCAAGGGTCTCCAGGGTCTAAAATTGCATTGAACTATAAAAAGGGAGGTTTAGTCATTTCTGTAAACTGAACACATGCATCATTTCATTCTGGGTGATTTCATTCTTAAAATGGGATTAGAATGATCAATGTGTATTTTGAGATTTTGAAAGCTTCGCTTTACATAATAATCACTAAGAGGTCAATACATACAAAACATTTTCAAAATTAAATTGTCCTAAATAGGATGATCATATCTGTCATTTGTGCTGATTCACACAAATGAAACCCTATTACAGTTAAAAAAAAAAGGGTTTGAAGGCAGGGGTTGTGGTCAATACATTGCTAATCAATAATGTAAAAGACCATGTATTTTTGCATTAGGTACTTTACCCTGAAATTTACATATCTTGCAGCTCCTTTTCTAATGCTGCAAGCATTACAATATCTAGAGAATATTTGTTCAGGAGATGGCATTTATGTAGACTGCAGAATTCATTATTTGTAAGGCATATACTCTAGTATTTTTGTGAAATAATATGATGATGCAAGCAGAATATGATTTTATAATTGGGGTTTTATATCCTGGGGTCACGAAGCCACAAGATCTAACTATATTGTTGTGTCCAGTTATCATGCGTCTCAAAATGCTTCATCTTACAAATGCCTCAACTAGGTGCCATCTCAGCATTTTACTTAATGCCATTTTCTCTTCAGAATAATATTGTGGCAAACAGTTTTTTTTCTGATTTAATATACAGTATTTTCTATTTACATTACACAATAGTCTATGGATAGGAATGCATTATTTCAGTCAACTGTTGTGTCTTTTGGAATTTGATACAAATGTTAATAAACCACTACGTTTTTGGCACTCATTACTATATACAGTTCTCTAATGCTCTAAATGTGGCATTGCGCAACATTTTCCACACGCATCTATGACCCAGACACACTCGGACACCCACAAACGGCTTGCAAAACATCTCCTTGTGGTTCAGAAAGGAAAAAAAACATTAATTTAAAAAGGTTAAGAAATAATTAGTATAAGTGTAAACTGATGAATAAAAAGGCCAAAACATTAATAACACTAGAATAAAAAACAAGTATTTCCACAATACTTCACTTAATTTAATCATATATATATATATATAGTAAAGGACATGTCCAGGTTAAATGATTAAATACTGTATTCCCATTTTGTAAACATATCCGTCCTATTATGTTTAAGCCCTGTGCTCCAGTTTATGTGTGTTTCTGTGCTCTACAAAAGAATCAGCAATGATTCCTCCTTCATTAAGAAACATTCTTCCAGCAATTTTTATGGGTCACCATGCATATACCTACTATAAAATCCCACATACAAAACTCACACTTTGTCCTGCTTTCATACATGTAAACACTGGGTGCACACTATATATGTGTAGAGTATAACATGGTTTATTTGATGTTTTCCTGCATCGTTTGTTCTATATTTGGCAGGGTGTTAGACAGGAGTGCATACTATAAATTTGATATTATGGTGGTTATATTTCCGTGCCCTAAGAATATGAGGTACCTTTTACCTTGATTTTAATCGTTTGGTCTTTTGGCTGTTGGCGTCCTACTAAATTGTTAGCTGTACAGGGAATAATCTTACTATATGCTATATACTACACAATTGTCACTAAATTTATAATACAATTATATATATATATATATATATAGATATAATATATATACAGTGTATTGAATCACTAATAATTATCTTTACGTGTAGAAAAACCTATAAAATGAACTCCCACTTTATGTATTTCTTATTGGTATCACTATGTAAAATGCCTGTAATGGTGGTGCTTATTTATAAATCAATAGTCCAAGATTTGTTGACTTTTTTTTAGTGTTGTTATTCCTGTATAAAACTGCTTTTTTCTCAGTCTGATAAATTCCTTACCATGCTTTGTGGCGCACAATATGATACATAGTCCACAACTCATGTAATAACCTACAAACAGCTATCGTTCAGCAATTTTTGTAACAGTAAGATTTATGAATTTACTGCTATGTTATTGTACTTTGTTTCATGTAGTTCCTAAGAGCTGTCCCACAAGCAACACCAAATCAACTCACTAAAAATACTAACAACCTCTTTGTTTTTTTAATCTTTATAATTGTTGTGGAGACATTATGCCCTATTTGAGAGTCTCAAAGTTCAACAGTCCACAATGTTTTTCATGATATCCTTTATAAAGGCTGCCAAACCAATTAGTTTACAACTAAGTAGAATAAATAACAAAATAACTTGAAAAGGAGACACTATGGTCACTGCTCCCATATAAAAGAGTCTTTCTAATATGTATATATATGTGTATAAACTATATATATCATATTATATATATATAATAAATCACACCACTTATTTTATAAAAATGAAATAGAATTACATTTATTTTTTCATATACTATATATGTAGGGTTTTAAGAACGAAGGTTTAGGTATCTGGCCAAACCTTTTTAATGCCATTGCATGTCTATAAAGTATACACCCTTGTTTCCCTTTAGTAATGAAATCTGCAATCTGCTGATTTATCCGTCACTATATTAAAATAAAGCCCGCTCTCTTCACACCTTTTTAATGCATTGTAACCACATGTTAGTATGCAGATATAAGATGCATTTCTGATTCAGATAATAAATGTACTAATAAAACAATTATAGTCAATTATTGGGTACATTTGATTTTTCAAAAACTTTATAATGATTTTAAATTTCAAAACTGCTAGTAGATTACACAAATTGCTCCATAAATTAGGATGTTTCTTTGCATTTGTTAGTCCATGAAAGCTTTTAACGAAAGCATGTGAAAGTGTTAAATGTTATGTTGCACATAATGTATATCCTCAGAAATGATGATGATTAATGTCTTATTTTATTTATTTTTCCAGTTTGTATATTCTATGTAAATTGTTCACTATTTTCAATATCATGTTCAAAGTATGTCAATCAATATCTCATTAAATAATAAGAATCCAAAAATATAAATCCAGTCTTCTTTTTTTATAAAACATATTATTAATATGATTAATATAATTAAGATGGGAAAAGAAACAGCATTAATCATAATTTACTAATGATCCTCTTGTACTGTATAATGTTGTCTATATTGGTTATGATTCTTATACATTGAAGACAAGCTTTGTAAGGGTTGTGTATGATTTATATACAACAGATTAATCTAAAATACGCCAAGCTTAAACTATGAAAAAATAAACACACTAACATTTTCAATAGAAATAACATGTTGTACACTGTACATGGTATACCACTTCTATACTTTTTTGCAAATATTGCCTTCATGTTAAAAAAACAGATGATTCTATTAACGAAATACACATTAGAGTAAAGATCATTTACTTAACCTGATGCAATTTATTTTAGTAAGCTTGATGCAAACACAAAACTTTGACAACAGATATTGGAAAGGATAACTTGTATACTTAAGAAGACCTATATTATTAGAGTGTTTTAAGTATATTATTGGGCAAGCATAAAATTCCTACAGTTTTGCTCTAAAATATTTTAAAATATTATTTTCTTGACTTTTAGTTCTGTACTTTATAAAGGTATATATCAATATTTATAAAATGTGACAATTGGTATTACATCATTTCCTGGTGCTATGCACAGAGAATGTGTAGCGTGAAAAAAGGTGAGGCTAGGTATGCTACCTTGGGCTAATCCTTTGGAAGCTGCCCACCTAAATACATCACAATCTGTATTAGTGAGTAGATGTCAACAATGATCATGTTATAAATGTACCATTAGCTACAATCATAGTACACAACCAATGAGCTACACACAATATAGAAAAGTACTACTACTACTACTGCTACTACTACTACTACTACTTCAATTAACAAGATAGTTCTCATAGAGTAACTGCTTAGTTAGAGTAAGCAGAAGTAACTGCATAGTCTCAAAGTGATCACATGTGATCTCATCAAATTATATCTTCCGATACCACTTGCATTAATGTTACTATAATCTTAACTCAAACTGATCAACTGGAAAAACATAACTATTCACACAACATACCTGATTTTACTTCTTTTCTTTTTGAGCCATTCTGTTGTAGATTTGCTGGTGTGCTTGAGATCATTGTTTTGTTGCGGGACCCAATTTTTTGACTCTTATTTGACTTTAGAATACTTTGGTAAACAGAGGAGTTCATTGTAGACTCAATGACTGCAAGGTTCTCAGGTCCTGTGGCAAACGTAAATCATCACCCTTCCACCACCGTGCTTGACAGTTGGAATGAGGTGTTTGTGCAGATATGCTGTGTTTGGTTTTCAACAAACATGACCCTGTGCATTATGCCCAAACATCTACACTTTGGTCTATTCAAAACAGCATCAATTCTATCAACAAGGTCAATGTTTTGGTAGGCATATGGCCAAGTATTTGTCACAGATAATTTCTGTATCATCTGGTACTTTGAAAAGGCTGACTGCTATATTGGAGGGTTTTGGGCAGTGTACCTGACCTTGCTTCTGATTTTGGTGCATATCTCCTGCTCCGCTGCTTGCCTTGTCCATGTCATACTGTTCACTCTCCTGTGAGGGATATTGTAGGGCAGTACCGTTTCCGGTAAAGGGGTTCCCACTTGACTGTAGTTTAGGTACATCTAATAGTGAGTACTAGCCATACTGTGTTAATGGTGAACCATGATGAAAGAAAGGCAATTCTTTACTCAATTGTCATCATATAAACTGTTCAGAGAAGGCATATAATTAAAGCCTCTCTAAGTCATTGGAGAGATAATATTCTCAACATGTATACCTCATAGGATTATCTTTGAAACAGAAATGTTTGTCAATTACCTCTTCATGGTTCCTCCTAAAATGCTCAAGGTCCATAAAAGAAAGGTACTGATGATTGCTACCATGATAAGTATTCAAATGCTGTTCAATATGCTTGTGATTGTTCCATTCAGGACCATTATTCTCTCGTAAAACAATATTATCTGGTCAGAGTCCAGACTGATTTTTCCATCAGCTTGAGTACCCTTTGTATCTGAACTGTTGTTTCAAATACATTTTGCTTTTGAACTGAAACCATTTTTTCTCTAAGGCTAAAGTATTGGCCAATGGTACTGTATAAGCATTGATTATACACCTATGGTTGGATGCTTTTTTAAAATAGATAAATAGATAGATAGATAGATAGATAGATAGATAGATAGATAGATAGATAAAAGAGCAAGAATAGGCATGCTATTTAAATCATTGTTCTAATTTAGATTTTTCAGATCTGAATGAAATAAGTGAATGTAGTGTTCCTAAAGGCAGAATTCGTTATTACTATGGTAATTATGCATAGCATATAAAATAAGTGGTATATTTAGTGCTATTCATAAAAGAAAAATATCTTAAGCCAGGTATATTTAATGGCATCAAACTTCCTTCCATATATCACACATGACATAGCTTTACATTGAATAATGGCAAATAACCAACCAAATACTGGTAAAAAAAATCTTCTACATGTATTTGAATATATTTGCATTATTTTATATTATAATTCCCTCAAATAGTTTTCTATGTTTCAGAAGCTTATGTTCCTATGTCATAAGCTATTTCAATTGTATTATAAACTTTTTTTAACATAATGCCTCCTACTGCTACTCTTGACCTCAAATGATATAATCTTCCCATTTGCACAGTCATTAAAATGAAAAGTTCCCTTGAGAAATGTGTGTATCGACCTTGAATATATTTATATAGAATGATCTACCATCTAGTAGATGTTCCCTCTTAGTAATGAATAATCCTAATTTATCTTGTCTTTCTTCATAATACACTCCATCTCTTCTTGTTATGTCCATTACTCTTTCTTCTATTTATAATACATACATATTCAATATGAAAATGTGCTCCAGCCACATACTACAAAACATGTTATTTGTTATTTTTAATGCTTTATTCCTTATATAAGGTTTTTTTATTGTCTCTATATGACAAAACTTACATTTTTCTTATGGAACCATGTGAATTTCTGTTTTGCGCAATGGAAAGAAAATACTTGCATTTTGTATATTTATTTTAGGAATAAAACAGTTTTATAAGAATTTACTTTTGCATCATATAGCAATATAGAGCCTAGCAGTTTAACAGCGTTTGTGGAAAATAAATATATATGTGATATGCAGAATACCATCTCTGAACGCACAACACGTCAAACCTTGAAGCAGATGGGCAAAAGACCACATAAGGCGCCACTGCTGTCAGCTAAGAACAGGAAACTGAGGCTACAATTCGCACAGGCTGAATGGAAGACTGGAACAACATTGTCTGGTGTCAGGACCCGGGCAAGCAGATCGGGTAGGAGCCCAGTTGCAGTTGATACCAGGGGTTCTGTCTGTATCTCTTGATGCATCATGACTAGGTAGGTGCAGACAAGCACACAACAGACAAAAAAACATGACTGGAATTGAAGAATAAAGGGGAACTGTAGCGAGGACAGAGGAACTTCAGCAAAGATAGGGGAACTGTAGCAAGGATAGGGGAACTCAGAATGGTAGGGCACACGGTTTGGAAGCCCTCAGGCAGGGCACACGGCTTGGAATCCCTAAGGCAGGACACATGGCTGGGAAGCCCTCAGGAAGGGCACGTGGCTTGGAAACGGCTGGACAGGTAAGTATGTTTGGTCGGGGTCTGGTGCACAAATCTGGATCGTGAACATAGCCAAGGTCATGCACAGGAGATCAGAACAAAGTACACAGAGCTTTAGCTGCAAGCAGACTAACAGGAACCCAAGCCAAACAATGCAAAGGCTCAGACTGAAAGGCAGAGCAGATATAAAAAAATGGATTTTTGGCCAAATGATCTCTTTACATACTATTCTGCCTTTATAAGCTTCTGTATTCTGTTAATTGCATGTTTTTTTCCAAAAGAAGTTTATTGAATATTTTCAAAGTACACAACATTAAAAAGGGACCTAGATAATCTGCCTTGACAGGTGCCTGGGGCTGCCTTGTGCAAAAAGGGGGTGCTTCTGAGTTCAGTTACCCAAATCTCTGTTAAAAAAGAGTAAAGGTGTTTACAGGCATCATCTAGGTGGTCAAGTACAATAAAACTGGATGAGGGAGTGTGGTTTATGTGGAACAATAGCACATGCATTGTTATATATGGTTACAATAACAATGTAACATAGGGGCTTGACTGTGCAGTATATGTCACGTAAATGTAATGTAAGATGAAGTGGCTATAGCGGCTATTGTTCCTTTGGTTGCTCATGCATCAGGTATAATGTTATAGGACATATCTAATGAACTATGCATTTCCCAGACAGTATTAAAGTGGGACACTGGGTCCTCCAATGCAAAATAATGTGTAATTGGATTTTTTTGTGGACTGCTCCATTGGTGTATGATGGAGTAGCATATTCTCTGGTATTTTGGAGGCGTGTCAATCAGTATTAATTCACAATCCCACCAGAATATTGCTTTGTGATGCTTGCTGGAGATGGAGATATGGTGAGCTAGACAAAAGATCTTTTCTCATTGCTGTAAAGTGGGATCTGACATCTAGGGTTGAAGGGATGAAGGGAGGGAGTGGGGTGGCGTCATCTTTCAAAAATAATGAATAGAGGCATGAACTACTGTGCTAAGGGAAGTTACTTGCGAGCAAAGCCTCTCAAAGGGAGCCAACTCCATAAATATATGCAGTGTCTGTGTGGAAAACCTAGAAGTGCTTGACTTGATGGAAAACAAAAATATAGGATTACATGCTCGAATAATTGATTTATTGTAATTAGCTATCCACCCTGCACTACCTTGTAACATATGTGGGTGTTTGGGTGAGGCCAGGAAAAAACTGCTGCCCATCACTTCACATCCTAAAATCAGGGGATCGTGGGCAAATGAGATGCTTGGTAGTAGATCTTGACATCTGGGACAGCAAGCCGCCCCTTGACTTGGGAAGTGTTAATTGTGAATGGTTCAATCTCTGCCTTTTGTAATGCCTAATATATTTAATAATGGTTGTGAGTACTCTTGAAAAGAATGATTTGGGCAAAACTATGGGTATAGATTGAAAGAGATAGAGTAGTCTGGGCAGAAGTTTCATCTTTATGACATCAATTCTGCCTAACTAGGTGACATGAGGGAAAGCCCATGCCCCTTGGGTCTGCCTGCAGTAGTAGAGGCTGGAAGTTAAGTTGGTATAGTTGGTATAGTTGGCATAGGTTTGCTGATTGCTAGATTCCTAGGTACTTTAATATTAGTGGACACTAGCAATAGGGAAAACTAAGCAACCAAAATAGGTGATTGTTGGCAATTTCGGCAAATAATTTTATATCTGGATTTAGCAAGGATGTGGGACAGTAACCGGTTAGCATAAGGTTGGATCCTTTTTCTCCTTGGGTAGGACCATTATGGATGACCTTAAAGCTTGCAGGTGGAATGAGCCCCTATTAAACAGAGTTAAAGGTGGATACCATGTACAGCAGAACCTCATTGGAAATCATTGGAAAGTGAGACCACCGGGACTGGATGCCTCCACAGTTTATTTGCTAAAGATAATTATTCTAGGGTGAATGGGGATTTATGTCTTTGGCCTCTTCCCCTGTGAGTTTGCATGCTGGATTAATATTTGTCTTCAGGTATCAATATCATCCCCGTTCCCCTCTGCCGATGTGTGCCTTTGGTTGTACAGGGTCATTTGAAGATGTCCTTCCTGTTGTTTTGTGTTCTTAATTTTACAGATTTAATTGTTGAATATGGTTCCGGGGAATCATTGCCAAAAAAAGCCCACATTTCTTACTATGTTCAAACAGGTGCAGGTCCTTCAATAGTGACTCATTAACTCCTTGTTTTGGGCGCAATGTCACAATTACAGGGCAGTGGTCTGTCCATGTCAGCCATCCTATCATTGGCTTTTTATCTCATAAGATCTTATAACAAATATGAACATGGTTACACGATCTTTAAAAACTAAGCCTCAGCTTTTGAATCAGTATGCCGTAAATGGGAGTGATAAACTCATATATTTAGGCATTCGTGTTTGGTTGAGTTGGTATAAAGTAATCTTATGTGCTTATGTACCATACAGTGTGAGAAGTAACTTGTATATTCATTAAAATATGAGTTGATGTGAGTGTCTGCAACCATAATTTTGATAGCTGCTGTACAATTTGTAATTCAAATAAATACATGCATTGGTAAGCCTACTTTCACAGTGATTTTTACTCCCCTCCATGCTGATACTGAAATGGTGAGCAGGGTAGATTTACCTCACATACCTATGGTAAACATAGGTTTTATTGTATTTTTTAAACTTGTATAAAGCCCCCTATCCAACAGCATAGTTAGGATATACGTTATTTTCCCCATCCAACAGGGCAGAGAATGAATGTTGAGGAGTATGTATGGGTAGGCTCCATGCGTACCCATAGTATTCTTTATATAATCATCCCACTGGGTAAATTATGCATTCCCCACCCCTTGCACATGAGTATAGTAAAATAGGGGGTCTGGAAGTTGTACTCAAGTGAAGGGAGTCCCACTGCAACAAACAGTGTTGTTATTTGTGATTGCAGACCGCATTCATTAGTTATTATTTTTGCATTCTGCAGCTGAGGACACGTTATAAAACATCATGAACAAGTTTGCGTTGACTTAGAAATGTTCTTGTTTCTGAAAGAAAAGCAGAGTTTGTCCATTAAAATAATATGAAATGGTTCAGAAACACAATGTAGACGTTGCTAATGTTGTAAATAATGACTGAATCTGGAAAAGGCTGATTTTTACATGTCACACAGCATTCGCTAATCCAAGTTTAGCCCCTTGGCTGCTAAGCCATTTCCCACCTGGGTGCTAAGCTGTTTTTTGGCATTTTGGTGCACCTCTCGTTTAAACACGTTTAGAAGTACATTTCTTGGGAATAAACTATACAAACATATATAAAATATGCCAACAAAACTATATGTTTTTAGAAACTACACCCCCAGCCGCAACAAATGAGGTCTTATTTGTATTTGTATCACAAATCTGACTTGCACAACAAATAAGTGAATATCACACTAATAAAAATAAAATTAAAAGCGACAAGTTCACTTATGTCTTGCGCACTCCAGGTTTGTCCTAGAAACACATGC
>VKOC01000006.1:27318495-27334785 GCA_009364415.1 Spea multiplicata
AAAAGTATGTGTAAACCTGACCATCACACTTTTGTTGGACATCCCATTCCAAAACCATCTGCATTAAACAATGGGCGGTCCCTAAACCCATTGAAAACAATGCATTTTGAGCCCGTACATGTACGGGCTTTTTCATTAAGGGGTTAATATAGAGTCGGTCCTACCCTTGCAGCTATAACAGATTCCACTTTTCTAAGAAGGCTTTTCCCAGTATTTTGGGGTGTATCTGTGGAAATTTGTGCCCATTCAACGAAAAGAGCATTTACAGCACCTTGCAAAACTATTCACTCTCCTTGGAATTTTTCCCATTTTGTTGCATTACAACTTGGAATTAAAATGGATTTTTATGAAAACATTTAGAAAGGGTGACATAGAGAATGAATGAGAATGAGAGTGTGATAGAGTGAGTGAATGTGGACCCACGAATGTCAGATGAAAATTCTGAGCTTTTTGCTTTGTTTTTGTCCGATTTATTGGGGATCTGGCCTCATTTTCGGGAGCTTCGTACGGATTTATCAAAATTCAGTAAATTCTACAAAACATACATGTCATTCTTATAATTTTTCATTCATGTAAAAGTGGAAAATAAAGGATGAGCCTATGATAAAAACCTAAGGCCTGATGCCCCACTGATAAAATGATACTTTGTGAGTTTCAATGTTTTCATTTTATTTATATTTCAGTGCTCTTGTGGCCCCAAGTGTTTGGAGGATGGATTTCACTCTTCTTCTACTTGAATGGGCCCAATTCATATCTAAGCACACACATATGTTTACTCAATTCTTAGATTTGGAGTACTAGGTTTGTCCATTTTTTCATTAGTGAATATAAATGCTCTTATTTGTGTTCAAATGGATATGGTGGCATAATATTGTACCTGTGTAGCTTAATTAATTAACCCATACATTGCTGCTTGCAACTCATTCACTAAGATTGATGGCTGATCATTGTACCATTATAATTTAACCATTCCTACAGGGTTTTAGTTTTACAGCTGTAATACGGTAAATTATAATTATGTCTGCAGTAACAAAAATATGAATAAAACCTTTATATTGAATTATTGGACTGGCTTGTCATTAAAAGCACATTAAAATATACTTGGTGTAAAATAATATACTATAGACTATAGCTTTGTAAAATATTCCAAATATTTGCATAGGACTTAAGCAATACATAAGCAATTACATCGGTGGTATAATGGAAAGTTGACTACTTAACGTAGTAGTTGAACCTACGTAGTTGAACCTACTGCAACCTACGGGAACCTAAAACAGCTTCCACTCTTTTTGCATTCATACAGAAGAGCATTTGTGAGGTCAGGCACTGGTGTTGGACTAGAAGTTGGCTTTCAATCTCCGTTCCATTCCAAAGATGAGGTTGAAATCAGGGCTCTGTGCGGGCCAGTCAATGCATTTTTTTGTAAATAACACATTTTTAGGCATTTAAGTAGAATTACAAGAGTCTACTCCAGCCACTGCTGGTGATCTTTGGCTTTCTGTGCAGCTGCCGGGTCATGTATGTACTCAAGTACCTACTTGTCTTACCTCTACCCCATAGAGCATTGAGTGTCAACTTGCAACTTACCAGTTGTTGAACTGTTGGGAATGTATAATGTGAGTTACAGTTCAGTCACATCTAGAACACCATACACAGCCTATTTCTGCCGTATATAAATTGAATATCATGTTTATAAAAGCCATTTATGCAGGCATGCTCACTGCTTCCATCACTCTCCTTTAAAAATATCATGCTGAGTGAAACCGCAGTGCTAGCTTTAATTGTACATATCTCAACAGAATGAGCTTTCACATTGATATTCCTTTATAATATCACCCATTCCATGGTAGCAAAGATGTTTTCCATGAAAAGACACAATTAACAGTCACAGCATGAGTTAGTTTTACAAGGTGCGAGCCAATGCTTGAAAGAACCCCCATTACATTGCATTCTGGGCTCTTGTTACTTTTATTTTATTTTCTCATGTAAATAAAAGAATAAAGGACCCAGCAAATGAGGCAATTATTAATTATAATCAATAAATATGCTTTATTGAACTTTGTAAATGTGGCATAACTTTACACATACAAGGATGTGTGAATGCTCAGTGTGTATATTTTTTTAAAAATATTTGAGGCTGTACCCACTGATGAGCATCTAATTAAGCCACACTGTATCCAATGGCAAGCATCATCCTTCCTTCACTTAGCACAATTCCATATGGGGCTTTGGCACATTGATTTCCATGGGCACAACAGCAATTCCAACATTTTGGCTATTACAGAAGATGATATGATAGAACTCAAATGCTGACTTCTACAGGCAGTACTAGACAGGCGATGATGGGGCGGCCCTGGCATTCTAAGTCTAGTAGCCACCTGGTAACGTAAGTGCTGCCAGCTTCTGAATATGCTCGGGCGCACATTCAATTTTTATGTTCACGTAGCATGCTGGACATGTCCAGCTGGTGGCTGCACACTATGGCACCTGATCTGCTGATAAATATGTTAATTTAGATATAATAATAAGATATTTTTGGTTATTAATTGCTGGGTGCTTGCTCACAAATCACCATGAGTTGGAACATAGTTTCGAGAAGCATTTGTAATTCAGAAATAATTTAAAGGTTAATGAATCTGCAATTTGCTTGACTTTCCTTACATCCATCTACCCAACTTTGCTGTTGTAGGGTGTATTTGTGTCCAGATATGTTTTATTCTTACAAGTGCAAATGCAAGTTGGTATAAGTGAATTTCCAATTTACAAACTTTGCTTTTGTTTCATTTTTAGGACATATTTTTACAAATAATAATTCTTGGTACATTCTCATGCTTTTTTTTTACTGCAAAACACGGATAAAATAAATTGCTAAATATTAACATTGTTTCCCCAAATTACCATATATAATTTTTTCTTTTAAATTAAATTGTGTGGGTTTTTTTGTGCAAAACACATGATGCCTATTTAAAACTATTTAAACTATTAAATAAAACTGCTTCAGCTAATGATTTATTTCAATAAAGCATTTTTACTGAACAATGGTTTGATAAGACAATGTTGCAGATTCCAGAAATGAGCAGTGGTAGCAAAATGCAACCAACAATTGTAATTTCTGAAAAATCTAAAATTATTATAAAAAAAATGTTTGGTTCCAGTTCACTGACAAAAAAAGTCTGACCTCAGTAATCCCTAGTGAATGTTTATATTTCAAAAGGAATAATCTCTTGGCATAGTCATATACAATCTGAACCAGACCCTCTTTTGTTATTTATGTATATGGTGGTGTAATGCTCAGATGACTGCACATATTATTGAATGGTTATTTTTCATTGTCTATTTTTTCATACACTTAGATTGAGTTATGAAACTTGATTTGTGACATCCAATTTTCTATGCTTTGGCTTTTTGTTCAATTAGGTGCGCATGTCCATAACATATTTTTTTGTAATTTCAGTGCACATGATTCTAGAAAACACACACATATACTTTATCATTAGGAAGGTTAAGTTGGTAGAAACTACAGTATTTTAAAGTGTTTATTGCTGCAATAAAAAAATACCATAAAAGTGGTGTAACATACTATTAACAAGGAAAATAAAACAGCATTGCTGTCACGTACAAGTAGTTTGGAGACACCGTGGTCAGGTAGGACTCCAGGACAGAACAGTTCAGACAAGCCGAGGTAGGGATTCCGGAGAACAGGATAGCCGATAAACGTAGCCGAGGTCAGGATTGAGGAGGTCAGGATAAACGATAACAAGCCGAGGTCAGGATACAGGATAACAACGTAGTCAGGCCAGCCGAGGTCAAACACAGGAATCAGGCAGGTAAACGCTATCTGGGTGCTAGCACAAGGCATAGACGACCATCAGAAGGCAAGGTGTAACTGGTCTGAGGGGTTTAAATGGAGAACAGTGGAGGAAGTCTGAATCTCCCATCAGCCCCCTCATGACATCACTTCCGGTGTCCGGGAATCGCGGCCATCTTGATGGTGGCGTAATCTACCTTCATAAAGTCCCGCAGTAGGTGAGTTCGCCACTAGAGGGCGCGCGAGCACTGAAGCTGGACGCCGTGTACCAGGAGGTCTGCCTCTCCTGCGCGGCACTTCGGAGGACGGCAGCGGAAGTGATCGTGCGGTGGAGGGGGGTCTCCCTCTCCTTCGTGGTGGCTGCTGCGGAGGTGGCCGTGCGGTGGAGGGGGGTCTCCCTCTCCTGCGCGGCACTTCGGAGGACGGCAGTGGAAGTGATCGTGCGGTGGAGGGGGGTCTCCCTCTCCTTTGTGGCAGCTGCTGCGGAGGTGGCCGTGCGGTGGAGGGGGGTCTCCCTCTCCTTCGCGGCGGCTGCTGCGGCAACGTGGGACCCGGGGACAGGTGAGTAACAATTGCACTACAATATTCTGCCCCCGTTGTTCTTTGTTCCATAGACTTAATATAGTTAACCATCTCTGTTGATTTCCCAATGTGCGGTATTCATATTATGCCAATTACTGTATGTATTGCCAAGGGTCTCTTATAAAATTCATGTTAAATGTAAACATTTTTTGTGATCTTATATCTTATTTAAAAAATAAAGTACCGTATTTGCTTGAATATAAGACAAGGTTTTTTGAAAAATACCCCTCGTCTTATATTCAAATAGAGGTCTGACTATAAGATTAAGCTCCAGGTCCCCCGCAGCGCTGCAGGGTACCTGGATCTTCCTCCCTGGCAGCCGGTGAATGTCCAGACAACCTCCACTGCTGCCAGCACTTCCCCTCTGGCTTTTCTGAAGGAGTGTTAGTATGACTTGACCTTCCGGAGGTCCACCATAGAAGCCCCAGTGGAAATGCTGGGCAGAAGCAGAGGTTGTCAATGCATATTGAGCAGATGTTCACCGGCTGCCCCCACTAGACATCAGGGAGTCTGGAGCACGGGGGACAGCCTGGGCATGCATTGGTAAGTCTAGGGGGCAGAGTGGCATATAGGGGTAAATAAGGGCATATCTGGGGGGGGGGCAATGGAAGCCTGGGGGCAGATGTGCAAATGGGGGCCAGGTTGGCTAAAAAATAGGAAATAAAAACAAAAATGCTTTTTCTAGGTATAGTTTTTATTAATGTAATTCAAAAAATAGTTTACATGTTAATTAATATTCTACTAGTAAAACTTTTTTCCTATAGGGTAGTCTTACATTCAGGGTTTTGCTTCCCCCCCTCTGTAAATTAATATTCAAATTTTGGGGGGGGGTCATCTTATAATCAGGGTTGTTTTATAATCGATCAAATACAGTAATTAAGCAACACATTTTCCTTTACAAATGAATCACTATTGCAATATAATAATACAAATAAGTAACTGAACAATACATTTTATTTTATAAATGAATCAACATTACATAGTGTACATAGTGTACAAAAAACAGCAAAATACCCACAGTTAGCATAAGTAATATTTCATAATAAAGTAATTAAAAAAGTAAAGCAAAATAAAATATTTAACTGTATCTAACTGTGGCAAAAAAAGTATTTGATTATTTAGGCATTAAAATCATCAGCAATATGAAAGAGGTGGTCCAGGCATAATGAGCTTCCCTTGATCAAACAAAATGTTGAAAAAGAAATAAATCTAAAGGATCGAGAGAATTAATATTTTTAATGTTGTCATCCTCCCTATATGAAATGATATTTGCAGAATGATCCCAATTCACGAAGTCGGCATCTTTTTTTTCTCCACCCAATAAACCAATGTTTAAACATTTACTAGGTCAGCTATGGATACAATTGTCCACTTGCAGCTCCACACCATGACACTCAACATATCTTTAAACGAAGTTCTATACAGTTAACTTTATTATGCAAATATATGCAAATATAAGTAAACATATTAACATATAACCAACCATCACATGAGCTGTAACCGAGCCAACCCATGTATTTACCAACCATACCACTGAACTTTAACACTACCACAGGCTGGCATAGGTGTACCACTTATTTTACTGTTGTGCTACTGGCGTACCATGCACAGCAGCCCATATCCACCAAACAAAATCACAAGGACACTGGTGAAAACAGGGTCCAACCACCTGTAAGGGCGGTTAACCCTTGCATCATGCCAGTGACCAACCGCATTAACATGAACAGCACTAACCGTCCCACAGCCCATTAATGTCCTATTTTCATAATCTACCCAGATATGGCCTGGGTCTGCCTAGCGTTACCTCAGCCATGTTGCCCTAGCATCCAATGCTTTCCCTCTGGAGCTGTTCTTGAACTATATCTAGCTGAATAAAACCCATAGAATGAGTGTTAATTTAGGACGTAGGACAAAGAAAGATGAACTGGATGCTCCATTAGCAAAAGAATACCATGACATAAGTATAATCTCTTATATCCTTATTACACATATAGAGGAATCAAAGGAGGAGGCTTGGTATCAAATCAATGCAGATATAGTAGATATGAATTATCTGTCATTTATTTTGCTCATAAACCCTAAAGAAAAAATAAATGACAAATAGTTTTACTATATTAACTAATAGATTAGAAGTCTGGCAAGAAATACAAAAGAACTCTAATTTAAAAGAGAAACTGACAGACTTCCTACCAAAAAAATACTTGTCATATATTATGATAGATTTAAATCTCAATGATTGGAGGGAAAATGGTATAATTGTGTTAAACGATAGTTAAACTGAACAATGTATAAAACCATTTGCCTGAAGATAGTTGATAAGTGGGGCATGGAACTACAAAGAACAATAGAATATGAGGACTGTAATGCCCTCATATTCAGTATATGAAAGAATTTAATAGAAATATACTATCTTATAATAAATATATGTTACTTATAACAATATGAATAGTAAACATGCACAATTGTTGTATTGGAAATGAAATAAAGAGGCAGGAGTTTAGACAGCTGGTCTTTGAACAACTAGAAAATATCTGAATCTAGCGCTATCTCCAAGTTTGGCCTTGCTACACCTAGATTGGCCCATATTATCTAAGAGCAGTTTTTACCTATTGACCCATACATTAGTAGCTATTAAACTACACATAGTGAAAAACTGTGAATCTAAGGATTTACCTAACTGTCAAACATTTTGAGAAGCAATCTCTTCTAAAATGTAGAGAGGGATAGCAGGGGGAACAATGTAACCTAACAGACATTGGGGGGAAATGTTTCAGAGCCCTAGAAAAGATAAGAAAGAAATGATAGCATAGCTAAAACATAAAGCAATATAAAGTTTCCTTTAACCTTATGTTTTTTTTCTGTCTCACATATTGTTTTAAATGCCAATTTGTATACATTTTCTAAACATAATTTAAGATTATAATTTACTATTTTAACACTGTTAAACTATTTTTTTAAAGTAAATTCTTATAAAAACACTATATTAAGTATCATAAACTGTAAACTAATTTTACCAGGTTTAGAACACTTTACTGCTGGCCACATAACAATTCTGAAAAATAAAACATCATTGTGCGCGTACTAAGTACAGACTAATTCCCTGTAGCCTTGAACTGAAAGATAAATTACTTCTGTGATAACTTATTGCTCATAATGTTGTGTATAAGTTTGAATGCCCTTGTGGCCATCTCCTCATAGGAAAAATATTCGGTAAGGTTTGAACAGGTCAAGGAGCATATCTGTAACATAATAAAGTATATGAAAAAATGCAGATCTTTCCTCAGGAAGGGATTAATTTGAGACACGCTTGATTATGTTTAAATAACATGGAGATATATAGAGGATGCCATAGTACACATATAATTATGGGCTAGGGGCGGCTTATTTACAATACAGCGCTACACTTCTGGTTTACAAATAAGCTAAAATTTCATAATAATAGTATCAACTACCAACTAAAGTATATTTTAATAGAAATACAATTGCTTACTTTTAACAGTAAGATCTCTACAGTGGAGCTTGTCGTGACTTGGCAGATTAGGTTCTCTGTGCCAGATGGTGGCTTTTACCTGCAGCCTGGTGACTTCCATGCCATTTCCAGTCCTCCAGATTCATCCCCCATGTTTACCAATGACTGTCGGTCTTGTGTGGTTCCACAGACTCTAGCTTGTTTGTTCAATGTCCTGTTTGCCTCATTGAGACCCAGCGTGTGTCTCATTCATAAAACAAAGCAAGTATTCAGTACGTACCCAGCAAATACCGTTCAAAAAACACATATGTTTGTTCACACCATATGGCCCAATATGCCCACCACTACGTGCCCCAACTTTGGTGAGTCCTATCTAAACTTTCATGGCTATATTGCTTACCAAGGAGCTAAATCAGTGGGACTGCTTTGCATTTTATCACAAAGGAGACTCTCAAGCAACTTAAAGCTGTCTCTGGACACCATCAATTAGGCACCTGTGTGACAGGAGGGACTTCTGAACTGTAAGGTTTGGTCAGAACCTGCAAATATGAAAAATAATGACCAATAAATACATAAAACAAAGCAAGAATTCAGTGTATACGCAGCAAATACCATTCAAAAAACACCTATCCAAGGCATAAATATTGAGCATTCTGTTACACTATTTTTGCTTAGCCTGGCACTACGTCAAAGTTTCATAGCTATATTGATTACCAAGGAGCTAATTCATTGGGACTGCTTTGCATTTTTACAGAAATTTAACTCTCCATACTTGGGGTACTCTGACGTAGTGGTGGGCTAAGCAATAATTTAGAGTGACAAAACCCCCAATATTTTTTTAATGTTATTTGCTGGGTATGCACTCAACTCCTGAGTCTTTGCCTTTGGCTGACACACTACTTGCCTTTGCTGACCTGGGCTGTTGAAACTTCTTACTTGCCATTTTCTGCATTATGGATCCTCCCTCCTGTCATATAATCATATTCCTGACAAGCCTGATATGTCTTTAAATGATCTGAACAGACCTCTTTTTTCAATATCTTTTCAGTTTATTTGTTCGTTTGAGGTTAGTGCACCTTTTGTTTTAATAACTTTCAGTACAACATGAGTCATTATAGAAAGTGAAGCAACTGTCAGAGGGTAAAAGTACAGTGTATGTTTTTTGTGAAATTTACTGAGGCAGTGAAAATGAATTTTGTCAGCTCCAGGAGAAGAGAGGAACAAAAGCTGTCAAAGGTGTTGAGAAAGTAATATATCACTAAAGACAGTTAATTTCGTATGTATGACCTTTGTTGCCCGCCAGTTAATAGCAAATCAGTCCAATGGATCGTTTTTTAACATTTTCCTATTATAAGATAATATCTCTGCTTGATGATATGTTTCATTTTTTGTCATTTACATATTAATTCACTAAAGAAGATTAAAGTGTGTTTGAATATTTATATTCAGTGTTTGCTTAGGAAACAACAATCTCTACCTGACAAGTGCATTGCTAATCACACTGAAAGGCTTTTACTAGGTGTTCAATAAAACCATAATGCTAGGAAGTATTTTCAGTTTACATAGTGTATTATTTTATTAATGATAGATGCTAGTATCCCCAAATAATATTAACATTTTATATCTTACATAGAATTTCTATTTGTATTTAAAATTAAGCCATACACAGATAGTACTAAAAAAAAACCCTGCACTTAAAAGATAACATTGTTTACAAACTCTAGCCAGAATTTTCAGAGGGTGTCCCCTTCTTAAGTGACACAATTAAATCATTTTAAAGCTATCTCTTTGAAAATCCCTGGCAACAACGTTCTACTGAATGGTAAAGTAACCTTATGTATACTTGATGGCCTGTTTTAACGTGTAACTGACACAGTAGTTATGCACAACTTTACACCTTTACACCTATACAATCTGTCACAATCCCCTTGCTAGACCTGAGTTGGCTGGGAAAATGTATTGACATGATTCTGATGCCCCCTTTGATGCTTTTGGTTGTAGGTATCATATAAAGTGACACTCGACACTCTGAATGTTTCTGAATTTACAATATCCTTATGATATGGTTATTGATAAACTTTAATTCTGACCAGCACGATAGCTCTATATGGATACTGTACTATGGTATTGACATATTTGCCTGTTTTTGCAAATCTCCTTCTTGTGTGAACCATATCATGTATCATAATGCTTAAAAATCAATCAACCTAAAAGTTTATTAAAGGATAGTTAGGTCACTTATGAAAGGGTGATTTGGGTATGAAGGTTTTAATAATGTTTAATCCAGATTGGCATTGGTGCAAGGTCACCATGTGAATTTGCTTTCTCAAAACACCACACTAATTTAATTTTCAATAGCATGGATATTGTAGTTTTAAATATTCATTATAACACTGGATTTCTTATTTTGGCAAGTATATCATCTAAAGAACAATAATAAATAGAACTCACACCACCCTTGGTATTTACTGTAAAAACAAATATTAATAGTGGCCAAAAGATAACTATGCCACTAAATCACTGTAATAAAACTAAGCATATATATCCAGAGCATACATTAAATTATATAATTACAAATATTATATTAAAAAACAAATTCTGATATTCTACAAATAAAATGTAGCATGCCCAGGCCCGGACTGGGACAAAAAATAGGCCCGGGCATTTAAGCCTGAGCAGCCCATTTGTATTTATTTATTTATTTATTGTTAAAGCCCACCCTTCATGTACCATCTTTGCATTTACTCATTCACACAAATCATTAACACATTCATTAATGTTAAATAAAGTTAAAAAAAACTTTATTTAACATGGAGGATGTTAAATAAAGTAAAAAAAAAAACCCTGATGTTTTAATTTAAACCCTGTGCGGCCGCACACCCATAAGGCTGGCCCTGGTTGGGGCTTCCCGGGCCCTTAGAGTGGCGGACCCGGTCGCAGTTGCGGCGGGCTTAAGGGGCAGGGCCTATTTTAAGGTAGGGGCCTGGAGCTGCAGCTCCATCAGCCCCAAATCCAATCCAAACACAAAGGTGTGCCCGATGGCCAGTCCGGGCCTGAGCATGCCATATCGTATATATTTTTTAAATGACACAGATATTGTTGCAATAGTTTACAAATGACAGATAAAATTCACAGTGGGTAGAATAATGGATATAACAGTTTTGTTATTATTATTATTATTTGTAGTAGTGATATAAAGGAAAGTGTTCTAATAGGTTTACTTATTAATGATGAAATAAGACTTGTGCAAGGCAAGCAAAATTGATTTCAGATTATTTTTTTTAGTTTTTGCTGCACTCGGGAACGACATTCCCAAATCCCAAAGGGAGAGGTCCCTGACAACTTCTGGACTCGTCTTTAACCTGTAACAGCACCATCTCAAGATTAACAAAGAGATCCACACTCGGTTTTGCACTGTAGGACCACCAGCAACAGCAGCTCTGCACCAATGGATACACACATCTAGCAGTATGCTATGGGACTAAAATTAGACCAGTTTGATTACTTGATCCCTCATTGTAAGGAAGTTGATATGGCGGCAGTAGCAGTAGTAGCAAGGCACTGGGAGCAGGTAGACATTGGAACATATCCAGCCCCACAGTGTAGAGCATTGAATTCCCCCACAGATTGGGGAAGAGGATGTCACCAAAAGCACCATCATTTTGAACCCAGGGCAATATGGTGGAACGTCCGGTGACGTTCTGTCTCTCGACTGGATGGATGCTAAGGGCCTCCCTATTATTCTGACAATCTTTCTCAAAGAGATCTGTTTCTTTTTTTATAATCTAATTTTTTCCTGCTTCAGTTTGGACTTTGGTAGGCTCAATGAAGCATCTATGGAACTATGGTAAACCCCACAAATTCCAAATGGGTCTGAGGAATTAATATCGACTTTTTCCAATTTATAAGGAAGCCCAGATCTGTGAGGATGTTTATGGTCTATTTTGTATGCAGATAATTTAGATGTTTACTTTGAGACATTATGAGGATATTGTCTCACACATCAGGTTCTCAACAGGTTTCTTCAGTTTTTTGAAACACCATGGATTATGTTAGGTCAAAAGCTAGTAAAGTGAAATGATACTTTTTTCTTTTCCAAAGTAACTGAAGGAATTTCTGATGAAAATAATACATCGGTACCGTCAGATAAGCGTCTTTGAGTTCTATTTTTGTCCTCCAGTCTCCTGGAAGGATTAGGTTCTCTGAGGTTGTATATTTCTTCCAATTTGAAGTAATTGTAAGAAACCCAACTGTTTAGTTCTTTTAAATGTATCACTGGCTGGTAACCTGCATCCTTCTATTTTTACTCGGAACTAGAAAATGGAACGGGGACAATCGCACCTTTTTAACAAGTCTTGAATTTCTGAATGTATTATCATGACATATGAGGACTTGAAGAAATGAGATGAGGTAGATTTATTTGGGAAGGAATGGCAATAAATTAACATAACCTTGAACTGTTTGCAGTATTCCAGGGTCTGTAGAAATTGTTGACCACTGATGGAAAATGGGTGAGTCCGACACCCTTTTTTATCCTTGTGAAAAAAAACAGTTTGTAATCTTACCTGAAGTTGGTATCGATCTTGGGTATTATCTGCCTCATCTGGAACTCCAATAACTACTTCTGGGTGGGAAGAAAACAAGTCTCTCTCTCTCGCTGGTCAAATTGGCAACATTACAAGCCATTTTGGGGCTCCATGATGAGGTAAATTGTGAAAGGCCTGTGTGCAGTACAGTACATTTCAATGAGTGATAGGTAGAAGTATCCAAAAAAGAAGAGACGTGGTCTTATTGATGTTATGGCTGTGATTGATGGGTCCTTGTAACAACTTGTAGGAGCGAAAACAATTAGAAAACCATTTTAACTTTTAACTTTAATAGATGTGTAAATGGGCCAAAAACTATTTTTTTGGTTCATCTTTGGCCCTTTCGTTTTCAGGCAACGATTTTAATTCCCTGCCCATTTGGTGGCATTTTTGGGAACAAAATTAATTGACCGGTGCCCACATTAACTCTCACTCATTCTCTCACACTTTCATTCTCATTTACTCTCATTTACTCTCTTACACTAAATATTTTCCTACCTTCTTTTAACCACCTCTGCTTCTGCCAACAACTTTGCTTACGCATCTTCTTCTTCATCTTCTTTTATCTTCTCCCTTCTCATCTCTATTCTCTTTTATCTTAAATCTTTGTCTGCATCTCCGCAAACTTAACTTCTGCCACAATGATGGTGCTTTCTGGCTCCTCCTTGCCTTATACCCCCTTATATGTCACATTGCCCCCCCAATATGCCTTATCCCCCCTTATTTTCTCAATCCTAAAGACCAGTGCATAAGGTCTGTTTGGAACTCAACAATGCCAATTATTACATTCACTCATTTCCAAAATTTGATTTGTTGTATGTCAATGCACAATAAATTTAAATTATTTTCCATTCTCCTTCTATATATTTTCTATATCATGATTCTCTTGATACCAGTTATGTGTCTTGTAATCTCACAGCTGATTTATATGTAAGTGAACAAGGTTCTCAACACAATCTTTCCTTGTTTCAATATGTCAAACAGTACTTCCTCCTCACTTATACATCATTCAGAACATTTTGGCAGTGCTTAAATATGACATAATAATAATAAAGGCTGCAGTCCCAGCTATTTACTACTTTTGCTCTCGGATGTCTGAAAACCATTATCTAAAATCAGATCCAGCTGCATAGACTATGGATGTTTCTTAATTATTAAGAAGGTAGCTAACAATTGTGTAATAAATTACATGTTATTTCACAAATACAGCATTCACAAAATAAGCACTTCAGATGAAATAATCTGTGGTGTTCATGATTTTTTTTGAGCCTTAAGATCAAACAAAAACAAAACAAAAACAGATCACTCATTACCTGCACAAAATGATTGACAACTTGGTGATATGAAGAAAGCATAGATAGCATTTTATCTGGGTGACATCAATCACAAAAGGTTCTCTTTGAAATACATATTTTGTATTTCTATGCCACGTTGACAGTCACTTTTCATTTTCTAGTTTTCTCATGTTGATCTCCATTTCTGTTTTCTACAAGTTACAAACAAATACAGATTCTGTAATCTGAAAGTTTTAAGAATAACAGACAAAAGCCTGCTGTTGCATACATACAAGTGGCTGCTTGAGACAAGAAAAAAAACAATGCTATCTGTTACTATTACTGTTACTCTACTATTTGTTGCTGTTTAACATTTCTGTGTGCTCCTGTTGTTTTATTTGCTTTAATACTATATTACAATTATTATTCTTTAGGAAAAATCATCAAGATCAAATCTGAAAAAATACAGTTGCACATTTGGATAAAGAAGCACACAACCTACCAATATACATGATCGTTCAAAAGTTTAGAGTCTGGAAAATTCCAGCTGTAACAATTACAAAAAAGGGTTTTCTAATGATAAATTAGCCTTTTAAACTTAACCCCTTGACTGCTAACGACGGCATGGTGCCGTCGCTAGCAGTCCCAGTCAGGTGCTAACGACGGCACCATGCCGTCGCTAGCACTATCTTACCTTGATGGAGGTCTGTGGACCCCCATCACCACCTACCCCGGCGATCTGCCCCTCACACTGAAGGGCATCACCGGGGCCACCCGATCCGGCCGGTGACGTCTCACGCAATGATGCGATGCCGTCACCGCGCAACTTTATCAATAACTGACAATTGTCAGTTAAAGCGGTATGGGGGCTTGCTGCTTAGATGCCTGTATCTCAGGCATCTAAGCAGCTACAGACCCCCAACATATACCGTTGGAAAGGTAATGCATGTGAAAAAATAATAAAAAATATTAAGTTAAAAAATAAAAATTCCACGCGATGCGGACGTGATGGCGTAGAGACGTGTGTGTGCGAGAGGGGGCGTTCCTAGTGCGCTGTGTTGAAGCGGGAGCCGCTGCCGGCGCGAGACGAGAGACAACGAGGGGTAACTAACCCAGATAACCTGGAGAAACGCCGGAGTTGACTCGGTCTCCTGCCGTGACCTAGACCAGGCAAACGGAGGCAGAGCTTAGATCTTGAGCCGAGCAGAGACGCGATACCGAGGGATCGTACGGAGGTGATCTCGTGGAGGAGCGCGGGAAGCGGCCCGCCCCCCCTGCATTGCCTTGTGTACCCGCAACCACGCTGACCTAAACAGTCAGGCGGTCGGAAGATTGGCGGTTTGGCAGTTCGGCGGTCCCGTACGCGGCACATTAAATCCTAAGCTCGGATTCAAACATTTGCTCTGAGCCGGTTGTCCTATATACGCGGATGCTGATCAACGCCTGCAATATACGGAATATAACAACCCAGGTCTACCGAGTATTGTGGCACTAACCTGGTAGGACCTTATCAAATTTTTCTTTTCTTTTTTTTTTTTTTTTCCTCTCTCCTGAACAACTAAATTGGAAAATCTATTGCATTGACACGCATATAACTTATAGAATTTAAGTGAAGAGTGTAAAAACCCTTTCTGAAATAATTGCACTATTAATACATCATATTGGGGAGAGAACTGGTTTTATCACTGATTGAGTTTTATTCTTACGCAAACTAATGCTGAATTCTACTGTTATAATAGCTTAATTGACACTCCTGATATGTCTACAACTCATGGAACCTAACTGAAGATTGCCAAAAAAAAAAAAAAAACCCCACTGAAATAACTGCATGATCAATATATCACACCCGGGGATATACCTCCTCTAGTTAAAAGGGAATTGCAATCCCTGGACTAAAAGTGGAACGGAGAGATAGTGAACAGCGAACCAGCATTGGTTGTAGTAGGTTTTTGTTTGTTTTTTTCTTTTTTCTCTCCTCTCCTTATGATAACCATAGAATCTAGAATCTGAACCATAGAATCTAGAATCTAAATGAAAACAGTGAAAACCCCTCTGAAATAATTGCATTATTAGTACATCATACTGGGGAAAGAAAGTGAACTATCACCGACCGAGCTTTATCTTACGTAATTCAAGTTTGAAATTTCTTGATACAAAAGGAGCTAATTGGTACACCTGACATATATATAATTTATGGAACCTAACTAAAGATTGCAAAAAACTTTGCTGAAATAATTCCACGATTAATATATTACACTGTGACACTCCTCCTCTAGTCAAGAGGGAACTGTAAGAGAACTACAACTGGAGTTGAATGAAGGCTCATGATTTAATTTGAACTTGAGATAACAAGCTAGTAATAAATGATTCATATTTCGGGATAAATCCAATGATATAACTGAAACAAGAACCGAATAAGAATATAGATCCTTAGCCTCTCTTCAGTAGAGAGAGGATATAAAAAAAATAAAAAAAAAATAAAAAAAAGGAAAATTTTGATCTATATATGAACTATGCCTCCGAAAATCGATAAAATGGATAAAGGTGAGAAAACTAAGAATACAAATAAAC
>VKOC01000006.1:27334885-27362159 GCA_009364415.1 Spea multiplicata
GGGCAGGTTGTAAAAAAAGGAAATAAAAATAAATATTTTTCTCAATCATAGCTTTTATTAACAAACAATTGTTCACATAGTTTACATGAATTAACATTTACTGGTAAAACTTTTTTCCTATAGGGTCGTCTTATATTCAGGCTTATTCTTTTTTTTCCTAAATTAATATTCATTTTGGGGGGTCATCTTATAATCGAGCAAATACGGTATGTGTATCCAGTAAAGAATACGGTATATCTGGCAGGGGAAGAAACCTTGTTTACGAAATAAACTCCTGTTGCAAGAGAAAAAAAAGGGGAATAGGTTTACCCTTAATAAAAACATTTTCTGGGGCTAATAGAGTGTTCCACATCTACATGATGCAAGTGGAGTCTTCAGATCAAGAGACAGGTATGAAGATTGAAAAATAACTCGGGATAACATAATAACATATAACATAACACCTAGTATATAAAGCACCTTTCTCTCAGTAGGATTAAGTAGAACTTAAATTGCTTTTTTAGCGAATGTTCTTGGAATTAACCAAATCAGCAGCTGAATTTTTATTAACCTTGGAAGGATGAAGGGCTGAGTTGACCCTGACAGGATTTGAACCTGTGATCATGAGGTGTCAATAGGCTCTGCAGTCTACTTTATGGTTGCTACAAAATGAATAATTTCACCGGATTTTAAAAAATACACCTGTTAAAGGAGCCACCTAAAAAAACCCAAATTAATTTTCCAACGTAGGCTAAAAAAAGTATGGCCACTTACAAATGGATTAAGAAAATAAAAGCATTTAGTAATTAAGACAGGAGGGATGAACCTTGAATGTAGGAATATCAACCAGTATGGGCGGTTGAATATATCTTCCTACCGGTATAAAGATTTTTTCTTTTATATGTAATGGGAGCTAAGAATATAGATATTAAATAAGAAATTTGAGCATGAACAATGAACTTAGGTATCCCTACATGTAATAATATTCTTGATGATATTCTTGTTTGGTTTATGTGAATGTTGTTTGTTTATGATATATATATATATATATATATATAATATATATAAACAAAATATATATATTTACATGAAAATTAAAAAGCACACAAAGTAAGACTTTGGCATCTCAAAAAGGCACTATAATGAGATTAAATGAGATATATACAGTCATATTGTATGTAAAATACAGTATGTATGAATGTACATGTCAAGATTAATTACTCAAGTGCTTCGTTGTACATCAAAATATTTAATAATTAGGCAACATGAGTGAGAATGTTATAGTGATAGAAGTACCCTCAGTAATCACAGATATAATTAATAGTAGTGTTGACAATTATAAAGCAAGTGCATAATAAACACAAAGAAACCTATTTTAGCGATGATAACTGTAAAAAAGGTACATTCCTATTATTCTGATATCAGTATATATGTTTGTGCTTAGTATATATGAAGTTGATGTCTTACACTACCACCTAGTGGTGAACTTTGGCCATGTTTCTGTCAACTTCCTGTTCCAGGTTATTCCACTGTAAACAAGTCTGTGGAGTAGTAGTTATGAGCTCTCCCTTTTTCTTACACACAGGCCTTGGAAATATAAGTATTTTTTTAAGTAAAAAAGATGCAAAGAGAAATCAAATATTAAAGAGTCTCAGTAAGAGTCCAAACAGTACCCTTGCTTCCTGGATTTTTATTGGGAAGCCTTACTACACGGCAGCCACTGGAAGAGTGGATCCATCATACACGCTACCTCTTCAGCAATCTCACGCTTGAAAAAGGCAGCCTGTTCTACATTGCAGCAATCAGAGGGACAAGGTAACTCACCAGTCATTCCTCAGTGTCCAGACAAAGAGGAAAGCACATGTAGCATGCTGGGGACCAGGGCATGACGCTCAAGCTCTAGAGTCTCTAATCAATCTAAACTGACATCGGCTAGTGCTGAAGCTGCCAGGTCTAGTTGCATTAGTTCTAGACATTCAAGCCGCTCTAACCTGTCATACACTAGTGCTGCAACCATCAAGGCCCGGACACTAGCTTCCTTTGCAATATGCAAAGCTGAAATGATAAGAGAACAAGGTTGCATAGAAGAGGAACATTATAGGGCTACAGCTGAAGTGACTAGAAGAAACGTAGAATTGAAAGCATCTTTGCATATTCTCAAGCAAGAGAAAGCCGTTTCAGCAGCTATGGCTGAAGCCAAGGTTCTAATGCAAGCTGCAGAAGATGAGTACAGCCCATTGATAGAAACCCATATGACACCTCTTAGTGCAATTCAACGCACCCATGAGTACGTGCAATCACACTCAACCATGTACACTGATCAACAGCCTTATGACACAACACGTTTAAAATTGGCAACAGTCCCATTGGAAGAGGTTAACTCTGATACACCTAGATGCTGTAAGACTGAACCAGACCTCCAAAATGGGAAGATAAGTGGTCATGAACACCGAAACCTGCCTGTCCTTTGAGAACACCTTTTAAGGCTAAAGAAGGTTTAGCCAAACACCACAGTTACCACCCCAGCCTTATGCATACACTGTATCTGCCCTCAAAGAATACTCGCCTGATATAGCTGGAGCTACAGATATAACTTAATACATCATGAAATGGTAAGTTCTGGTCTTCTGAGGTTTGATGACCGCCCTGAAAACTACTGGGCCTTAAAGTCATCATTCCTTAGCAGCACTCAAGAGTTAAAGCTGACAGCCAGGGAGGAGCTAGATCTACTCTGCAAATGGCTTAGGCCCAAGTCATCAAGAGAATCTGATCAGTACATGTCCATACATTCAAACAACCACCAAACCTGAGGAAAAGATTAGTGCGCAGCAAACTGGCCCAAGAACAGGAGCATACACAGAATGGCACTGTACCATGCAACAAATCCTGCTGCAAACTTTGCCAACATATATGTGACAGCAACACAGCCAGTCACAACAACAAAACATACATCATCAAAGATTCTTACTCATGTACATCGGCAAACGTGGTGTACATGATACAGTGTTCTGCATGTGAATGAACCTGCACCGAAGCTCCATCAAAAACCATGAGGAAGAAAAATATTGCACCCCGGTAGGACATCATTTCACACAGAACAATCACTCCATCCAAAACCTAAAAATTAAAGTACTCCAAGGAAATTTCAGAAACTTTCAGGAAAGAAAAACATTTGAGATGAAAATGATAACACATTTCAACACCATAAAAGAGGGACTTAATGTGGATTCTGGTTTCCTTACACACTACCAGAACTTCATATGAACTTCATCTAGTCATCCAATGTTTAATTTATGTTATTATCTTTGATGTTTTACTGTGGTTATTGGTTTCCCTAAGTTTATTTGTTCTGTCCCTGGGTTATCTCTCTACCTCTCTGCATTTCTCACCTCCAGACCTATTATTTACGACACCCCACTCACCCCCCCTTCTCTTATACCATCACTTGTTTTAAGTTGTAACCTCTATCATGTTGATTAGTATTGCTTCGGACCTGATGAAGGGAGGATAACTCTCGAAAGCTTGTCTTTTAAATATTATGTTAGTCCAATAAAAAAGGTATCACCGCATACTCTGCAATACTCTATTTTTTGACATTGTGTCTACTGGACTAATACGGCTTCACCCTTTTACATTATTATATATATATATACATATATATATACATATATATATATATATATATAATATATATATATATATATAATATATATATATATGTTTTTTCATAAAAATGGGCTGCTCAGTCTTAAATGCCCGGGCCTATTTTTGGTCCCAGTCCGGGCCTGGCTCCAGAGAACATTTCCACTGCTCCAAAGTTCAATAGCAGTGTGCTTTACACCACTCCCGCCACCGTTTTGAATAGTACATAGTAATCTTTGGTTTGAGTGCAGCTCCAGACACACAGTGCTTATGCTAATGTTACTTCCAGAGTCAGTTTGGAACTCTAGAACAGGTCATTTTTTTACACGCTACAAGCTTCAGCTTTAAACAGCCCCTCTTTGTGAGTGTGTGGTTTACCACTTTGCAGCTCAGCTGTTTAAATATTTTAAATTTAAAGTCACTAAGCTCTTCTGTACTACCCATTCTACTGTGTTTGTCTATAGAGCTGGCTGCTAATGTGCTTGATTTTATACATCTGACTTCTTAGTGAACAGATTCATCAGTAGGGTTAGATTACTATTTGAGATCCATGTTAGTTGGAGTTCTGGGTTCTTTTGTGATAAAGAATGTATTGTGTGTGTATTAATTTAGCTATTACTTCTTTAGTTGCAACTGCTTTCTGTATTAGATATCACAGCAGAAACCATTACAGAATGTGAGTCTCTAGAGAAGGAACTGCATTTTGTTTGATTAACAACCTTAAACAAACTGCCTGGCACAGCATCTTGCAATTAAATTTCATGCTTCTCCATGGCATATGTGGCAATTTCTAGGATACCTTGGGGAGCTGTATGCATTTCTACCCTTTCATTTAATTTTATGTTGAGATCAGTTCAGTTAGTAAAAGTATGTTAGATTAACATTGATGTCTTGTGGACTAGCGAGGAACCTTATTAGAAAATAATCTACATGAAAAGCAAGTTCAGTGTTATTCCATTATGAGCCCCCCTCTCTTATTTTATAGTGGCTTTAAAATGATGTGGAGAGGATATAAATTTTCATCCCAAATTGATTCACACATTTTTATAGAAAACCTAGAAATTAACAACATATTATTTATCTGTTAGCGTTATCTGGTATTTGTGGAAAAAGAAGACTGAAGGGCAGGAGAATAAAACATTCTACAGCATTCCAGGCCACAGAATAGCTGCACTCCTATTACACCACGCACAAATGTCAATCTCTAAATAATGACCTTGATTACTAATTTACTTAATGTGGCAAAAGGCCTAATTCCAATGAAATAGAAATCAACTCCCGTACCTACATACAAGGAATGGGTTAAATTATTATTTTAAAATATCTATTCATACTATGGAAGAGCTGGGACATACAGCTAGAAGTACAGGCACACATCATGAGATGTGCTGGATGCCCTGGGCAGGCCACCTACAATCAGATTTACTCAAGACCCTCATGGCATGAGTATGGCAAACATTTTCAGTGTTCCCAAAATATGCTTGGAGAGTGCAGCTTAATTATCTATATTTGCTTCTTTGGCAGACCTTGACAAACCGGCCTTAGTGGCCCTTACACTCAACTTTAGATCCTCTTCTACCTTCTATCCTGCTTCTTTACTGTTAATTTCATTTATCATGTGGCTAGATATGGCTGCCTATCTATTACCGTCCCTAACCTGACCGACAACTTTATAAAAATGGTCCAATATTGGGTTAAATTTAGTCCCCTACCATGTGGCTTGGTGTGTCTTTCTGCTTATGAATGTCCATTGCCAAACTGTTGCCACGCTATCGCCTTCCATACTTTGAGGCATCAATGTCAAAAATTGGTGTCGTTTTTGTAGAAATGCAATCCCATAGCATGCTGCTGGGTGTGTCTATCCGTTGGTTTAGAGTTGGTGGAGGTGGGGGCTCTGCAATGCAAAATCGAGTCTGGATCTCTTTCTTAAGCGAAATCCTTAAAGTAAATCCTGTTGAAATGTGAGTCCAGAAGATGCCGTTGTACCACATTTAGATTTGGAACAACAAAACCCTCTGAATTTAATCCAAACTCAAAGGTCAGGAAACAAAAATTGTCTGAAAAGGAATGCGCCAAAAACAAACCAAAAAATCCAAGCAAATTGATTTTGCAAACCTATACCCTACAATCATAGCATGCATGATTTTTTTTTTCGGTTTTTGTCATAGTTACTGTTACTTCTATATAACATGTCTTCTGTTAATGCATTCTTTATTGTTGATGCTCTTGATCTGATAGCAAGATCAGGTTTATGGCAGCCTCATTCCTGTGTACTAATGGGGAGAATATTCCCATCATGGCATACTATGACATCCTAATGGTTTTTATGTCAGTTCACTTTTAATGTAATAGTATATCCTAACTCAACGAACAAGTTAAATGCTGGCATGATATGCATGAATTTGATGTTTTCATTCGATAAAGCACAATGATTATATCCTATGGACTATGGATATCATTAAAAGACTATTTTTATATTATATGCGTGCCTCTTTAACTTATTTAATGACATAGGCACTGCAAATTTTAACTGGTCTTTCAGGCATAATTTTTATGCAGATATGCCTTCACATAACACTTACAGATTTTGCTTGCCATTGATCGTTTTGTTTAACAAGATGTGACTGATTTGAATTACTATGCAAGACAGCTTTCTCCAGTGAATGTTTTTTTTTGAAACAAAAAAAATCCCCCTTTGTTATTAATTAAAATAAAATAGCATTTACAACCAAAATATTCGTGTAAACATGTTTTTACTTCAGTTAGTAGGGTGTTACAGTCTTAAACCAACAAATAGTAGGCATATACAATTTATTTTAATGCAAAAAAGGTTTTTGGCAGAATTCCACGCAATAAATTGGAAGATATAGCCAATAAATTAATTAGAGGTTATTCAGTGAAGTCAATAGAACATCAGAGGAGACTATTCAGATACAATCATGTCTACTATTGTATTTTTAGATTTCCTTAAACCCCACAATGAGAAAGAATTCTCACATTATGATATATTACACCAAACACTTGTCTAAAAAGTAGAAGCAAATTAACTCAGTTAATTACCTATAAATGTCATAATAAAACTGCTAAATAGCCCGGATTAATCACAAAGTAAACATTTATTGCAAATCTGTCCAACAACTGAATTTCAGAGAAGGAATGACAATTTGGTAAAATGTATATTCATCTCATTATACTACAAATTAACTCTGAAATTTCAGGTAATTTACATATGAGTCGGGTTTATGAATTACATGTTTAGTCAGATGAGGGCTGCTACAATTTGTCCCCCAGCCCCCCACCACTCTACATAAATTTCCCATATAATGTTTTAATCTTACATTCACTGAAACATTATCACTTTCACACAATTTCTCTCCCACAATGTAACCCTCCCTCTTTCACACACTTTCTTATTTCGTGCACATTGCCCCAATTATAGCTTATATAGCAAAAGGTTAATCTAAAATAAATAGTTTATGGGAAGTTAGATTAATATATAAAAATTTTGTTGGTAGGAATTTAAATGAAGAAGTGTAGGGTAACAAAACAAAACAAAAACAAAAAAAATCAGATTCCATTTTCCTGAAAGACACTCTCATGAATAGTAACCTTTTTTGCTTTACTTGAAATGAATTATATATTCATTATAAAGCAATGGTGACACTACAAATATCTACATGTGTTTTTATTTTAATTCATGTTATTTTTCTGGTTGCTGTCTTCATTTTATAGTTTGACAATACTTAATTTGTGCTTAATGTAAAAATATTAAATAAATACATTGTAGATTTATCAATGCCAAGGAAATGGAAGAAATTCTTAAGCTGTCCTTGAACTGACATAAACCAAACATCCACAGTTCCTCTGATATTAATGCCACCATAGCAGCACACAAGTAACACAAAACAAGTAAAACATTTATTGAAAAAGGAATGTTTGCAGTGGAGAAGATTGTAATTGTTTCAGCAAAGAGTCCCTTATTTGGAAATGTTCACTTTGACAGTTGCAAAGCAAAATTAGTTTCTTACGTGACCTTGTTGATTTATAATCGGTAGGTATTAGAGTGGATTCTTATAATCCCTTGACATGGGCTTTCAATTTCATTACCTATTATTGTAAATGTTACCAAAGATGGATAGTCATGGCATGTGTCTGAATGCACAGAGGTAAACATTCATAGCGAGTAATTTTAGAAGTTATTTGTGTGACAAGCATTTTGATTTTTAATTTTGAATCAAACATTTGCCGTAATTCCTATAATTTATAGTGACAGACTAACTATGTTTACAATTTCTATGGTCATTATTTGCTATGAGTTTCAGATGACCTTCATGCCAAATTCAGAATGTCTCTTACTGTCTTTCTTAGCTTAGCTAAACATTGTAAACAACTGGACACACTATATAGCAGAAAATGAAATTAGTTTTTTAGCTTCAATGCATGCAACTTGTTCTATATATTAGTTTTTGTGTTTGATTTATATCACTTTAGTACAAGCACACATACATAAGCTAATGCATTTCATATTATTTTAAAACCTCAATTTTGGTAATTATACAGTTTTAGTAATATCTTAATATTTGTTTATAAATATAGATCCAGTTTGTTTTATTGAGACATGAATAAATCTGTCAATTCTCCGTTTATTAAAACGTGTACAATGGTAGTACACATAGATGACATAACATTGGTGAGCACAATATGTTGTACAAAACACATATATATGCAGCAAAAGGGATCCACGTCATGAAAGAGCAGAATGAGTAAGGTCGTAAATACAGTAGGATCACACCATTACCGCATACCAGAGTCACATGAACTCCAATAGGAGCAAGAAAGGTGAAATGCGAATTCTGGAGAAAGGCATTACAATGTCGCGGCGAGGAACAATTCAGTATATGAAACATAAACCAAGTAACAAAAAAGAAAACAAGAAATCAAGTATCTCACTGCATGGTGAAGTCACCGGAAAGTTGTAGCGTGTCAGCCGGGACAAATAAAGAGGGGCACATGTACAGCGTAATTAGGGGACACTGCTGGAGATGGGGGAGGCAGCCAGGTTATCGCCGCCCGCCAGTGCCTGAGCAGACTGCGAAAAGCCTAAGTCTAATAGACGGGGCGAGGTCATGAAAGTCAGCCAGGGGAGCCATTTAAGGCCATTCTTATATTCCCTCCATTGAGACATGGCCACCAGATCTTCCATTTGGTAGAGACATGAATAAATCCACTTTTCAATATTCATTAAAATTAAAAATCTTAGTAATTGTAAATGTTAGTTTGTAGACAGAGATCCACAAGACATCAATTTATCAATTATAAAACAAACATGTAAATTATTTTATTGTTACTACTACACATATTGTGTATACTGGTGCTAAGACAAGAAGCAATGTTCAGCTTATGAAAGAAGAAATAGAAATAAGGAGAGAGGAGAGACGCTGAGGCAAAACCTCTTAAACAACACGATATATGACCATACTATTTCTATGCCAAACTGTAACTACTATTACAGCTATCTACTAACTGGTCTTCCTCCCTCCCGCTCTTCACCACTCCAGTCTGTCCTCCACACTGCAGCTAGACTACACTTTCTCTGTCACCGTTTCTCATGCTGCTGCTTCACTGTAGCTTCATTGGCTCCCCAACCCTTCAGAATCAAATTGAAGATTTACACCCTGACCTACAAAGCACTAACCAGCTCTGCACCCCCTACATATCTGCCCTTTTATCCAAGTACATCCTTAACTGCATCTCTCTTCTGCCATCATTATCTCCTCCTACTCCCATATTCAGAATTTCACACATATTGTATCCCTTCTCTGGAATTCCCCAACCCCGTTTTGTCAGACTTTTCCCCTTGTACACAAATTGCAAAACCTCTCTGAAAACTCACGTTTTTCCTAATAGCGTATGACCTTTATTCGTAATGCTTAGCCATGATCCTATTCAACTGAGACTATCCTCGTGTTAGGCAGCCCTTAACTTCCGACTCCACCCGATCCAAAATAACATTGAAAAAAAACAATATAACTTAGCACTCAGTGACAACTACAGGATCTTTGTCAAGCCTTGAAAAAGATCCTGTAGTTGGACCAATAATTTGACGTGGTAGAATATACATGTCATTTCAACAGTGCTATGCATCCTAATCAAACTATCTAAATGACCAGCAACCATACAAGCAGTCCTCTCCTACTGTTTTACTTGCCCCTCAACCATCCACTAGATTGAAAGCTTGCAAAGGTCCTCTGCCCTTTTTTTGTACCGGTTTGTTATTGTGTGCGATTTTAAATTATTTTACTGACTCTGTTTTAACAGTGCTATGGAATTTGTTGGTGCAATATAAATAAATGTAATGTTACTTTATTGCAGAATAAAAACCTCTCAAAAGATTATAAAATATAGTGTAGCTCTTTGCAGATATCGACAGAGATTACATATCCTTCTAACATTAGCCTCACTGCCAAACCTTTCCCAATAGACATGCACACCTAGGGTTATTGTTCTTGATGAAGAGTTCCTTTTGCAGGCCTGCTCCCTGACCTGAAACTATTCCCACTATTCCTGAATGATATACCATGATTTTCCTTAAATTCCCATTACCCTCCTCATGTCTACGTCTTACTTGCAAATCATTGCACATTGTACATTCATCTCTTTTTTTTAATGTTTTCTCCATCTTCTGCCTTCATTTATTATTGGTTTTGAATAAAAAAAAACCCAGAATAATGAAGCCCATGGAGCAGCGCAGCTTAGGTGGAGTGGGCCTTGACAGAGCTAGTTGGTGTGCAGAAAGGAGTGATTTAAATTAATTGGTCCAATCTTGTTATTGGTGTGGCTAACATTAAAAGGTATATAAGCGGGGGCCATTTTGTAAAGGCTCACTTAACAGTTTTTCCAAATCCTGGTTGTCCCACACTCCCTCCCTTTACTAGTGGGTTGTAGGGGTGTCTACCCCGTTATTTCACAGCGGCAGGGATAGTTTGGGATAATTGTTTTGGTACAGTGGATTTTAATTTGGCTTTACTAATTTGTCTTGATTCAAGTTAGTTTGGTAGGTTTTGAGCTGGCCTGTGGCTCAGAACCTGGGGTGGTGTAGGGGTGTCTCGGTATGCCCCTGCATTGATTATTTGGTTAATCTGGTGTGTAGGGGTGTCTCAGTATGCCCCTACATGGTTTATTATTTGGTTAAACAGTCTGGTAGGGGTGTCTTGGTATGCCCCTTCCGTGGTCAATGTGGAGGCACCTGGTAGGTGTCGGTGCTAATGTTATAGGTTTAATATGTTTATTATGGGGGGTCATTGTTAATAAAGGGGAATTCTGTTATATATGTCTTAAATGTGTTGGTCTGTTTTGACAATGACCTTTAAATATTGTAAATGTTAATAAAGCTATGGAAGTTATATTTGCACCTAATAAAGTGTGAGCATCTTCTTTGGTTATGGGTATGGTCATCCTGGGGCACAATTCGACTATGCCTCATGTACTTTAAGAGAACATACCATATACCTATATCACCAATTACCATGCAATATAAATTTGATACGGCATATTTATATACAAAAAAAAGTATGTGTTCATTTTTTTGTCACTAATAGTTTGCAATATTTCACAGCAATGTGCCATTCTATCTAAATATCCCATTAAAGTTTTAACATTTATACAAGACAAATGGTCAGGAAACCCTTAATTACTGCCTTTTCCTTGTCATATGCAAATGCAAAGGTCATGCTATTTTGCTGGCTCTGAACTTTCAATCCTTTGTTAATCGGCACATTTTCATGAATTTATTTATGTTTTCTTCATCCGGACAAGGATAAGCCTGCAAAGGATATGGAAAAGGAACGTCCTGGAATATAATTTGTTACTGTACGCATCTGAAATCCATAACGCTGGAAGAAATTAAAGTACCATTCAAAAGAGTTTCAAATGCCAGTGAGAATATTGCTGAGAAGTCACTGTCAACATCTGCTAGTGCTAATGAGCCTCATTAAATTATTCTGCAAATAATTATGTCTTAAAATCTTTGTAAGTTTAGCTGATAAGATAGAAAAATACACTTATTAAAACATTCCACATTGAATCTTTTATTTAGTGATCAGTACATTATTACACAATACTATTATATAATAAGAATACCGTATATTTCTGCTTCTGTATTTGAAGTTTTTCATAGCTTTTGATTCTCCAAGTAGTATAGAAGATGGACTTGTAGGCAGCAATATAAGACAGGAAGGCTATGTTGGGTAATACCAATGTGTTAAAAAGCTAATGTTAATCAACTGATGGATGGAAATGGGATGGATAAAAAATATTAAGAAAACTATGGAATATTGTTACTTTACATTCAGAAGTATTGTACGCAGCAGCATATTTATAAGGTCTGATATTGTGGTTATGTGTTTAATTGTTTTCCCTATCAATAAAGTACAATGTATGTATGTATATACACATTATATATATAGTATATATATATATATATATATATATATATATATAGCAAATGAGTAAAAATGATATAACACTGCATATCCTCTTTGACAATCAAGGTGAGCAAAATGTTTTTAATTTCACAAATAATAAGCGGGAAAGAAAAAAAGGTGGGGGGGGAATGGAGGCAAAGAAATTTGTTCAATAAGCAGTCATGAAACCAAAGTCATGAATATACAGCATAGTTAGTCTCCAAAAAAACATAAATAAAGCTTTACCCTCATTAAACTTTGATTATTGTGGTCACAATCTGCTGGGGTTTATAAGAATACATTGATAAAGAATATGTGGGGGCTAAAAGAAAGATAAACAGAAGGAAATAGGAAGAGGGAACAACAGTGTCTCCCCCAGTGTCCAACCATAACCATGATGGGGTGAGGCGGGAGGCAGACAACCTCTCAGAAAATTAATCACAGGGTAAGATAGACTTTTGCCACTTGTTCCCTGCAGCCTGTGACCGTGCAGTGCCATGGGTTACGCTAAGCAATATAGGGCCTTGCATTTTCACTGCATCATCCTATTTAACTGCAAAGAGTAAGAGGGTTAGAGGGTAAGGGGGTTAGAGAGGGAGAGTATATGTGTATGTGTTAGCATGGGTGTGTTTGTGTAAATGTGTGTGTTCGAGGTGAATGTGTGTTAATATGGGAGCGTAAAAGTGTGTGTTTGTGTGAGTATGTGTAAGTGTGTGTTAGTGGAAGTATGTGTGTGCATGTGTATTACAGTGTGTGTGTTTATTGGCATGAATATGTAAGTTTGTGTGTATGTGTAAATGTGGGTGCCGGTGCATTCAAAAGGGGCCGCAAACCACAGAATGCAAGACATAAGCAGTATATCTGAAAACAAAATAACATGTTAATTGAGCTTTGTTACATAATTTGTTATTTCATTCTGTCTTTTTCATTCCACCGGCACTTACCGCATCCCCACATACTTCATTTCTCCCTTCATAGGTTTCCCCCTCTTTGGAAATGTAGCAATTAGTACACATACATTTATCTCAGTATCTCTACTGTTTGTTCATTCAAATCAATAATTATGTAACTAGTTTTTGAAAATATTTCTGTGAATTGGTAAGATTTAGATATTTGTTTTTTGGATTTCACAAAATATACAGTATGTGTATGAGTATCAGAAATGAGTATTTACTCAGTCTTTAATATTTCCCAGTGGCAAATTTGCAAAATACATGTTTTGTAAATGTAATTAGAATTATCGAGTAAATCTGTTCAAGAGGAAGTCTAACAATAAGAACTTCCTTCTAAATGAAACTATTGAAATCCTTTGAAAGACAGCTTTGTCAACATGGAATAAACGGAAATACGGCAAATTTTCCTATTAAACAGAGTTCTTTTGTGCACATTGCACAGTATGTCATGTACTTTGGGGCTTAAAAATAGAAACAGATATCAAATTAGACACTACGTGAACGTAATTTGAACGTGTAAATTTATACTACAAATACTTTAAAAGTATTAATTTTAGCTTTTTTTTTTTTACATGTTGAATGCTGTTAACACAGAACGCTTTATTTCAAGCAATAGAGGAATATAATAAAAGTAGTATTGCTGTATTTGTGAGTGCTATAACTTTGAACAGCAACATTTGCAGTAAATATGTACAGTATGAATAACAAAAATATTCAATTAAAGTAAAAAGAATTTATTGTTAACAGTTTTCATAATTCTCATTATAGATTAACCTCATCAGATGGAATGATAGAAGTGAAATGCTTCATTAGTATTTGCAGAAAACTTAATGAATTAACAACAGGCATGCTATGTTACTTAGTAAGTTTTTTCTCCCCATTGTAAACCAAGTAATTAAAACTACACTATTTGTCTTATGAGAAGACATTGTAATGCCATTTGCATTCACTTTTACTATCTGTCATAATAACTAGTATCTTCATGGAGTAATTTTAAAAGCAAGTCTGTTAATTAAGAAATCCATAGCCTTATTAGGTGTCTGTTAGAAGATTCTCTCAATTATTTTTAATATTGTGACAAGCAATATACCATGCTCATTTACTATTTTGTAGGTTATGTGGTGTTATATGCAAAGGAATTTATGAACAGGTGCTTAAAATTCTGAGATATAAAACTTGAAAATTTCACTTGACCCCCATATGTTTTAGCACGATTCTACAGCGGATTCAGCATCATAATATTTTGTGTATATGTTTATAGGGAATATTACACATACAATTAAATATATATTTTACTTGTCTGGCAAATAAAAACCGGAACAGAGTAACTATACTGTATGTTAATGTGTAATAAATTTAACTAATAAATACGTTTTGAAATAGCGGTATTATTCCTTTAAAAGATAGAAAACAGACATTGATCATACTGTATAATTTATAATAATAAAAAAGTACAATAAAGACAATTTGAGCTCAGTTTACTAAACAAGACTAAACACTTGTGTTGCATGTTAACTTTTGGTCAACAAAACAAATTCTAAATCAGCTGCCAGCTAAACATATCAGTGTTGTCCAAGAGAAAAGATGCAAGTTTCACAATATATGTAAACATACATACATTGGTATATATATAATATATATAATATTATATATATATATATATATATTAGTTACTCAAAATCTATTTTTGCCTGTATCTGTGCTTTTCAGATCTAACTTAAATTCTCTCTGTCTCGACCTTTCTCTGTACATGCACTCTGTTATATATGGACCCAGCCTGCTTCCTGCTGGTTGAAGTTGGGTGCATTTGTCTTCCTGCATCAGCATTACAAACTTGACAGCTGAGACTTAATAGCGGATTTTTTTTTTCTAAGAAGTTTAGCAGTTAGTCAATCTGAGCTTTAACCCAACTTGACTTCAATTGCATGTCCTCAAATGCCAACACTCATAAAACAACTTACAAACTTACTGTGAACTGCTTGTATGTATGTAAGCTCAATGTGAACATGCATGCCCTTGCCTGTACCTTAGAAAGTGAAAACATATTTAAGAAAAAGAATAAAAAATAAATACAGGACACAATTTTTGCCAATTTGCAAGCAGTCGGAGTTAATAGACCCCGGTAATATGGGAAATGTAAATTGCTAATCTCTTATAGTTTCTCAAATTGATAGATGGATAGACAGCTAGACCTTATGTACAGTAGGTATTGATATAAACGATAGAGATTATAAAAAAGAATTATTTTTATTATAATTTGAGTTTCTTAAAATAACTGGGTACTTATTACCTTAATTTACTTTCTTATTTTGCTGCAAATGCATTTCTTTTTGGATTGTGTTTTTCTCATTGTAGGTTCACGGTCGCTGGCACAGCTTGGGACACAAAGTGGCAATTGATGCACAACTGACCTTGATAGTACTGTAGATATTTAATTTAATTAATTACTGCCCTTTTAAGCCCTCTCACTAAACCAGTGCTTAAAATACTTCACCAGAAAGTAATTAACTAGTACAATTACCATAAGTGCTGTAAAGGGGAATTAAAATTACTTTCTTAATTTAGAAATATATAGAACAGAAGCGTCTTTTTATTTTGCAGGTGGAGCAGTGAGGATCGCAAGAATGCCTCTTTAAAAATAGTCAATGTATGCTTTCCCTTAGTTTGTAAAAATGAACAAGATCATTTAATAATAAAAAAATCATTAGTTATATTTTAATAATTTTAAAGATACAGACATTTATTATTATTATATATATTGTTATTGTATATAAATGTAAGAAAAATAATCCCAGTTTTATAAAAAGTATTAATTTGTATTAATTCACACTAATTAACCAGATTTTACATTAACTCATTTTCCCGTGATTTTTTTAATTTATGTGTGATAGCAAATACGTTTTGTGCAATGACGCAATTTTGTAATTTTAATAAACCACACAGCTAATATATACATCCTGACTGAACCACTTTTTACTTAGCACTTAGCACTCTGTCCCACCAAATACCAAAAGCATAACACTTGGGAGCAGTAGCAAGATGTGATATTGATTGAGGTCTCCCCTATTTAAACACTGCTGATGAATGCTTCAAGGTGGGCAGGCAGGTATGAAAGGCAGATAGATATCTGAAACGTTGTAAATTATGGTAATATTACAGTTAAGACATTTATTAGACTTATGCATTTGGATTCGTATTAATTTTAAAGACATTTGCCTATTTGGTTAAATCCATACAAGTGTCTGAAAATGAGGAGGGAACCCCAACAAAATATACTCTCACTCTCTGCCACAAGCACTCTACTGCTCATACTTTCCCCCAGACACTCTCTTAATGTCTCCCTACTGTCTCCTTTTGCACAGCTCCGCTTCTTGTTCTCCGCTTCTTCTCCTCCTTTGTGTTCTTGGCATCTTCATTATTTTTTCTTCTCCAGTGATTCACTCTTCCTGGTGATCCGCTATGTTACGTAGGCCTCCTGAAGAACCTTTGCAGATTGCCGGAATGTAGAGGGTCCGCCCTGATGTGCTACAAGAAAACATCTGTGGAGACATGGAGGAGGTAGGGAAGATATTGGGGGGAAAAAAGGTATAAGAGAGATATTGAGATCAACGTGTTTCCGAAAAAGCCATCCGGATTCTATCTGAACTAAAAGTACAAGGAACAAAATTGTCCGAAAACGAGTTGACCAAAAATGAATGAAAAATTTGAAATGAAAAATTTTTTGTTCCATGTACACAAGTATTTATTCTTGTTTCAGGAGTTTTCCATAGATAATGTGTCCATAGTGGTTGTACAAAGTACAAAATGAAGGATTTTGTTTATGGACCAGGATACATCTTGAATCCACTGGTGTTTATTCCAATACCACAGAAAGCTGTTAAAACAGAACAGAAATGAGTGTGGTTGCAAGCTTCCCTTAAAAAAAAAAAAACAATAATTGAATGTAATCTAAATTTTACACACATGATTAATAGCATTTAAAACCATCGTGCTAAATTGTTTGTTAGATGGTTGAGAGCTTGGTGAGCTCCCATCAGTGATAGGAGCTTGCACCCAGAATCTCCTTCTGCATCTTAGTTATCAGTTCGAAAAATGAATTAGTTATCAAATGTGTTTTATTAATATTATTCATACAAATTAGACTTGTGCATTTGTATTTGTACAAATTGTGAATTTACCATATTTTGGTAAATTCAGCAATTTGTATGAAGTTCCAAAAATGAGGCCAGCCCCCCCCCCGAATTGGATGTGGGTCCACATTTGCTCACACTCTCATTCACTCTCTCTAGAAGTTTCCCTACCTTCTCTACCGACCACTTCTATAGGTTCTTCATCTTTTACCTTCTCCATACTCTCCTCTATTCTGTTAAATCCTTAATCTGCTAGTCTTTCTTCTGCACGCACATAACCCGCCAGCAACTTCCCCCCAAATGGCAGGGCTGCAGTGACGTCCTCCCTGATCCTCCAATCAGGGAAGAGGACTTCATCGAAAGCCCCGCCATATGGCCTTTAGTTCACCTGAAGGCAAAATAACGGCACTTGCAGTGACACCCTCTCTCTCGATATGAAGATTGGAGAGAATGTCATTACAGCACTGAGAATGAGAGTGTGAGAGTGAGTAAGTGAGTGGCACCGTGCAACAAATTTAGTTCCCGAATCAAAAATGCCACCAAGTTTTCAGCCAAAACGAATGGGCAGGGAAAGAAATACTTTCCCAGAAAGTAACTGAAAAATTTGTCTGAAATGTTTTGGGTCCGGTTGCGCATGTCTGATACAAATACATTCATATAGGGGCAACACAAACTGAGTCCCTAGTAAATAGATTTATGTGCATGTCATCTCTACCACTAGTTATGAACACAATCATTTTATATTGAAACAAAGTTATAATAGTATAGAGAATCCCTGTAAAGCATATGTATGTCTCACTGCTCGGTTAACTTAGTCTACGTATGATTTATACCATATGTAGATCGCAGATGATATCCAGAAAATGAGGAAATATGTTATTCTAGTTCATTTAAAATCGTTAAAGGTTAAACATTCAAAAATAAAAAGTATGTAATAAAGACAGTGTGGTTTTATTCCATGACAGACACATACCACCAGTCCTTTAACTTCAAAAAGGAATCGGTGATTGAAGAAGGACACAACTAAAATGTATTCATAATTTCAGTTGAAAAATGTGGGTACAAAATGTATCACTGGAATTTAGCATACCAGTAGAGTAACTCATTTAAACATTTAGGAACATCATGCTGTAGAAGTCTAAAATGACAAATGTTCCTTGTACACAAAGACATTACTGGGAAAAAAATAAATTGTGACCTTTAATTTGAATGGACTAAAATTAAATATACCAGAAACACTGCGTGACAGAAGGGAAAATAGTTGTGATGGCTATTGGACTCCATTTGACAGTTAATAAAACTCATCAACTGTACATTATGTTAGATTAACCAAGATCTGGATTCCATATGACAACTCATTATTATTAAAGGCAAATGGAGGGTATTTTCAAATACACCCTGGAGTGATGCATTGTAAAATATGTATGGCAAATTCTTGAATGTCAAGGACACTTTTGCTACGTGTAATAGAAAAATGCACGTAATGTGCAGTTTGGAAGCTGTTTTATACACCTCCAAGGAGCTGGAAGCATCACAATGAATGTTTATTGAAAACTGTCAGTCTCTTGTGTATGTCCAACTGTTCAGTAAATATTTATGAACAATCAGTATTATGCAAAACAAAGCAGAAGTATGATAAACTTCAACACAGCACATGTTCTAAATATTAAATTCCATAATTGCATACATTGGATAAAACATTTTTATATATATATATATATATATATATATATATATTAGTATATGTGAGTGTTATAAAGCGAGGGCATACCACTTCAACAGAACATCTAAGCATTTAAAATTACAAAAAATATATATATATTTTTTTTTAAATGCTTAGATGTTCTGTTGAGGTGGTATGCCCTCGCATTATAACACTCACAGAATGATTAGTTAATATTCACTACAATGAAATTTAGTTATGAGTGCATGTGAGTACTTCTTAATGCAGGACTGTGTTAATAGCTTCATGTTTTATTACCACAACGCATTAACATGGCCGTAAGCAGCCATATTTATAACTTTAAACATGAGGGTTCTTCTTCTTTAACCCCTTCTTTAATTGAGGGTATTTTGTACACAAAAACATAGGGCATTTTGCATTTTACATTGTTTCTTTAAACATGATTCTTTTTTTTTATCTTACATGCACCCACACACATTGCATATTGTGGCTTTTATACCATTTTCGATGAAAATATTTGGAAAAACACATTTGTGTACTATTTGCTCATGATAATTGCAAATGTACAGTTGATAAATGTACAGTTGACTAAAATACAACAAAATATACTAATGTAAGTGTCTCTGAAAAAACCCTAACATGCATAGGTTTATTATTTTTCAGAAGTTGCGGGGCACAAAATGCAACATGCTTGTTCCCTTTTCTAAACTTGGAAAATTGATTTTGTGAGGCCTATGTTTAGGAGACCTCCCCCCGGGTTAGCCCCCCATATTGCTAGATCAGGTTGGATCAACAGATTTTTTTGTGAGATCGACTCACAGCCCTCCCTCAACAAAAAATTCTACAAACTGTTATTGATTATGATAACTCCGTGTTAGATAAGGTTTGATCAGACAAACTTTTTGTTAGATCTAGTCTAATTATTGAGATATTGCATATTTAATGAAGGGGGGCTGCCCCCCAACTGAAATTTTGATTTTTTTTAAATTGATTTTGGTAGATATTCTTTCGATCCGGTAAGATCAACTGTTTTTTTTCGTTAGAGCTATCACGCAGGAGGCAGTATTCATAATCCTATTTTGTGTGCCTGGGATGGGCTTTCCCTGGGATGGGATTCGTTAGATCTTACTGGATCTAACGAATATTTTCCAAAATGAATTTTAAAAAAATCCGAATTTCAGTTTCAAGTTCAACCCTTCTACCTAACCTTCCTGGTCTTCAAATTCTGCCACCAGGAGAAAAATTCCTTCTTGACTCCAAAAGGCAATCAGATTTCTCCTTGGATCCAGAAGCTCTAAAATATTAATTATATTTATATCCCTGTATGTCATGCCTTTCTAAGAAAATATCAAGACCCCTTTTGAAGGCATCTAATGTATTGGAATACACCACCTCCCTAGGCAATGAATCCCTTCCTTTGTCGCCTATGAAATCTCTGCTCTTCCAGTCTCAGAGGGTGACAAAATAAGATTATGAACACTGCCTTCTACGTGATAGATCTAACGAAAAAACTGTTGATCTTACCAGATCTAACGAATATCTACCAAAATCAGCCCACCCCCTCATTAAATATGCAATATCCCAGTAATTAGACTAGATTTAACAAAATTTGGTCTGATCAAACCTAAAGCCAGCCCTGGCGTCCACACTGCCCACATAGAACCTGACCAGCAACCAGATAACACACATAGGATTTGCCATCTTTGTCCCCAAACAAGCACAGCATGAGTCAACTTTGTTCCCAGAGAACCCGTCCTATGCCATCTTTGTCCCATAAACACCTTACTTGTGCCATATTTCCCTTTCCACAAATCAATTGTACATATATATATATATATATACACTAAACACTTTTACAGTCACTCACTAATTCACACTTTCATTCACATAATCGTTTATTCTCACTCACACAAATCATTTACACATATTCATTAATGCTGTGAGCGGAGCGACAGAAGTAAGTATAACTCACCCCAATGGGTTATGCAGAATAAATGACATAAAAATGACTAGGAAAAAAAAAATTAAGATAACAGCAGAATGGATCCAGCAGAGTGTATGGAGTATATGTATATAAATATAATATAAAAAAAGTGATGTAAAATATAGAATACTTTATTACATAAATTACAACACTATCATAAAATATACACTATTTAAGTGTCTCTGTGAAACCTCAGAGTATATTTAACCCCATAACAACCAACAATATGCCAGGCAACTCACAAAAAACATCACTTTCTTCGCTCACATTATGTTGCTGTAATGTTCCACTAAATAAAATGGAACTTTTTCCATCTAAAAATGTTTGCAGTAGCAAATGTTTGGATCCCATTATGTCTAATGTATTTAATTTATTAGGGCCTTTTAACACTTTTGCTTTCTGGCATTTTAATACAAATAATGTGATAAAAAGAATGACTCGGGTATGTAGTAGTGGTGCGTGTGGGTATAAGAGCTTGACCGCAAGATAAACTATATGGGGCTGCTCTCCAAATGTTTCCAGGGCTGCTTTTCATTCCCAGTCCGGTCCTGCTCATAAACCTGGATTAGCAAACAAAACCTGCCATTAAAACACATAAGTGATGATTGCTGATGAAGGGTCTATGTATGCCTATGCACATATTCCATTAAAAATCAGCCGTTTCAAACTACAAGATCCATTTGATGTTATTTAAATGGACAAAATTTACTTTTCTTAAAAAAAAACAAGACAATTAGTAAGTGACCGCAAACCTTAAACAATAGTATAAATCTGTTTGGACTTTGTAAGACACTCTTTTTGGATATACAATTGATGGATGTGCATTAATTTACATGACATTAATACACTGTACTTTGTTTTATTAAAAATATGATTTCTATCAATGTTGATTTTAATATTGAACCACTGATTTTTCCAGTGTTTAAATATTTGCTTTTCTGGCAATGCACATATATTTTGTAATTAAAATTATAAGGCATCTACTTATCTTATGAAGTTAGACTTCAAAACTAGTACATTCTTACTACAAATAGTTAATCGATCTACATTTATATTTTCCATAAACAACACATAGAGTATATAAGAATATATTTTGAAGCAAATGTTTAATAAAGAAAATTATATTTTAAATACAAATATGCTCAAATTGGCAAGCTTGTTGCTTGTATTTGTACGTTATTCTGAATAAATAAAAATCTAAAATGAAAGCCATGATGTAATGCAGTGTTATATGAATATTGTGGTCTATTACAAAAATATGGTGCATTTACTACTTATGGATATACACTGATATATCAAGGGGGTACAAGTGCTATATAGAATACTTATTAAAGGATTAAGAGCCTTGATGAGAAACATGTTGGGCATACTAAAAGAAGGCTTTAGACATCTTAGACCTGTGTACACTCCATCTCATTTAATCACTAAACTGTCTACTATAGTCTGAATACTCAGCATTTTACATGTGTTAAAATGTACTTGTGTGAACTATATATTTTACAGGGATTTATATATATTGATATATATATATAGATATATATCTATATATATATATCAATCCCTGTGTAATATATAGTTCACACAAGAACATTTTAACACAATGATATATATATCAAATGTGCCTACTGTAGGAGATGGAATCCATGCACCAAGTAGAAGAAATAAAACAGTACTGTACAGTGGATTACTATGGGTTGGGGGGGCAATCTTGAATCCATCCCATGGGCTATAGCTAGAAAACATTGATCTAGTATACAAAGGTCAAACCATAACATTAACAGTGTGTTGCACTAGCAAACTCAAGCAGCTTAGTATTTATTCATAAGGGCTTCTGTTAATAACAAAATCTATTTATTCATATAAATAGTAATATTCTGCAATGATGTAGATTCCCAACCTTGCTATAATAAGGGCATCATTCATTCTTTTTCTGGAAAACTTTTTGCTGTCCAGCCACCATTAAAAGTATGCTATGCTTTCTATCTGGGTGTAAACAAACCGTGCATTGTTTGTAATCATGTAAAATGCAAGAGATACAATATAATGAGGTGGAAACATGAAATACGTTATACTACATTACGTGGGTGTCATGCATCTTACTGCCTTAAATGTCGCTATTTTTAGAAAACATTGCTAACCACTCAAAGACTGAAAGTTAATGAAGCGTATGTTGCAAAGATAGCCTTGAAATATACTTATTTATGTTATACATTATTCATTTCTAGAGATTATTTAATACACACAGCTATAGACATGCCAACATCAAATTCACATTTTTTACTAATGCAAACACTTAAATTCTTTAGTTAAAACACACGGCAAAGTAGGTATTAATGATGAACATACCTAGAAACTTCCCATGGTAGGCATCCCAGGGCTCTCCCTTTCGGGCGAATGGCATGGCCTAATGCTGATCCCCTGCATTCAGAAAAATAAGCTGACCTGGAGATCTAGGAAGCAGGGCTTCACCTTGCGTGTCCCCGGGTTGCAGTCAAGTTTAAAAACACATATTAAAATGTGTAGTTATGAACACACACACACACATGACTTGCCCACCCGTGAGAAGACTCTCCCTTTGTCCTTTTCTGCGCTGTGCTAGACCTCACTTCCACCTACAGAGGGTCGTAATTCAAAACCACAGGGCCCTGGTGCGAAAATCACCCAGTGCCCCCTATCAGCTGGTCTGTGCCATCCTTGCCCTTCTTCCAATATACACTCTTGCACACATATGTAAACACACTGACACTAATTATATACACGTACTCATACTCACACACACAAACACCTACACAATTAAACATCCATGCCCCCACACACAAAATTACACAACCATAACTCCACACACACAATTAGACATCCATGCTGTCTCTCACACAAACACACACAGACTTACACATCCATGCTTGCTCACACACAAACTTACACATCCATGCTCACTCACACACTTGCACATCCATGCTCACTCACACTTACACATCCATGCTCACTCAAACACAAGTAGAATTAAAGAACAATGCTAACAATCCTACATACAATCAACCTCCCGCCCCCACTTACCTCTCAGAACCCCTGTCACTGCGGGGTCACGTGATGTAATGAGACCTCAATACGTTCCCGTCACCCCATGCCGGTTAAGAATAGTTTAGAAAGGGCCCTTCCAATCGATACGAGGAGACAGGAACAAGGGGTCACACCGGGCTCCCTAGAGGCACGGGCCCCGTCGCAGCTGCAGTTACACCAGTGCCTCCACGTTTAGTTCAGGTATAGATCAAATATATACGGTACATATCGACCCACATCCCAGTGACGGACAAATTACATCTGACTTTCAGGCTAAGGTGATATTTATAATAATCAGTTTCCTAATGATTGGACTATCACTGTTCCATTGGTTGGGTATACAACATAACTGATCCAGCTTGAGTAACTGACTGTGCCATTCCGAATCCTGTAGCTATTTTAGCCCCTTAATGACAAATTGCATTGTTTAATGGGTTAAGGGACCGCCCATTGTCCTTAAGGGGTTAAAACTAAATGCAAGAGGGTTTTGATCCATTTCAATTGTCACTGACAGAAAAAAAATATAGATGCATATTATTCCTAGTCAGAGAGATAGTTAACCCATTCAATACGAACTGCAGCATTTGCAAAAAAAAGAGTGGTGGTTGCAAACATTTAGAGGGTGGAACTGAATGCAAAAACAGCATTTTTTTGTTAACTAAACTGATCAAAATCAAGGAGAAAACTGACTCCTGCAACATAAGGACTAGCAAGTATCCACAGATCAGCTCTGGGCACTGGCCCAAGGTCTGCTAAGATAATGTTTAACATCAAATGGTCCTGTTGGCTACAGAGTGGCAGTGGCTGACTTGGCCCATGCCATTTATACATTACCTGCATTACAGCGAAGTGGGCCTAGCCTATTGTATAGTGTCAGTATTAAGTGAACCTTTACATAATTATGTACAATGTATCTTGTATTGCATTCAGTCTCTGAACAGTGTTAAAAAGTTATATTGCTGTAAATATTCTGCAGTAAAGAGCAAATAGTTTTAAGGTAATTTAATAGTTGCCATTTTTTTTCTTTCCGTGCATCAGTGTTGTAGACTGTGTTCATGTCACTGATGCGATCCTTTTTTTGAGAGGGTTTTTCATTTAGTGGCAGCTGTTCGTCTCCTGGCATGCAGAGACAGACTGAGCACCCAGTGCTTTCTCCACTTGTAACAGTTCAGTTTTGGACCTTGTCGGCTCCAGTCCAACACAATGCTATGCCAGCCTACTGAATCAACCAACACGGCTTTGAGGTCAAAAGAGGAGAGAAAAACTCTGCATAACAGAGGAAGACAGCAGATAAATCAAATCAACTAAATTAATTCAATAAAGATGGCAACATTTAAAAAAAAATGGATAGTGTTACAACTGTGACAATTCATAACCAGTTTTTAACACATAAAGTGTTGCATAAACAAAGATCAAAGTAATATGAATAACGGAATTTCTGAGTTGACTTTGTAATTGTGTTAATCGGTAAAAAAACAGATATACACCAAATTGCCTCTAATGGAAATATAATGAAAATCTGAAGCTTATGTAAATTCCTGTTTAAAATCAACTGTGCCCCTTTGGTGGTGGAGCCTACTTAAAGGCTACAAAAAAAGGCCTGAGTCAGGATTGTAAGAATTGTAGTCAATCTCCATTTGTATGCTGTTTTATAAAGAGATTCTGCATCTTGCTGAAATCACATCCTGAGTTTGTTTCATGGGCTCTTGCGCTTTAAGCATTGAGATTACAAAACCCGACTCGATGGTAATACTTTATATCAAAATACGGAACAAATACCCACTCAGACACACTAACAAACCAAGAAACACACTCAAGCAACTCACACACTTCACTCACCGCCTCAGCAGGCACTTACTGCCACCTCCTTGGGGTCTCGTAAAGATGATCGTAACCCCACCTCCTCCAGAAACTTAAAGATGTACGTCTTTATCTCTTCCGGATCCGCGTCATAGTGCCGCCTAGGTCCCATAGACGGGCTGGTCCTGCTTCTTCTGCGCCGCCTGTTAGAGGGAGATGAACGATCTCTCCAACTGGCTCTTCTTAGTGGGTGGGCTAGCCCTGAAGGTAACGCCGGAGCTGTGTGCAACTGATTTATCCATTCCAGACGCCGCAAAGTCATCAAGAATAATTATGGAGGGAATAAGCATGTCTTTAGTTGTGTGGGATTTTTATATTAAGATGAGCTGGCAGACAAGGCCACACACCTCCAAGAATAAACATAATGATGAATTGGCTAAAGCTTTATTCAAACTATTATTCATTTCAGCAACAGTATAACTCACAAAAATATCAGCCATCAGAAAAATCCTATAGATATGTTTCAAGCCTTGATTTTCTAAATTCTCGCACTCTCTGATAAACTGCATGGACTCCCCATCATCTCAGATTATTCAAGCAGAATCTCTAACAATGTCAGTATTATCCGTGAATTTCAGGTGGTGAGAGCGGAGAATGATGTCATAGACACTGCTGATGACATTGTGCTTTGACAATTCACACTTGCCTTATGGAAATCCAACTTGCACACTCAGCTACTTCAGATGCACATGGATGGAATTATAGATATTGCTAGCTACCTGGCAGTGTGTCAGGGTTCCAGTTGGTATATCTGAAGGTCACTTCTTCTGCAGGATGAAGATTTGGTGATCTCAAACAAATTCAGGTCTGACATTTCATTTTCTTTATGGGAACATTCTGTGTCAAAGTGATAACAGCAATGCTGGCTCAGTTTGGACTCCCTGTGGAGGAGCAGGATTGGGTTTAGCACTCGGCTGGAGGCAGACAGGTGTTGCTCTGTTGAGTTGCAGACGTCTGGGTGCAGTAACTTTGGACTTTATCTTAACAGAAAATATTGCAGCATTTGATGTTCCTAGAAATGGCTGCAAAATACTTATTGCTAGACCTGCTTTCTGAAGCCATGAGGATGTTATCCAGTTCATGGGAGGCTGTGTTTATGGGGTGTCAGTGAGAGATGCTCTGCCTAGAGCCCTGCGCTGGACTGTTTTCTTAATCCTGCTAGTGCTGTTCATATGACCTGCCAATGGACTTGAGCAGTGCACTATAAACAGCGTAGAAGCAAATGGTTAATGTTTCTCTTTTCTTGAGGTCAATGGAAAAAACTAAGATAAAATGCTTGTCTATTTATAATTTTGTGATGCACACTCTCACTTGATGGTTTAGGATCTTTTATTGGTGATTTATAGGGTTTTTATTGCACCAGAGGGAATTTGCTGCACTGTTATCTACACTATTTCTTTTTTACCAAAAAGTGCCAATTATCACACAGGCTGTAATTACTCATGGTTAATCACCAAACAACATACTTGCAAGCATGTTTCTTTAAGATACGTTTTTGTGTGTGTGTATATGTGTATGTA
>VKOC01000006.1:27381180-27442516 GCA_009364415.1 Spea multiplicata
TATGGCCATAGTATGCTTAGCCCACCACTACGCCAAAGTACTCCAATGACGGTGGGTCCTAACGCTAATCCCGGCTAATCCCTGCTGACAAACCAAACATGAAATCCAAACACATAGCACTGAGACATACCTTTAGACTGCAGACTGAGACAAACAGAACACACAGGATATAAAGGAAACAGAGCAAAAGCAAAGAGCTGAAGCAGAAGCAAGGAATTGAAGATCAGAACAGAGCAAAAGGAAATCCAGGAATGGATCGAAGCAAAACAGTGAAACTAAAGCAAGAACGGGATATGCAGCTCCGCAGCCTGGGTAGGACGTGACAACAGTAATGTCCGCTACTAGAGGAGCAGGCTAGGTTGGGGAGATCAAGGACCTTCCTCTAAGCTTAAAGTCAATCAAGGGAGCGGGAGGTCTGTTAATGCAGACCTCCGATCCTGCTCCCTTGCGATGCGCGTGGCAAGTGATGCTGTGCATCGGGATTTGATGTCATATCCCGGCACACAACACTGAAGCTGTGCCCACCGCCTTTCATGCTCACTGCACCGGTAGGAGACATAAGAAGAAGAGCCAAGAGGAAGAACGAAGAGGAGGAGGAAAAGTGACAATGACAGAGAAAAGGTAGAAAAACATTCACTGAGAGTGGATTAGTAAGTGTTTGAGAGTGATGGGTGTTATGCTGTAGTTTATGCTGAATGTTTGTGAATGAATGTTTGTGAATGAGCGTGTGTGTGATAGCATGGATGTGTAAGTGTGTGTGGGGTAGCATGGCATAGGGAGGCTGTAATCACATTCCTATCATGCCCTGGTTCCAGCATGTACTGGCTGCCTGGACATGATAGGAGTGTGATTGCTGTTAGCAATCACATATATATAATATTGCTGTTGATTTTTTTTGTCCAATTTTGGGGTGTTACCCACACCAAAGACAGAAAAATTCTATAACAATATTTTCATATATATATATATGAAATATATATATATATATAATATATCACAACTCCTATCATGCCCGGCAACCAAGTCCATCTAGAACCTGGCCATGAATAAGGAGTGAGATTGGCCTGTTAACAATCATATATATATATATATATATATAGTTATAATATATATATTACTATATAATTTATTGTTTTTGGTCTAATTTTGTTGTGTTACTTACTTTTAATAAAAGTGTTTTTAAAGGTGGGGGGGGGCATTTTCAGTTTCGTCCAAGTGAATGCTGAATTTTCGGTTTTGGTCCAGAATTTTCTTTTCGGTGCATCCCTATATACTAGGCCAGACACTGAAGTGGGCTTATACCACATCAATGTTTGGTTTAGTATATAGTGATAGGGGTTATGCTGAATTATTTCAATGTCTGGCTCAATTAATAGTGATAGGGATACGCTGTACACCGTCATGTGTGCCTCCAGTATATAGTGATAGTGTTATGCTGTACCACCGTCAGTGCGGCCTCAGTATATAATGTAACAGTTATCCTGTACCACTGTCAATGTCTGCCTCAGTATATAATGATAATAGTTATCCTGTACCACCGTCAATGTTTGCCTCAGTATGCCAAATACTCTAGCTACGCCCCTGATACCATCCCCACTGTGAAGCATGGTAGTGGCTCGCTGATGTTTTAGGTGTGTGAGCTCTAAAGGCACAGGGAATCTTGTAATAAATGAGGGCAAGAATGTAGCATGTTATCAGAAAATACCGGCAGATAATTTGCATTCTTCCGTATGAAAGCTGCGCATGAGACCCTCTTTGACTTTCCAGAACAACAATGACCCTAAGCACAAGGTCAAGCTGACCATCCAGTGGTTACAGTAGAAAAAGATGAAGGTTCTGGAGTGGTCATCACAGTCTCCTAACCTTAAGATCATTAAGCCACTCTGGGGTGATCCTCTAGAGTGTAAGCTTGCGAGCAGGGCTCACTCCACCAAATGTATCGGTTTGTCTTAGTCTGTCAATTCTTGTCTTGTCATATACCGTGAATTTATGTATTGCATTAAGCGCTGCATAAACTGCTGGCGCTATATAAATAAAAGATAATGATAATTACTAGAATAGTGTAATACTGGGGTAAAAGGTTGAACAAAGAATTATAATTCCTGCACCAAAATTCTAATTTTAAACATACTAAAACTACATTTCTGAAAACAAGTTGAAATATTTAAGGCTGCATTAAACCATTTGAGCTTCAGAGCATTGCGTTTCTTGCTATATTGGTATTTAGGTGGTTAAAATGATAAACAGGTTACACAATATTATTGATAATGCACCTTTAGGTGCTTGTTTTCAGTTAATCAAAATAATAACGAACAATAGCTTTCTTTTAAATCTAATAACATAAATTATTTAAAGCGCACAGATATATATCAATTTATCACATATTTTTCTATATATTTTACATAATTCCAAAATGTTACTAGCCCTTCATACAATGCAAACATCCAGTGATCGTATCTTTGTACATTTCATATATTTATCAGTTTTAACTCTTGTCTTTTTTTAATAGTCTTTTTATAGGAATTGCAGAAGCATAACACTAAGGATATATTAAATATGTGCATTTAAAATACAGTCCATCATCAGGATTTTCAGTCTGAATAAAATGAGTGATGACTAACAGATACAGATTGAGAGGAATAGATTTTTTATGGAAATCAAACTGGTGCAAAAGTATAGCTATGCTTATAGAAAAGCAATTTACTCTAGTACTACATTTAAAAGGGCAATTATTTGTGATACAGGTCTATTACATAGAATATGATGTGATACGTGATTAAACTTCTGGAGCCTCTGTATAAATAGCCATGTTCTTTTAGGCATGGAGACTGAAATAAAATCACATGATTTCTTCACTGCTTTTGCAATGACAGACGAACACCTGCCAACACTGTTTGGGTCTATATGACCTGGATGTGAGGTTGAAAACTAAGCAGAAAATTAAGAGAATGGTGTATATGCTAAGAAATAAAGATATTTTCCTAGGGTCAGTTACTTTACTTGACTGTGAAAATCAGACTGTTTAAAGAGACAACAAAGAACCTAATTTATGTGTTAGCCAATTTGATCATGCTTCAAACGTTTTGTTAATTAAAAGAAACCTCCAGTTTATCTTTTTTTTGTGAAAGCTATCAGTAGTAGACAATGTGTGCATGATTCTGAAGAAACATTGATAAAATTGTCCTTTCACCTTTTTAAAGACCTGAAGAGTTTTAAAGCACAGTCAGTTAATGTTTGTAACTGCTGTTTAAATATTTGGTTCCATATGTGAGCAAGTTGATCCTATCGAGCTAAGTGATCCACACATGGAGCCCGTGCCTTCAAATGCATAATGGTGCATAGTGTCAGGTGACAAAACACTTAGGTCTGTATTAGCCTCTTCTAATTTCTCGGAAAGGAATTCTCTAAATTCAACAACATCAGGACCAAGCCTCAAAGACATCCTATAAAGGCTTGGAATATCTCTTCTGATCTTTTTGTTAAGCTTAGGATCTCTCATAACTGTTTGATTTCGTAGTCCTATAATATCGAAAGCTTCTGTGTCTTGTTCTCCTCCTCCTTCATCATCATACTTGACAAAGTTCTGTCGACATTCTTCTCCTTTCTCTTTTAATTTATCAAGTTTTTTCCTATGCTTTAAGAAAGTTAGGATAGATAAAACTGTAAAAAAAATGTAAAACGTTAATATTCAATGACAGACCCATATACAAACTTAGAACATTAATGTAATTAATATACAGTGTAACATGTAATTAAAATAAATGATCCTTTAAATAATGTGCATCAATATTAGTGAGCATGTCATGTTTAGTTTTCCTACTCAAGTAATTATAATAAATAATATTTCATAATACTGAGGAACTACGATTACAAGACCACAAAATCCAGTTTTTTATTTCATATCTACCTATTCTCATTTCTCTATTTCTCTGTACCTTTTTCTTGTGTATCTTTTTTAGCAAATGCTAAAGTTGATGGTATTTTGCAGAACTCTTACATTTGCATATGGGCAATTGACAGCAGGCATACTCTGCAGATTCAAAATTTGCAGAGCAACTTCCAGCTTCCACAAGTCATCTCAAATATATGAAAAGCTGAACAAAGATTGTTATATGAGTTGCTGGACTCTCAGGTTATGAGGGAATGCAGTATGTGAAGTCTGAGTTGTCATCTAGGGCCTTAGGTAGCAGACTTTAGCCAACATAGTTAATGCACATATTTTGGCAAACACGAGACATACATTTCTCTAAAGCTACATGTATAATAACATATGTATTACCTAAAATCAAAAGTACACCAACTGAAATTGCAATGAATGCTCCACCATTGATTCCCAGAGAGGATAAGAATCCTTGTGCTTTACAGGACTCGGCATTGCCATTCTTCCCACAGTCACAAACTCTGATAGTCAGTGTGTTAGTGCTGCTGAGCGAAGGTGTCTCATTGTCACTTATTACTATAACCAAGTAAGTTAAAGGATTGTCTTCATAACTATACATAGACTTTGTAGTAAAAATGGTAGCAGTGTTATCTGAAAAAAATAAAAAATATATAATTAAAATAACAACAACTGAATAAAAACATTGAATTGAGAAAACTCAACAATTAGCCAGATATCGTATATATGGGATGGGATTGAGGAGAAAGAAGAGAGTATGAAAACTCAGGACTGCTGGTATAAGTGAGAAACCATAGGTTTTTGTTTTTTTAAAGTGTATTAAGGTTTTTTTTGTTAAATGCTAATTGCATTGCCAATGGCTTTATAGTGTTTGTTAGGCAAACACAAAATTATGAGTTTTTCCCATTTCCCATTTTTTTCACAACTCCACAATATATTCTTATAAGTGTGAGTAATAATAATACTATTAATAATAATATACACATTTTAAATATCTAATAGAAGTATTATATAATAGTATTTCCCCATGTATAATACACACCTTTTTTAGAAAAATGTGGGGTCTAAAAACTGGGTGCATCTTATACAGTGGTTGTAGATTTTTTTTTGGTATCGCAAATAGTCATCCACAGGGGCCCTGCTTACTTCTGTGTTGCTCAGCAACGTATCTTGTTCCGTCGAGGTGACACAGGAACCCAGTGGAGTCACGTGAATGTACATCATATCACATGACTCCGCTCTGTTCCTGTTCCCCTGGGTGGGACAAGAGAAGTTTACTCAGAGTTCAAGCTGCAGTTCAGGTAAGGGTGGGGGAGTAAATGAATGAATATGTGTGTGGGTCTGTGATAGCATGGATGTGTGTGTGTAGGGGGGACAGGGAGGGGGCTCAGGGAGGCTGAAAGTAATGTGCATGTACTGGCTGCCTGAGCATGATAGGAGTGGTGATTGCTAACAATTGCTAGCAGCTAACATCAATCACATTCATATCATGCCCAGGCAGCCAGTACAATAACCTTATGTAATACATTTTGTTTCAAATTTCAGGGACCAAAATTAAGTGAAGGCAGCTATCCACGATAAAAACTAAATTCCAGACATATTATATGTTTCAGTTTTAGCCAAAATGATTTCTTGACCTTTTAAAAAAATATTTATGTATTGTTTTTTTCTAACTTTTTTTTAGTTGTATTACAATATGACAAGCTTTTTTTTCCGAGCAAAGACACTCTGACCCCTCGTCTTATAATCAAGGTTGTCTTGTAATCTCACTTCAAATAGAGGTCTGACTATAAAACTAATATCCCCCGCAGCGCTGCATGGGACCTGGATCCTCCTCTGGCAGCCGGTGAACATCTGAGCGATGCGCGCAGACAACCTTCACTACTGCCCAGCACTTCCCCGGCTTCTTGTGTGCCGGTGTGACATGAAGCCCCTGTGGAAGTGTTGGACAGCAGCGGAGTAGGAGCCCCGGTGCAAGTGCTGGTCAGCAGTGGAGGTTGTCTGCGCACATCCCGCAGTCATCCACCAGTTGCCCCACTAGACATCAGTTTTTGGTGTGCAATGGTTGGCGTTTCAATTGTTGGGGGTAACATAAAGTAACTGGAGCTATGCTGTTGAGAGATGAGGCAAGTGTATTGTAAAAAATGAGGCTGCTGTGCCTGGACAGGAAAGGGTTAATATGGAAGGTAAGAGAGGTTCTAGTAAGGCTGACAGTTGGGTATAAAACAGTATGGTTTATATATATTATACTGAAAAGAAAGCTGGTATTAGAGGATCCCTATATAAATGACTGTGCATTTTTCATATGTAATCTTACTCTATGATATGTTATTAATATTTACATTTTTACATTTAGGCAAGGCTCGTTACCTCCGTTGTCTCTGACTGTAAAATTTGTTGCTTTGTGTGCTAAAGAATAGGAGAAATAATGGCCAAGTGCTGGGTCATCTTGATCTACTGCACTGATGGTCTGTATTGGCTATAAGAAAACAAAAATTAATAAAACTGTGTAAATTCCATGCATAATTAGTTTCAAATAAGCCATTTTAAAGGAGATCAAAATTATAATTAAGGCTAAAAGTAAAAAAAAATATGAACAGAAAATACAGATTTGTAAAGCAGTATAGATCATTTTAATGATGTTATTTTAAGCTAATTTTTTTCTTGAAGAAAAATTGGTTTAGTAGATTGCAGGCGCTAGTACATTAAAATCCATAGCTGTTTATATTAGATATACCACTGTGTGTTAATGGATCAATTTTTCAAAATGAGTCATTTTCATTTCAACTAAAGAAAAATCAAAAATAATCTACTGAATTGAGTATACTTAAAGTTACTGAAATGTCTTCTTTGAAACGAGTTTGCTTTTCTTTCTAAGTTGCCAATCTATTTACCATTATTTCTGTTCAAGCTTTCAAGGGTTTTATAATATTTTACAAAATATTCAAGTAAGATTTTCTTACAGAAATGGAATAAAAGAATATATATTCTTCGGTGAGCTTGTTTCCTTTCCTAGGAGAGCTGGTTAGTCTATTACTTTTATTGATGGACCATGCAAGCCTGCAGATAACACTATAGATGACCTCTTGGTTCATTATAGTGCCCAATGGCTACGGGAGAAAATATTGGGTGCATGTTAATGTTTTCCTGAAATATCGAAGCAAAAAAGTAAGCACTGTCCCTTTAAACAATGAGATTCTAAGCATGAATGTCGTCACCATAAAACTATCCTAAACATTACACAATTGACCAAGTAAGGTATGAGGTAGATTTTGACAAAAGGACAGGTAAAAAGCATGTTCTGAACTTTAAGTCAATACTATGAATGCTTATGTTGTCTCACTGCATTCACCTCTGCAAATTATGCTAGAAAAATATATATGGGAACATAGAACTTGATGAACTTGATGGCAGAAAAAAAAACATTTGGCTCATCTAGCCTGCCCATCTTTCCTGATGTAAAGACTCTTATCGAGAGATCTTAATCAGTCCTTGGTTTTGTCTCAGAATCAGGACTGCTTAATGCCTATCCCATGCACATTTTGATTTCCCTCACTGTATTAGCCTCTAATACACTCAAATACAATACATCACATTTATGTGGTGCTTGATCCATGTTATTATTAAGGACAGTTTTCAACCAAATTAATTATACAAAGTAGTGAAAAAAATATAGCAAAACTATTACCAATGTATACTGTGGCATTTTCTACCGAACAAACTCTAAATATGTTGCCCAGCTGTTGAAGTAAACTCTAAAGGAAATTGTGGCAGCACTTGGTAAATTGAATCATTCACTGTGTCTTACATTATACTTTTGTGCTTTTTCCATCAGATATGCATATGGAATTTTGAGACCTTTATAACTATTATTGCTACTTTTAAAACTCACATGTAAACATCTGCTGTAAAGTTGTAATTATATAATTGCATACACAATGTTTCCATTAAGCTGTTTGTGAATCTGAGTCTCAAACTTGACATGTCTGATGTTAAAACAAAGATAACAAGGTTAGGTTTAGCTTTTAGAAGACTTCAGCAGCTGTGTTATTGATTGAATCACAATGTAATTGCCATGAATTGTGTTATTTCAGGACTCATTAAACTGGAAGCCCTGAAAAGAGAATTTAAAAATCAAGATCTTTCCGAGAAACTAGCAACTGGGCAAAATAGGTCTTTTAAAAGTAAAATAGAAACCACTTTCATTTTGCTGCATATCAGTTAAGGGTTCTATTAGTTGATTTTTTTTTTAAGTATTTCTATATGTATTAATGTAAACTCTTTACAGTACAGTACTGTGCAAAAGGTAAAGGCAGGTGTGAAATGAAAAAGTAAAAATAATTTTTAAAAAAATTTACTTTTATCATTTACCAAAATGTAAAATGAGTGAAGAGAAGAAAAATCAAAGCAATATTTGGTTTTACCACTCTTTTTGCTTTTAAAACAGCATCAATTCTTCTGGATACAGTTGCACACTGTTTTTAAGGTAGGTTGTTCCAAACATCTTGGATAACTAACCACAGACTTAGGTAGTCTCAGTTGCTTCTCTCTACATGTAATCCCAGAAATGTCACCTAATCATGATTTGATTTGTAGTGAGTATATCACATGAGCACTGGCACCAGGTGACTTGGCTGCAAACTAGTAGCTGGGACAGAAGTTGAGGGAAAATGTGAGAGTTGCCATGGAGGGTCACCTGGTTAAGACGTTTTCACTTGTCTGAATATATCAGCCATGAAGGTGGCTAGTGACATAACTGTCCCAATCACAAAGTAATGGTCATTAAATATTACTGTCTTAAAGGTAAGAATGTGAAAAATTATTTATCAGTATAATATACTGTATATTTCCTGTGACAGTAAACATTATACCTGTGCATTTGGATTCGCACAAATTGCAAATTTACAGAATTTTGGTAAATATGGCGTATGACACAAAGCCACAAAAGTGAGGTCAGGCCCACCACAGATTAGTCGAAAACTAAACAGAAAGCTCAGAATGTTTGTCTGAAATTTGTGGGCCCACATTCACTCACTCTCGTGCCCTTGTATGCTAACACGCACAAAACAACCTGAATATTTACAAATATGTGATTTGTTTGAAAGGGCATAAGAATGGGTCTGGAATTTTGCAACTGTCGGGGCAAGGGCATACCTAACTTTCACGCCCCATCCTGTTACTTGTGTAATGCAGTGGTGAAAACAAAGTAGTAGCATCTCTGCCTCCCCATTTCTGCCACAGGTTAATATTCCCCTTTAGATGAACATAGATAGCATCCGTATCCTTATCCAATAAAAAGCCTTACCTCTATCTACACGCTTGTAAATCCCTTGGAATGTGGGAAAAGCTCAAATCAAGACACTTACCCTTTCAGTGACAGTACTCATTTTCAGACCAAGGAAAGGGGCCATATCAAAAAGCCAGACAAAAAAAGAAAAAACTGACACAAAAAAAAATCAAAAAGTAATAATTTTTTGCCCCAATGTTTGGGAACTGTGTTATAACCTCTGTTGACTTCCACATGATTGTCAGGTTAATTTTCCAACTGAATTTTGAAACTAGCAGGTTAATGATTTTACAAGTTGGCTGCTTTTTCCAAGTCTGCAGGTTGGCTTTAGTGATTTTCTGAGTTGGATTCAGGTCAAACTCATTTAAGTTTACTGCTACAACTTTCCAGATTTTACTGCTGCAAAATATTTTTTTTTTGGCAACTCGCTGTTTTGTGAATAGAGTCAAGAATGACAATAGTATAAAAGGCTAGTTTATCAAGAAAATATTTTTTTGATAATGATCAAATAGCTTAATACAAGAACTGATTACAAGTTATATTTTTGTATCTTTTTCAATATTATATATATTATTGTATTTATATAGACTCCTGGTCAAAGATTTGAGGTCACTTAGCTGGTTCTATGTAAAACAAAGACATTTCTAGCTATGTTAAAATGATTGCAAATGGGTTCGTATGATCAATTACCCTTCACAAATGTCAAACTTGGATTAGCTAACACAATGTGCCATTAGAACACAGGAGTGATGGTTACTGTTTCCAGTTACAATAGTCATTTACAACATTAACAATGTCTGCACTATATTTCTGATGCATTTGATGTTTTTTTTATGGAAAACAATAGCTTTTCTTTAGAAAAAAAAAGAAATGTCTTCCTTCAAGCATGCTGCCATAACTCCTATCTTGAAAAAGCCATCCCTGAACTCAAATGACCCGTCCAAATACTGTCTAATTTCTCTACTTTCTCTTGCCTCCAATAATTGTCTATACCCAACTACGTTTCTTAAACCCAACTCCTTACTCAACCCACTTCAATCTGGATTCTGTTGTGGACATTGTATTGAAATTGCTCTTACTAAAGTTACTAATAACCTACTCACTGCTAAATCCAAGGGCTTTTGACACTGGGACCACCCTCTTTTTGGTCTTCGTCAAACCGCTCTATTCTGGTTCACATCCTACGTTTTTGATCAGAACTTCAGCGTATACTTCTCCAGTAACATTTCCCCTCTCAGCCATGGTACTCCAAGTTCTAGGACCTCCTCCATTCTTACTTTATACTATCTCACTTGGTCAACTAATCGCATCCTTTAGCTTTCAATACCACTTGAATTAGACTGTGTAACCAACTGTCTCTGTCTGGATGTCTGCATGCTTTCTGAAACATAATCTTTCAAAAACTGAACTCATATTACCTCCCTCCAATGCTAACATCCCCTCATCAGTTTCCCAATGTCAATGGTGCAATCATCTCTTCGTCTTCTCAAGCTCTCTGGCTTGCAGTCTCTGACTCTGTCCTATCGTTTACGCCCACATTCAGTCTGTCTCAAAAAACTGTTTTGTGACAGTTTTGTTGCCCGCATCCGTCCCTTTCTAACACAGAATGGCACTAAGGGTATTGTCCATGCCCTCATTATCTCCCCCCTTGATTTTTGAAACTCTGTCTTAGCTGGTCTCCCTCATACCTTCAGCCCTGTACACTCCACCATAAATGCTGCTGCCAGACTTATCTTCCTCTTCAGTGGCTTTACTAAAACCTCTCCTCTCTGTCAGTATATTTGCCGGCTGCATGTGCACTTTAGGATTAATTTTAAAATTTTAATTCTCACTCTTTCTTTTAAAACTTTTCATAGCCATTCCGCTAATTACATCTCTTCAATCTTCCTAGTTCACGTGCACTCTTGGAAGACTTCACAAGGGCTGCCCCTGTACTCTGTCTATCCATGTTTCTCCCTGCCTTCAGTACTTTCAGTCTCTTAAGACCCACTTTTTAAGGACTCCTACGAACTTATGCCTTAACACCTTTCCTCCTATATTACTTTAACTTACTCTCCCTAGTCCCTTTCCAGAAATGTTTTACTAGTATGGCTGGTCCATACCTAATAACAGAACGTTTACCTCTTGTATAATACACTCTAACTCCCTGTAGACTGTAAATTCATTTGAGCAGGACCCTCCTCACTGGTTGTTCCTGTATGTCATCTTCTTATGTTATGTACTAATTGTTATGTCCTGACATCCTGTCTACCCTTTGTACAGAGCTGGGGAATATGATGGTGCTATATAAAACAATAAAAAATAATAATTTATGAATTACATAATTACATTATGGTTGCAACATATTATTACTCCTGTCTTGTGGGGTTTTTTTCGTTACTGCATTTTGCCTGCTTCTGCCTGCCTGCTTCTGCCCTTGACCTTGTTTTTTACTTCTCTACCATGTGTGAGTACGCCTATGCTGGTTTGTGTTCAGGCTCTGCACTGTGGGTCCCCAGCTACCTGTTCTGCCAGTTACCTGCTGGTTACACAAACATACACAAGCACATAATCTAGTAAATCACCCTTTGTAATGCTTCAGGAGTTTTAAAAAAAACAGTAAGCATTACACCTTAATTCATCATTCTACTTTCTTTTCTAGTCAGAATTACCAATTGTCTCCTGTATCACATCTAGTGGAACAGTGTGTGTGGTGTCTTAGAACTTGATTTACACTGCAAACCTTCAAAGGAATTGTCTGTATTATAATTGCAGAGATTTTGTTCAGATATACAGTTAACATTGTTGTATCTCACATACCACATTAACAACACTTATTTACTAGCCCCAAAATATGCATTCAAGGACAAGTTAATTTTTCATTATTACTAACACTTACGTTATATGTACAAAGATTGTTTCAAAACACAATTCAAATGGAACACAATAGTAGAAAAGACTAACATAAAAGTTGAACATAGAATTAATCCCTGTGGACATCACAAATTGATTTTTGTCTTATTAGAAATATATTCCCAACTGTTATAGTCTTTCTCCAGTATATCATTATGGTTCTGTTAAAATAACATATTCTTGTAACCCAGAAAGCATTTGGTGAAGGCAAACAACAATATCCACATGTGTATCAATGACTTAAATTTTCATTTAGGAATCTTGCAACATTGTTTTTATGGGATTAGGAAAGATACATGGAGCTGTGGTTGAATACAAGTAGAGATTCAGCAAAACTGTTTGAAAATACATTTCATCAATCTCTCTAAGATCTGTTTACTTTTCTAAACTATGACTTACCGTGTGTCGTTTCTGTAATAAAACCATATACAGCTACTGTCATACCTTTAAGCTGCCATAAAAAATATTTCCACATAATACACCAACTAAAGGAACTGAGAGTCCAAGTGAGTTAGCATTTGATAGTTAAAGACACACACATTTTTAAATGTTTTATGCAAAGGTTCTTTAATCCCCTTCTAGAAAATGACTAATGAGAATGTAAACATGGAATTTATGGGTGCAAACCATAACTTAGTTGCCAACAGTCCTAAGTAAGAGGGGGACAATCCATATAATAATTAATGTCCTACCTACAAGCTTTCCTGACCAATTTCCTCTCTGTATATTAAGCGTGTATATTATCGAATACCTAATTTTTGATTTGTACACCATTCAAAATGTTTTATCTATTATTTTAAGATATAATCTTTAAATAAAATGACAGAGTTTAAATGCAACCATTTTCATCCATGTCAACTATATTACACAGACCACAGATTGTTCAGTTAATGATATAAGCAACTGCTGTTACTGTACATGCACACACCACTTGCATCGTACGTTGCACCATCTTTGTTCCCAAACAGCTCAACAGTGCTATATTTCTGTCCAAACAGCTTACCAGTGGCATCTTTGTCCCCAAACACATTATCAGTGCCATTTTATTCCCCAACCAGCTTAACACTGCCAAGTTTGTCCCCAAACAGCTTAACAGTGCAACATTTGTCTCCAAACAGTTTAATAGTGCTATATTTGATCCCAAACAGGTTAACAGTGCCACATGTGTGTCCAAACAGATTAACAGTGCCATATATGTGCCTAAACAGCTTAAGAGTGCTATCTTGGGGCCAAACAGCTTAACTGTGCCATCTTCTGCCCAACCAGCTTAACAACTGCTGATTGATGCTGTTGGAAATGCTATAATGTCCCTAGTGACTTTTACATCCAGTGAATCTAAGTGTTTAATTAGTATTTACAGTACAGTAAATAGTACTGCAGTAGTTTAATTTCATGAAAAAATGAGAGCATTATAGTAATGACACATAAAGATCACACAATACAGCAGAGAGAACAAAAGAAGGGAGCCTCTGGACACTCTCTCTCCTCTGATTGGAGGAACTGGTAAGAAGGTGTTTATGGAGGCTCTGCCATTTTTGCCGAAGTTCACTGAGAGGCCAGAATAATGAAAACAGATTTGCTGAGAAAGAGAAGAATTTCTGCAGCTTTCTCCCCAAATCTATCTGTATTATTCTGGTCTCTATGTGGACTTCTGCAAAAGGGATAAGACATGGAGACAGCCTCTCCCCCATTCTGACAATCAAGGGAGAGGGTTTGGCCGGAGGCTTGCCCTTTTGCAATAGTTTACCAGGAGGCATTGGAGAAGTGGATGAAAAAATAATACTTTTTGGAGCAGCGGATGAAGTGCACAAGCCTAATATACAGTACTGTTTATGCACGTGTGAATAAATGCTGTAAAGTAACAATGCTTTCTAAAATAGATATGTTAGAAAATCTAAATCAATCATTTGGAGCAACCACCCTTCTAGGTACACTTGAACAAAGTCAGGGTTTTTGTAGGCATTTAGTTAGGTGTATGATTAAATAATTATACTAAACATAATGCGGACTTCCCTTCGCAATCAGAAGATGTCCAGCAGCGCCATCAGCTCGGCATTGGAAGAAAAGAGTGAAACCCTGGTACACCCATCTACTGTGTGGAGATGTCTTGTCAGAAGTGCTCATCATGGAAGAAAACCATACCTCTGATGTAGAAACAAGGCCAAATGACTCAACTATTCATGAATACACAGGAACTATGGGAAATATAGGAAGTGTAGAAAAATGGCAGGAGGCTCTCTGAACTGATGAGTCAAAATTTAAAATATGTGGCTGTAGCAGAGGCAGTTGGTTCGCTGAAGGGCTGGAAAGCAGTATCAGAATGAGTCTTTGCAGACAACAGTAAAGCATACTTCCTGGAAAGTTTGAGGCTACATTTCTGTAAATGGAGTTGGGGATATGGCCAGAATTAGTGGTCTCCTCAATTCTGAGAAGTACAGGAAGATATTTGTCATGTAAAACCATTTGGGAGGCATCTGAACATAAAGTCATTAAGAATTATCTTCAGTGTGAAGAAGAAAGAGGAGTCCTCAAAGTGATCCCCCACAGAGCCATGATCTTAACATCATTGAGTCTGTCTGGGATTACATCAAGACAAGTAACCGAGGCTACCTAAATCCACAGAAGAACTGTTGTTAGTTCTCCAAAGTGTTTGGAACATGCAAGGGGTGGTCACACCAAATATTGATTTGATTTAGATTTTTCTCCTGTTCGCTCACTTTGCAAAAAAACAACTAACATGTTTATTTTTTAAAGCATATTTACTCTACAGCATTTTTTCACACCTGCCTAAAACTTTTGCACGGTACTGCATAATGTATGCATATAAACAAAGATATGTGTGTGTTTTAAAAACCCACATTATGCTCATATCATAACATCTGCCTCCTGTTATTAACGTCCTGTTACTGTGGTCTGCATGAGTATTCCTCCGCAATAAGGTATTATATGCCAATTGTTATTCATTTGTTCAAGACAATTTTGTTTAGGGTGGAGAGAGCAGACCTCAACATTTAAACTAAATATTTCCAAAGCAATTACATGAGTACTGTATAAAGATCTGAGGCACTGATCTCCATGTTTAAACTAAATATTTTCAAAGCAATTATACAGATAAACATTTACTATTTCTTAAGATAAGGAAGTGTGCATTGATTTTAGTCTGTGATTTACTAATGGTGAGAAGGATGCTGACTTTACAATATTAATTTTAACTAAGATCAAAAATGAAATCTGCATTTAAACAATATTTGCAACAATAATTCAAGATAAGCATAGCAATATACACTGTTACTAATTCATTTACATCAAAACATTTCAACCCTTATGGGTATATAAGCAGCAAGACCATCAGGAGACCATTTAAGATAAATCATGCTATTAAACAATAAAACAAGATTTATGTGTGTTAACAATAACTCAGAATAAGGCAGCGATTTTCAGCTAAAACTGTTTAGTTTGCTTTCTTGGCATCTTACTGGTTAGAGTGACCACATTTTATTTCTCGAAATCAGGGACAATGAGGGGTGTGCCTTCAAAGTGCGTGTGGCTTTATTTGAGCGATTGTGCCATATATTGTATACACACATACATATAATGTATTTGCAAAAAAAACTGTTATGTCTCATTTTATACAGTTAAGCAGCCCTCCAATTTAAATTAGCCCCATAAAAGTATACATTTAGGAAAAGTAGACAATCCAGGGTTTCATGCTGTGATTTCATCATTAATATTTCCCAAAGTTTGTGTTCAAATTGCAATGCTGCTTTTTATGTCTTGGCCAGAAAAAAAACGACTGTAGAAAAACACTATGTTGCATTCAGCATTATCAGCATTACCTTCCAAGTTAGTTAAGCTGCCTCGGATTCAAATTACCACTACAAAATTTAAAAAAATAAAAAAAAACTTATTTTTTTTAAATTATTTTTTGGGTATTTTGTAATATTAAACACACATAAATACAGTGAAGAAAAAAAAAAATATTTGATCCCCTGCTGATTTAGTACGTTTGCCCACTGACAAAGACATGATCAGTCTATAATTTTATGTAGCCTCAGTTTCCTGTTCTTAGCTGACAGGAGTGGCACCCGGTGTTGTCTTCTGCTGCTGTAGCCCATCTGCTTCAAGGTCTAACGTGTTGTGCGTCAATTTATGGTATTCTGCATCCCAGTAGATGAGCGGTTTCTGAAAGACTCAGACCAGCCCACCTGGCACCAGAAACCATGCCATGTTCAAAGTCAATTAAATTCCATTTCATCGCCATTCTGTTTCTCGGTTTGAACTTCAGCAAGTTGTCTTAACCATAGATACATATATAGATACATAAATATATATATATACACATCGGGCAAGAAGTTTCCTTGTAGGGTCCCCTGAAAGCAATCCTGTGGAGAGCCCTCTGATTGCTACAGCTGAGACTGCAGCATACACACGCTCAAAGGCTGTTTCATTTAATCTGAAAGGAACCTTTCAGATTAACAGATACACAGCAACAAATAAAAGTTATTATAAAATGTGTTACCTTTTTCTAATTACAAATGAGTGTACACACAGTGGAATCTTATGTTTGTACATGATTTTTGCACATACCGTATATCATCAGCATTGTTAAGATTATTGCTAAATTGGAGTTTAAATAATATCTCCTTATGTTTGAGGCTTATAAGCACATTGAATGTTTTAATTGCATGATTCATCTTAAGTGGAATCCTAATGTGCTGGATTTCAAGGCATTTCTAGTAAAAATATTGTTATTTTTTGTGTATGTGCATTTATGTGTCTGTATGTGGTTATATGCCTGTGTTTCTTTCCTTGAGGCTTAAAACCTTGATTTTATTCCTAAAAACATAAGAACTTAATATTTACAGTTTGACGTAAGACAATTATTAAAATGTTTTTATGTAATGGAAGTAAGATGAAATATAATGAGTGATGGCAAGGCCAAACTAAGAAGCTTGGGGCCCTGGAGCACTTGTACAAAAAGGTCTATCTTTTCTTGCACCCAACAATTTTTTCACATCAACACCATTAATGCCTTCTTTTGGATCAACAGCAACAAATTAACAGATATAGGAAAGGCTGAACTTGATGGAAGCATGTCTTTTTTCAGCCTATGTAACTATGTAACTATGTAAGATATAATTAATGTAAAATAAAACAAAAAAACTATTTTGCAGATTCCTCCTCATTCCTTCATGATGTAATACCCTATTCATATTAAGTCTTGGGATCACAGTATGTCTCACATTTTCCAAGACCTGGCCACTGCAAACCATGTTTACTGTATAGTATGCAACTATGCATGTGCAGCCAATGATGTGCCAATCTATTGTAACATTGGACAGGACTCTTGGAAACTAGCACATATTTCCTGGTCAATAATGTCCCATTCATATCAGGAAAACTGGCAAAAGTATAATGTAAGGCACGACATGATATTACGTATACTACTACAGCTGCTATCAGCAATTGCACTTCAGGATACTTCATTGTTGTTTGGATGCTGTAGTTCTCTCCCCTGCAGTATACAGGCTTCTTGCACAAAAAATACAGAAAGGAAGACACACTTTAAAAAGCATACACACTCAGATTCCGAGGTGCTGCTCATAAAAACAACATATACGCAGAACAAAGCAAAAGATCAGAAGACACCCTGCAAATTGTTTAAAAGCACCTGAGGCATAAATGTTGGGATTCCATCACACCATTTAGGCATATATTGCTAAGCCCGCTTAAAGGCAAGACATATAGTCATGTAAAATTTGATAGGACTTGCCAAAACTGGTTACTTTGAGGTAGTGGCAGGCTAAGCAACTTATGGCGATATAGTGTAAAAGAATCTTCAATATCTATGCCTCAATTAGTATCTGCTGCGGGTGCACTGATATTTGTTTTGTTTTGTTGCTTTGTTTTGTTTTGTTTTGCTGCTTTGTTTTGTGTACAAGCTCATTTGCGGCCTGTGACTGGGCACACAAGCCCATATAACATGGACAGAAAAGGAAGGACACTATAGCAAGGGATGAAAAGAGAGATTGGACAGACAATCAGAGAACACTCTGTGCCCTAATGCGTTCCCACTCTTCCTGCCTAAGAAGTTATGTTGTGCCACTGTCAATGTGTGGCTCAGTATATTGTGATGGGATTTATGCTGTACTGCTGTCTGTGAACAGCTTGCTATGTAATGATAGGAGTCATGCTGTACCACTGTCGGTGCCTGTCTATATAGGGATGGTAATTATGCTGTACCACTGTCAATGTCTGGCTCAGTATATAGTAGTGGAAGTTATGCTGTACCACTGTCTGTGCCTGACATTTTAACTACCGTATTTGCTTGATTATAAGATGACCCTGATTATAAGACGACCCCCCAAAATATGAATATTAATTTAGGAAAAAAAGAAAAAGCCTGAATATAAGACGACCCTATAGGAAAAAAGTTTTACCAGTAAATGTTAATCATGTAAACTATTTTTTTAATAAAAGCTACAATTGAGAAAAAATTTTTGTTTTAATTCCTTTTATTTCCAACATGCCCCCCAGTATGCACATCTGCCCCCAGGCTTGTCACTCTGCCCCATAAATGCCTTAAATGCCCTATATGCCACTGTGCCCATGATATGCCTTTTATCCGTCTAAATGCCACTGTGCCCCATGATATGCCTTTTAACCCTCTATATGCCTGGACTGGGTTAAGAAATTAGTACACAGCTGCCCGTCTATTCGGTATATTGAAATATTTAGCACTTTAATGTCTTTATACTTAATAATATCTGTATTGTTAAACTTTCTTTTTATATATTTAAATGTAAAGGCCATTTTGGCGCTTGTACAGATTACGTGATAATTAAATTTTTTGTCATAATATTATGATATAGCTGATATATTTTTGAACTTAACCTGATACCATAATAAAAACACAAGCTAATTTATTTTAGTATTTAAATGTTTAAATAATCATGCTATTTTAGTACTCTGGATTTCTTGTTTAAAAAATAATAGATTAAGATTGAAATAGTGATACAAAATGGTAGGAACACTCTAGAGAGTTCTAAACCCTTTTGAACTCATGGATATGTACTGTATATAGCTGTTTAGCTGTAATTTTCCTCTCTCTAATTTAGTATACCCACACACATTACATATTGTTTTTTTCAGGACAAGAAGGGCTGCCATTATTTTGATCACATTATCTAATTTACTATAAACAAAATTATAAAATATGGTGAACATTTTTAAAAAATACATTTAAAAAAATATTTTACTTGTCTACAAAAGCTAATGGAACAACCTGCTAAATATATTGTAATACTTGTCCTGAGTTTAAAAATACCCAAAGTTTTTATGTATTTTGGCTTTATGTTATATGCAATAAGTACAAATAGCATTATATTATTTTTAATGCCCTTTTTCAAATCTGATCATCATATGCTCATGTCCTATTTGGGACATCATTGAAGCCAGGCAATTCAATTTATCCCCCTCATACCACATATTTGTCAAAACTAGTCACCCCCGGGTATTTTAACTTTTCCATTAACTAATTATACTACCAGTCTTTGTCAAAGTTTGTAGTAGTAATTTGTTTGTGTTTTTTTACGCACCTTGTACTTTTGGTATACATTTTCAGCTCTTGGTATACGTCATTGCCATACAACAGCCCAATATATGTTCAGCAAGATCTGAACATGGCCAATTCATTTACCCCATCAAACAACACATTTTTGAAAACAAGACACCCAATGGGTATTTCAAATGCTAGTATTTTAATTCTTTCAATGCCTGGATTTCTAGGAAGATTGAGCGCTAATTTTAGAACTTGCTTTTTACATTTTTTTGACCATTTTGTTTCCCCTAAACTGTAATAAATAAGCTGTAGAAAGTAAATATAATCAAACATAATAACTAAAATAGATTTGTTGATGCAATATATTGTCAATGTAAGTAAAAATATATATTTCTTTTTAAAGTAAAAATATCTATGATTTCATAAACCAACATTTTAAGATTTTGATTATTCTTACCTGTCCTGGTCGTGAAAGTTCACATACAAATGTGTCATATTTCTTTGAAAATTGAGGAGCATGATCATTAACATCCATGACTTGAATGTATACTGGTACTTTGGCTACATGAATATGATTTTCTGCAAAGAAAAATAAATAAGTACGAGGAGTTGCTATCCTTAATAAAAAGTATCTAGCTACCATATAGAGCTGTACCAGTGCATACATTGTGACCACTTAACGACTAGGATATTTATATATATTACATTGACATGGATGTAATAGTGTGTTTTCAGGTCTTTGCACTAATGAGGATATTTCCCTGTCAGGACTCCTGGAGTCTCTTCTGTCATCAGGAAACAGATTTGCTGTCTCCATGCTGACAGGTTAAATGTGGAGGCAGTCAGTGGAAGTACCCGTTACACCTAAATGAAGCTGAGTGCCAAGCCTTCAGACATTTTTTGCTGGTGGGGTCAGTGCAACAAAGTAAAAGAGTTTCTAGAGGGTCTATCCAGAACTCTGATTACCTCTGGTACTGAGATAGTAAAATGATGGCTACAATAGAGATCAAAGAAAAGGAAAAAAAGATGCAGAGTTTCTAAAAATAGAAAAAAATAAATACAAATAAAATGTAAAATAAGTAAATTATAAAAAAGGTTTAAAAAGTAATATCCTAATAATGCAATTTGAATAAAAAGGCCAAACTTGGTCCCAAACTTGGACTATCCCTCTGAATCAGGTAAAGTTGGGAGAGTTTACCAAAAGAGAGAAAGAGTGAGAGATAAGGAGTGAGGTTAGCACAAAAACACCTAACATTTTTAAAATGGTCACGCATAAAACACACTTTAAATGAATGCTGCATTGTTTACATTGTACTGAGCACACGAAAAGCAAAATTGGTTATCTTGGTGTTTTTAACATGTAAGATAATATTATCCAAATATATACATAGTCTTATTTACTTACGTGACTCTGTGGCAGTTACTGTTATATTATGCCAAGCAGCAACCTCTCTGTCTAGAGGGTTAAGAGTGATGATAGATCCATTGTGTGCATCAATGCTGAATAATTTGGAAAACTGATTGTGTATAATGCTATACCTATAAATGTATCAATAAACAGATTATTAATAAAAATTAATATATATATATATTTTTAAGGTTTAGATAATACAGCTGCTGTTTAAGTTAAAGGTGTTGTTCCACCTGCTGAATTTAGCACTTATGTGACAAAATATAGTATTAAAGACTTTTCTAGAACTGCTGAATATTATATTATAATATTTAATCATGTAAAAGATTATTTAACTTGATATTTTTTGCCTTATTGGTCATGTGATAATTTAAGCATGGGTACCAATTCTGTGGAGCCAAATTCCAAAATGTGCAAAACATGCCCAGTTTTAGTTTAGACACAAAAAAAGCCAGCTGACTCTCTATATCCATATAAAAAATAGTCTTTTTTAAAGACTATTTGTTTTGATATGGACATTGATTTTACCTCTTCATTTTAGAGTTTTAGCTGGCATTTCATTGTGTGTTTTCATTTAATTTGATGGAATCTTGAAGTGGGTCCTGATATGCTACAGCGCCTGTGACTACTAGCACTATAATTTCGCATTAACTTACGGGAGCTTGAGCTACCCTTGTTAATGTGTTTCCTGTTAGTTTTGACACAATGCCTTGTGAATAGCTGGTGGGAAATGGCTTCATATAAAAATATGGGTGAATAAACTTTGAGAAATAGCTTATGATGTCTGCACGTCAGGAATATTTTTTCTTGGGTAGATTTGGACAGAATTAGCACCATTAGGCCTATGTGCTGAATTGGGGGGGGGGGAATGTAAGCTTACATAAAGTTCTGCGCAACCTTTAATATCTCTGTCCAAATCACCCAAGAAAAAATATTCCTGACGTGCAGACATCATAAGCTATTTCTCAAAGTTTGAGAATGCTAATCAAATTATACAAATCTTACAGTGTTTCCAAACACCATATTTTTAGGTTTTTTCTTTTTTTTTTCTTTGCCCGTATATAGTTTATAAACATGTATACATATATAAAAACCCAAAATGTATGTATGTATGTATATATACTTTAATATATAATACTAGTAGTATATATGTATAAATGTAATAATGTATATATATATATATAATATACAATATATATATATATATATATATAAAGAGTCTCTATCCTTAAGGGGTTAACGTCAACACTGCTGTAAAGCAAGGGTTTCTGAAACCAATATACTTTTATTTCCTTTTATAAAAAAGACCATGTAAATAAAAGTAGCAATGAATATACATTATATGGGTTAGTTATTCTTTTTCACAAGTATCAAAATTGATTCTATACCTGATTGGACTGTTGTTTATATCAGGATCTTTTGCAGTAACTGAATTAACATGTGAACCTATAGATGCATTTTCATAGATTTCCATATAATATGCATTCTGGACAAAAACTGGAGGCTCATCAACATCTTGAATATGAATCCTTATTGCTGTAGTATCTTCAAATAAGTCTTGCTTTATAAATCTCTCATCAAAATATCTGTTTATTGCTTTGACTCGGATATTGTACCTTCTTTTACTTTCATAATCTACAAGCTAAGAATAGAAAAATAATAAGTGTATATATATATATAATAATATATATATATATATATATATATATGTGAATGTGTTTCTTTAAAACATTTTGCTCTTCTATTCTACATAATGTAAATAAGAAATTACACAATGTAAGGATCAGAAACTGAATATTACAAAATGCTTAAAACTTATGTTCTCTACCCTAAAATATGTGACTATTACTGTCACGCACAGCATCAGATGAAGGCTCTGATACAAGTCAGAGCAAAGAAGTGGTTAGACAAGCCCAAATCAGGGAGCCAGAGTTTAGGAGCAACAAAGTTCAAGCCAAGTTTGGAAAGCCTGCAAGCGGGATAAACTGGAACAAGCCAAGGTCATAACACAATCAATCAACAGGCGCAGTAAGGAGGAAGCACAATCATTAGAAGGCAAAGTCCAGGCAGCTTCTGATGGTATTTCTGGAGTGTCTGTGCAATTGGAGGCAGTTATAGGTTTGGCGCCAAAGGTTTAAACAATGACATCACTCGGAATCCATCTTGAGTATGGCGTGGTAAACTCCTAGACCTCAACCTACTGCTGTAAGTGATGGTACGTAAAACCAGATTAAAATATTACTCCAATTGCAATAAAAATGCAAACAAAACTTAAATGTTTTATTCTACGTTGATTTTGTTGTATCTGTATGCTTTAATAGAGTTTTTCTTACTTTCATTTGATTAATTTACCTGAGCATTGCCTTAAGCTTTTTATACAATAACTAACCAAAGTGCAAACATTGTTCAGAATTCACTCATTTCTGGAGTCAAGTATTGTGTATAGCCCTGTAATGTAGCACAACTTACATAAGTGAACAAAAAAATAACATTGCATGAAAATATTATAGAAATATTAAATTATATTTTCATTGGCTGATAGTCAAGTATTAGTTATTGCTAGCATTTAGAATAACGTTCACTTTTATTAGATTCTACTTAATGGACCAATATGTCAGTACGTAACTGCATAAAAAAATAAGCTTCCACGACACATTTTACATTAGATCCATTTTTTACATCTGCTATAAAGATATCCTTTAGATTGTGCTTAAGAATCTCCAGGCGAAAGCAATATCTTCATATTATTATTTTTTAAAACGCCAGTTAGCTGTTTGTAATGACTTTGAGTGCCAAGCATCTGTGTTATTCAGACACTCACTGATTTGCCAAACTGGCTCATTTAACCTTTCGTGTTTTCATTCCTGTTTAATTGTAGTAAAGAATATTTAAACTACTCATGCAAAGACGGAAGGTTGTATACAGGACACCTACACAAACATCCGCTAGTGTACCTTTAAACTATAAAGATTAAACATTAAGTAAATATTTTGCTCCGTTAATCTCTTCTGAACTAAATAATAACTCTAATTTGGAAAGCTTCCATATGCAGAAACTGATGTACAAAAATAAATACCAAGCACAATCAATCAATATTGAGGCCCTATTTCAATTGCTTCCTGAGGCTAAAAATATTACATTATTTCATTAAATATTCTTACCTTGGTTAATGTAATAATGCCTTCTTGTGTTATTGGGTCTGTGTTTATATCAAACATATTGAAGTCCCCTTTTTCTTCAATAATATAAATAATTTCTGCATTCTCTCCAATATCACGGTCATCAGCTATAACTGTTCCTACAATCTCTCCAACCAAAGCTGATTCTAATATTGACATGTCATATATTTCTGCACATAAAAATGTATAAAAAATATGAAATATATACATACGTTTTAGGTCATATAATATCATATAATATTCCAACTGTTGAGAGATCAAGTATGCTTTATTAATATTTTATTCATTATGCTGATTTGTACTAAAAAGCAAGCATCTTATAAGCATTCTCCCATATCTTGGAGGGAATTGAGGATGAGTGTGTCAAAACACAGTTTGTAACCATTGTTTTTTGGGAGTAAACATGTAAGTAATAAATATATGCTATTCTCCTGTAAACTGCTTTGCCTTCCTTGTAATGAAATAACTTCTCCATCCTTCTCACAGGAGAAACTAATCTGGGCTGGCTCTTCATAATGTATAGTACATGATAATTAACACTAGAGCAAAGAAAGCTCGCGGAATTGCCCCTTCGGTGGTAGCACCTGACAAAGTTTATGCACTGGCACAAATAGAAACTATTTTTTCTATAGATGTTTAGACAGGGGCGAGGGTGTTACTTTCGATCTTTTTATGTTTTTTAGATAGGAATGGAAGCTTTACTCACTCACAAATCAACTCTATGTTTAGTGAATCCACCCCTGTTATTATTATTCTCTCCTTTTTGTATTTCTCTAGACAGACTGATTCTTACTTCTTATCTCTTGGATAATGCAAGATATTTCCACTTGGTAAAAATGCAAGATGCCACCTATTGATCGATTTTCATTAGTGAATTCATTAAATTTAGTGTGCATTACTTACTTTCCTTAAATTTTGGCCCATTGTCATTGACATCTGACAAGGTGATTGTCACTGTTGTTGTGGTTGATAATCCACCTACATTACCAACCATATCTTTGGCTTGAATAATGACAAAATATTTATCTTTAGCTTCTCTGTCCATTTTAGAAGCCACTCGAATTATACCTAAAAATAAGTCAGAGAATGCAAGTCATTGAAAAACAAAATAATTCCTTGTTTTTTTCCCTTTACTAAAAATAATACAAACAAAAATAAAAAAAACATTTTGTAATTTTATAATAGACTTAATAGATTAATTAAAAAAAGTTTAAAAAATGAATTTGTCAGTGGGAATCCTCACAGTACCCACTAAAACTGAGGAAACCTTAGCTGTGTATTAGGATAATCATGGGATATAAGTGAGAACCATTTTTTTACAAGCATTTTGCAAGGCAAATGACGTTAAAAAGTGCATGCATTATTTCTGTACGTTAAGCAAAGAAATGGACAGTTCATGTGTCCATAAATAGTCTGTAGAGCTTGCTGAACAAGTTGTATGGAATAATATTTTCTACAGCATATGCATGTAATTTGGTGCTACAAAGATATCTTTACCTCTACCTTTGAAATGATAACTCCCTCTTTATCAAACTTTCAATATAATTGCCTTCCAAGAACCACCTATCATTAGATTTCTCTGTGATTGTAAGGCTCTAATTTTCAGTGAACCTTATATAATCTATTGTTGATAATGAAGATTCCTTTTGGTACCAACATTATTTGTGTCCACCTGTTTCCAACTGGTTCTAAGACATTAGAGTCTAATTAGAGTATAATTTTCAAATCAGGTATAGGCTTTATATTCTGTTGAATTTCTTCTTGTAATTACAGTTCCAGATGTGCTAATAAGTGCTTATATGTGATTGGCATAACATGAATTTGTCAAAAAATAGGTAATAATCTATATTATTTAGATATGTCTAAATAAACTTTATCTATGCTGGAAATAATCTTCATAGTATACATACTATATAATCTAATTAACATTAGCTTGCATATTTTAACTATATATATATATATATATATATATATATATATATATATAGTCCTGTGCAAATGTTTTGTGAAAAGTAAGAATGCTTTCAAAGCCAGACATGTTAATAGTTTATTTTTATCATTTAACAAAATTGAGTGAACAGAAGGAAAATCTGCATCAACACATTTGGTGTGACCACACTTTGCCTTCAAAATAGCATGAATTCCTCTAAATACACAGTTTTTAAGGAACTCAGCAGGTAGGTTGTTCCAAACATCTTGGAAAACTAACCACAGTTCTTCTGCGGATACACACTGTCTATGTCATGTTTTGTTGTTCATCTGAGGTTATAGTTACCTAATTTTTAGACCTGCTAAACAGATGGTAGTTATTATTAGACTTGTGCATTCGTCTTCGGGCGAACAAGAAAACAAACACGAAGAGTGCGTTTTCATGTTCGTTCTGAAGACACGAAGAAGAGAAGACAGCGGCGGTAAAACGTAGATGAAGACAAAGACACACACCACGGAGATCTTTGTGCTCGTCTTCGTCTACTAATCTCCCCCGTCTCCTCCCCATGGAGCCTACCTTATCTTCGCGGCATCGCAGGAGTTGATGGAAGCGGAAATCCGTAGGTTCGTCAGGGGTTACAGGGCAGTGGGAGTGAGCCAATAGGCTTCGTGTCTTCAGAACGAACACGAAAACGCACTCTTCGTGTTCATTTTCATGTTCGCCCGAAGACAAATGCACAGGGAGCAGGGAGACCAGTGGTATCTGCCGGACAAGTTACGGCACCAGGAGTTTAAATGTCCGTATGAGCGACTCTATTGGTCGCCAACAGGGGGCTTGTCTGCCATCAACCATTGATTGAGAGAAGAACAAGAAGATGAAGAACACGAAGATGTGAGACGGAAGTGGAGATAGGAGACACGCAAGAAGAAGGCAGAGATGGCAGGGAGACATTTTGAAGGTATGAGATAGTGAATGTGGATGAGAGTGTGAGAGAATGTGAATGAGAATGTGAGAGAATGGTAGTAAAGGACCCCACAAAATTCTAAGATGTTTGCTTAATTTTCATCAGGTTTCTGGACGGTCTGGCCTCATTATCGGAGATTCATATGCATTAATGAAATTAGAAAATTTTGTTAAATTTGCAATTCTTACGATTCTGAATGCACAAGACTATTATATTATACTAGAGACGCCATAATCTAGAGCCATTGCTAAAAGATAGGAAGTTTAATGCCATAAAAGCTACAAAATTACTTTTAACCAACTCAGAATAATTGACTTGTGTTTGTGAGAATGGCTAATTAAATAATTGGCTTTATTTTACAGTATTTAATGAAAAATCACATTTAATAGGTTTTCGATTATGTTTTGGATAAAACTTTGTAAACATCATTTAGTTAATTATTTCTTTCAGCTTGTGAAGTTAACAAAAATAATGCCATGCTGTTATAGGCACATACAGTATATATCTCTCAACAACAAAGTATACGTTCATTACATTTAGCTCAAACAATAATGTTACCTGACTTTGGTTCAATAGAAAAGTGTGGCTGTCCCTGTAGAATGCTGTATATCAGTCTAGCGCTATTTCCATAACTTGGGTCATCCATATCTGTAGCAGTCACTTGCATGACAAATGTTCCTATAGAAAATGAGATTATCAAGGCAAATTAGTTTGCTTAGGTGATCACAATAATAATATATATAATGGAACTAGAAATCAGTGTTCAAATGCATAAATATCATAAATATATTTTTGCTTGTTGCACTTTACCTCCTAGATTACCGACTGCCAATGAAATAAGTTATGTTCTTTTTAATGTAAACATCCATTTTCCACTGGTTCCCTTTAGTTGCTTTATACTAGTGCCTGATGTCAATCTCTGCCAGTCTTTGCCTTATCTACACTACATACCTCCCTTTTCACTGCATATCAGACATTGGTTGACATGGTCATAGTCTTAAACAGATCTCTCTTTTTAGTGGTGGTATATGAGGCCCAGAGTCTCCCTGATACTTGGTACCAATACCTCTCTTTTAAGCACACAAGGAGTGCAGTAAGAAAGTTACATTGTAAAAATAAAGAAACTTAAAACAAATCTTCCAAATCTATAGACAGGGAGTGCACAGCTCACAAAGGTACTTTATATTTGAACAAGCTATCCAAGTATGCATGGACAAAACCTTTTCAGTGCAATGAGATACGTGGTTGGCAAAGTGGACCGGAATTATAATTATATATATCCCCCTTTATCCTCCGGTACCCTTTATCCCCCAGTAATGATCGGTATTTGAGATGCACTATTTTAATTATAGTAATGTAAAAAAATGCAAATTTGGTAAGGATGAAATTATCTCAAGACAAATGTATAAAACTATAAGTGTGTGTTAATGGTTTGTTAAATACATAATAGGTAATTACAATCACTCATAAGTAGCCCAGTATCTATTTTACAAAGGCATTACTACATAAAAAACATTGCAAACTGGGAGCTAACCAAAGAATGAACAACTTGGATGTGACCTAACATGGTCCATTTATAGTACGCACATAGAATAAAAAAAAATAATGTTAAAAAGGTTTGCAAATACAGAATAGAACATTCATCAACTACTGGATAAATGGTATCTGCCTCTGGGAGTAATCACAATCCAATTATGTATGACTGATGACATTGCTGACACAAAGCAAAATAGAAATGTAGAAGTCTTAAAATCTGCTGTTTTCTAGGATTGCTCTTAATGAATGCAGGGACGCAACAACACACAAAAGAAATTGCTTACGTGACTACACTATGATGGCTGGATTTTTATATTACTCTCTCGTACAAACAGTGTCTGATCTTGAACCCTGGGTGTAAAATCTAATATTTGAAGATTTTGGGTTCAGTATAAAAATCCCATGGCTTAAAATACAATAAGTCCTTTATGACCTTTCTTGACAAAAAGGTACTGGAAGCTTTATTTTAGTAAAACCATACAGATTTCTTGGTGCACATAGCATATAACAGCCAAATATACTATACTATTAACAAGAGGAGAGAAATGAAATGGTTAAACTGTTTGTTTAAAATCTATAAAAAAACACAACAAAAAACCCAATAACAAACATAAAGTGTATAAGACTGAATCATTATATAGGCAAATGGATACTGCCTATATTATATCTAGAACATTTGAAACTTCATTTATAAGAAAACTACTACATACAGTTATATTGTGTGGTTTCAAAATATGTAAAAAAAATCAAATAAATATGAAAAATAGTCATTTTTAAAGGGTGTGAAACATGTTAAATATATCACATTGAAATAATTCCAGTTGAATACCTATTGTTGTATTGGTTACAGAGGAGTCTGCAGAAGTTAGCGATACAATTTCGTAGACCAAAATATTCACAGACTAAGATGAATAAGAAGCCACAGAATCAAATAGAGGCATGTAGGACACTTTTTTGTCTTCTTGCCATGTGAATGCTGCTTTGTGTAGATAAACAATACAAGGATTCATAGCTATGGCATGTGCTGAGACATTTATGCCGAGATCAGCTACGTAATCAAGTAATTTCCAAGAACAGTGGGGGTTAACTATGTACTTCTTAGTAGCATTTAGGCAGCTAGACAGCTGTTGTATTCCTTTAAAGCAACTCAAGGGGCATGATTTTCTGTTAATTATGAATTAAGGATTTGCGAGCAGGGCATCGTTTATGTGATGCAGGCTTGAACAAATCCTGAGAGCGGAACAGGGGTCCTTTGCTGAGTGCAGAATATCACTTTAGGAAAATAAAAGTGTGGCACGGAGAAAAATTAACAGTTTAAGCCACCTTTTTACATGCATAAAACCTTTTCAAGCATTTTTTTGTGCATAGCACACGGGGCCATGGGGAAATAGCAGTTAGATTTTATATATTTGCATATTGTTGCAATTCACTTAGTATATTTCAAAACAACAAACATTCTTTAAACAACACCAAGTTAATTAGAAAGTTGCACCTTAACTAACATTTATTGAATTATTTGTCACAATTAATTAAGATTCTATGTCCTTGAAAATATATCAAAGCAAGATAAATTATCTTTAGGGCCCCTAAAATGTATCAGAAACATTAATGTATTCGTTACTAAAAAAACCTGAATATTAATATTGCTAAATAGCAGGCGATGTACTGTATTTCCTCATTTGGCCTTGGAAACTACATCAGATATTAATACAATTATACATACAAAACATTTTAAAGTAAACTAAAAAAGGTTTTAGTTAAATTTCTTGGACTCCACTAATAACAAAACAATATTTAAAGAGACTTCCATCCTAAATAAATATTGATATGGAAAATAAAGCAATAGTAATATCACATAACATCCTGCAACATATGTGACATATTTTTTTTAAATAAATAAATACAATTTCATCATAACTATAGACCTAACAGCTAACACTTGTTATGTAGCATCTATCATATAAAGCATAATACCCAAAAGACCTTCAACCTACTAAGATACTAAGATGTTCCACACTTTTAAGTAAAGCCATAATTGATTGTAAACTTGAATCAGCATGACTGTTACGCTCTGTAACTCTAACATGCCTGTACAACTATGTTCACAATACCGTTGAGCAGTGTGCTGGGAGTCAGAATGCTATTACTGTGTGAATAATGTCAGACACTATAACAATAACAAATGAACCATGAACAATGGTAGTGGAATGAGTCCTCTGAATGTAGAATATCTCAAGAGAGCTAGCCGAGGGCAGGTGAGCTGAGCTGAGTGGGGATCAGGCCATGGTCTCCACATGGTCAAATGCTGCAGCAGGTGGTGCCAAGGATCAATGAGTGTGTGTAAGTGAGGCAACTGAGGGTGTGAGGGCAGGAAAGGTCCTGTAACACAGAGGTAGTCTTTGCCATAAGTGGTTCCAGTGGTGCATATGTGTAAGGGCCGCTCTAAGTCAGGTCCCATTCAGGCTGTGGAGCTGCTCATCTCTAGTTTCTTTGCCTTACCTCAGTTCCCATGTTTTGCTTTAATCCATTCCTGGATTTCCATATGCTCTGTTCTGTGCATCTGATTCCTGGATTCCAGTTCAGCTCTGTTCCCTTTATATGGTGTGCCCCGCCATCTTGGAAGCTAAGCAGGGTTGGGCCTGCTTAGTACCTGGATGGGAGACCGCCTGGGAATCCAAGTGTTGGGGCCTGGTTAGCACTTGGATGGGAAAGCAAAACATGGGAACTCAGGCAAGGCAAAGAAACTAGAGATGAGCAGCTCCGCGGCCTGAATGGGACCTGACTTAGAGCGGCCCTTACACCTTCTTGCTCTTTGTCCTCTAATTCACTTTTTCTTTCTACCACCCAAATGTAGTCCTCATTCATACCATCTGCTACACTCTCAAACTTCCACTTTCCCTTTGGGGGTCGAACAACCCTTTCACAGGGGTCGCCTAAGACCATCGGAAAACAAATATTTCACAATATATAATTACATATTGTTTTTGTGATTAATCACTATGCTTTAATTATGTTCAATTTGTAACAATAAAAATTCATCCTGCATATCAGATATTTACAGTAGCAAAATTACAGTTATGAAGTAGCAACGAAAATAAAGTCGCGGCATTAGAAAGGTTGAAGACCACTGCTCTAGAGCCTTGTATGTCTCTAAAAAGTTAAAATCACAGACATAATGTAATGGTTGTGCAGGTGTAGTTTTCATTTATAATATTTTGTCTGTGAGTTGTGAATGGGTAGAATATGCCTTTGCGGTGCAAATGGAATGTATGTGAAACAATTTGAAGTTTGTCTTTAATTTAGATATGCCATTTTAAAGCAAATTTTGTACAGCCTCATTGTTGATTTAAACGTATGATCACAATATGTTTTCAATGACTAGCTAATCCTCGTGACTAGAATTAGTGTTGGGTGGCATATTGTTTCGTAGTAGTATATTTTTATATACAAAAAAAAACCCCAAAATATCTTTAAGATATCAATTTCAAAACAATAATATATATTTATATATATTTTGAGGTTCTATATATGAGACACCAAAGCTGAATTGTAGATCATGTTCTGTTAATTTATCAGATAGGTCTGTATCAATCAAATTTGCAAATATAACCCCCCCCCAAAAAAAAAAACAACTACTCATATGCATTTGTATGCTGTAGTGATGAATTACATTATTTTGATGACTGGGGTCAAGAGCTAATATTACTATTTTATATTTACTTTAAAATAACACATAATAACTTATTATTAAATAACAATTTAGATATTTTTGTTCACCTGGGAACTTTCTCTCATGGAACAATCTTGACAGCTAGAGCCAGCTAGCCTCATGTTACACCACTGACTGGCTTGCAATCTTCTACCTGCTGTACTCTGATATTGGCTTGTAAATTATTTTCAATTATTTTTTTCTGTTATGTGAACGTAAATGCACAGTACATACAATGCAATAGACATCCCAACAAAGAACATCAGACCCCTCTAAAATTGTTTTAAAAATTGTTTATGTATTTTAAAGCATCCGTAAAATGTCTAGTGTCCATTTATTTATTTATATTCCTAACACTAACATTGATTTTCCTTAATTCACACACCATTTTCGTGTTGTCTTTTTAACCATCAGTTTCATTAATGAAAGTGAACATGTCATTCCTTTTTCTTAATGAAGTCAGAAGTTGCCTGATTCGGTAAATTGGCTTCAAGATTGAGCTTAATTATTAATCTATAGGGAATCACAACTGAATTCATTTTACTTGTCCAAAAGAATAAAATATCCTATTCTAGATCAATTTCTGTGTACATTTACAACAACTTAATAGTAACACAGAAATCTGAAACCTAAAATGAACAGAATATTGTTCGTTAACACATTCGCTTAATAACATGACTATAAATTTACATTAGTCATGGAAGGAAAATCTGCTAAGCAGATATAGAATGTATGTAGTAGATGTTGTTTGTGATGATATAACACAAAGAAAGTCCTTGTAACTGTAAACTTAAGATAAATCACAAATTAAATCTCAACAGAAAATCCTTAGAACCACAAATTCCTTAAAAAAGGAATTAAATGAATAAGCAGGTAAAATTTTCCATTTTTCAGCACCAAGGTAGAAAAACTGTCACTCTAAACAACTCCAGCAATGAGTAATGCTTTGGTTTCTTTCTTGCCACATGACATATGCTCAATATATTTTTATTATATTACTTTTTATTTATCGCGCGCCAGCAGATTCTATAGTGCTATGTGTGCATAATGCAAATGTGTGTCAGCCTATTATAAATAAATTGAACATGCACAGAGCTGCACAAGATGAGTACATATGGTGAAGTGTGCGTATGCTGATGCATGCACACATGCTTTCATTTTACTGTAACATACATTAAAATAGGCAGACCTTCCTGAACTGCATCAACGTGGAATGATTCTCATTCTGTGGTATGTGTACCCCAGAGTTTGTTTTCTGAGAACTAGGTCCCTACTATATAAGAGGTCATTTACTGAAACTTTCTAGAAAATAATATTTTAGGTACATATTTGTGTTATACTAGAGGTACTTGGCAAACATATCAATACAGAATAAAAAAAACCTTCAGTGCATTGTGTTTTTTAAATATTTTTTTAATATCACAGTTCTGAAACATGTCTAATACAAAAATGTAATTGTTTCATAAGAGGCTTATTTTATTAGGAGATAACCTTTTGCTTCCTGTTTTCTGTATCATTTTTTTTTTTTAAATAAACAGCCAATCAGGTAGAGAGGTTTTAGTTTTAGCTCCAATTCTTAAGTATTTAGTTAAACTGTAAATGTTATAAAGGTAATAGCAAAACAAAAATGTATTGACGTCATTAAAAATGTTTAAAATGTAATTTAGTTTATGCTCATGTTATTGACATTCTTTTTTTGTTTTGTTTTTTTTTGCAGTAAATTATTTAGCATACAACATTAAACCCGCGAAGATTATAAGAGAACACATCAGTTATACTAATGTTACTTAATAAAACAAAAGGAAATATATCATGAACAAAGAGCAACAAAACAAAACAATATGCAATCAATTCATCAAAGCTTAATAAAACATGAGTTAATATATTATGTGGCTTCAGGTGATAGTTGGTGGTAATTAATAATGTTCCTCTTCTCTAGAGGAATAGGCAAAAAATATTTTTCATACAAATGAATCCAAATGCACCAGTAATATAAGTATCTATCTATCTATCTATCTATCTATCTATCTATCTATCTTTCTATCTTTCTATCCGTCTATCATAATTGGATCATATCACACCAAAGCCATTTTTTTCTAAAAAAAATAGTGAATTGTACTGTAGTTTATTCTACATATTAGGCCACTTTGGTACTGTATTTCCACAAATAAGGCAAGGAATTTCCTCAACATCCTGTAGATCGAAATTTTAGACGCAGGGATTTCTCTTTGTGAAATAACTTTTAAATGGATGTTTGTCTGAGGCTAGATTTTAAGCTTCTTAGCCATAATTAATTGTGCCTTATTTATTATCAAATCTGTGAAAACACTGGAAAAAGATTATTTTTGGATTTTTGAAAGCATTTGATTTAATTTACAAACACACTATTAACTAGAACTCCTCCTCCAATGCGCCTACATTACACTATTACAGTTTACATACCTTCAGGAGACATCTCAGGCACAACAGCAACATAAGGTTCATTGATGAATTTTGGTTCATTGTCATTTATATCCTGGATTTTAATAATAAATTCAGATTCTGCTTCAACAGGAACGCCAGTCAAACTGTTTATGACCTGGGCCCTTAGGGTATAAGAAGGCTTTTCTTCTCGATCAAGTTTTTTTAGAACATAGATTGCGCCTGTATTTTCATCTATGGTGAAAACAGTTTTTGCTCCATCTCCTGATAAAATGTACTTAAAAGAGCCATCATGGTTGTCCAGGTCTGATCTCAGCTATTAGAGAAAAAAAAACATTAAAAATATATTTTATGCCTGAAAATATTTCAATTATATAGAAAAAAGCAAATGTTAAGAGAACAGCTAGTTTTACAATGGTTTGTGTATTTTGTATGTTATTTTTACAAATCAATGTAAAACTTCAAGTAACATTATATTTTACAATTGATTACTATGTAGTTTTACTTTCACTAGTGGAATTATCATTTTAGATTATCATTTAGTATATGACCATCAAAAGGCAATTTTAAATGAAACTTTAGTAATGCTTTGCATACTAATGTCTAGTAGCACATCCCTCCTAGACTCAATTTCATCTTTTAAGCTTGCATTAACCTATTTACAAAAGCAAACAAAATAACTTTATTATATTGACAATATATATATTGGTAGACCTTTTTTGTGTAAAATGCATTTGCCTTTATAAACCATCTCTATAGTTTCTTAAATATAGGACATCTATGATTGCAAAATGTTGATATTATGTAGAACCATGCTTGCATTTTGGTGACTATATGATGTGATCAAAAGTCTTGCACATTGAAATCAGGTTACAGAGTAACATATAAACTGAGTTACTAATATTGTATGCTGTACCAAGGGTATGGAATTATATTGTATTTTGTTAGAAACAATGAAAGATTTTTACATGCAATTTAGAGAAAATTCTAGATAAAAAATATTCTATTATAAAACTCTAAAGAAAGACAGCTAAAAAGATAAGTGCAAAGGTGCAAAAATGTGTCTGACCTTAATAAGTTAGATAATGTTTAAATCTTCCCTTAAATTGAAAGTCTTAATTATAGTAATGAGATGTTACTGTGACAAACCTTTGTCAATAACATTTTCCATTTATTTACTTATTTATATTTTCCAATCCTTATATATCCAAGTAACTGATGCTACAATGCTGAAAACAACCAAGCTGACAAAATATATGCAATGTTTATCACTTGCAAAAGAGAAGGAATTCCACCCATAATGCAAGGGCATTGCTAAGTGCAATGACTTTAACTCCACAATTACGGTAGTTAGACTAGGACAAAAAGCATGTTGTGCAAGTATAAAGTTGGATATGCAGTGGATAGATAAGAAATGCTGTTTTACAAAGTGAGCATGGTGCAGGGAACAGCGGTTGTGAGGGCTACTGATATAAAATAGTTCATAGAGGCCTGAGACCTACATACGTTAGCTGTCCAGGACAGGAAATTAAATGTTTTATTTAGAAAAAATAAGGCAACAATATAGCTCACTAGGTTCTTGACAATATGAAATACAAAATCCACTTTTGCATGCATTACTCAATAGTCCACTATCACTAAAATGTTCTAATTGGACTGGTTACTAGAATTAATTACCAAATGAATCACACATATCCCTAAATGAAAATATTTATTTTGAATAAAATGTGGACAAGCTGGAAAGAAGAGAATCAAACCTAGCCAGAAATTAAACAGATGCCATGGTGAGACCCCACTGTCATGCTTTGGTGGGGAGTGGGAATCAGGAAAATTGGGACTGGGACTGTTGGGATATATGCTTATGAATCTAGGCCTAGCTAATCATATGAAATCTGAAAACTGTTGGACTGTAACAAATGCTCTAATACATATGCCATATTCTACTTAATATTTATTTTATTTGATTAGATAATTATCTAAACTCAAAAGCTGTTTATCTGCAAATATAGTTATGCAGCAATCTGTGTGCCTAGCCGCACGCTGCATGACTATAAAAAACTAAAATGCAATCAAGCATATACAGCTGGTGGCGGACCTTAAGTGCCAGGACTGCCATGCCATCCAGAGTTTACCCTTCCTTTTACATTTTGCCATTGCCACGCTAATGCATATGATAGCAGAGTGGTGTATTTAAATCTTGCACCTTTCCCCATCCCCCAGCTATTTGGCTTGCAGGAAAAGCTGAGCACATTTTCTCTCACATGTTATACTTACCACCGGTCATCTCCAGCAGTAGCTCAGTGAACATTCTGGAAGGGGGTCTACTGAGATCTCCTGATAGCGTTTCTGCCAATCAGCGGCATAAAACATTGGACCATGGAGCTACGTGTTCTCTTAGAGTTAAGCACTTTTCTTTTTTTACAGGACTAATGAATGAATATTGAAAAAGTTACAAATAATTGCATTTTAATTGTTTGTTCAGACGGCTGAGACACTAGAGTGTTCCTTTAAGATCATGTCATACAAAATTAAATCCTTGTTACATTCCATGTGGTATTGTAATTTTGAGACAGTATTGAACATGGTGTTCATAAAAAAAACCCCCAATGCTAATGAATTTTTTCCAATTAAACACATTTTCAAATAATAATTACCAGATTACCAGATGATACGTATGATTCAATGGCTTCCTTTGTTTAAGGAGAAAATCAATCTGACAGCCCAGTCTACTATCCTCATCATAAAGACTAATACCCTGAATTCATATCAGTACTCATACAATATACTGCAGCAAATGGTGTGCTAGTTACAGACCATTATAATGAAAAATATAGGAAATATTTCTAGCTTGGCAGTGTCTACAAATTGCATCCCTAACTGTACATGGCTGCTGTCTACAGGCCTGTCAACAGATCCAATTACACCATAAATGATCTGTGGGCATCGCACACACACAAATACAGCACTTATAGCCATACATTCTAAACCCTATGACACTAATAAAATGAAATATCTTAAAGTTAAACTTAACTATTCTGTACTCAGAGAAGTGAAAAACGGTTCCATATAAACTTTTATCAAAAGTCTACAATTATACCTATGCACTCATATACAATGGAATATTAAGCATCAGCAATTATGGTTTGAGGATATCCATTGATAATTTCAACACTAGTTTTATGCCAATTGTTTCCTAAACTGCAGCTGACTTCTCAATGGGTAATGGAAATGAATGTATTACCAAAAGCAAAGCAGAGGTAACGAAGAGAAGGATCTAACCTTGACGTAGGCCGAGATCTCAGATTGGCATGTAACATTTAAAGGATAGTTGTAAGTCTAAGGTAATACCGGTAGTAAAGATTTTGGCAAGCGGGTAAGATAAATAGTCAACCACATAATTAAACAATCAATATGCCTTAGAGGAGATAACTTAAAGATGAAAATGTGTTCATATAATTACATTGTTTATCTTGTGAATGTACTTGAAAACATGCATTTACAAATATAGCATGTTATCATCTTTTTACAAACTATTTTTTGTATATATAACATCAATTTTGAATTTTGAATTTTTAAGCATTATATCTATATATCATTTATAACTTTTATATATATTTCAATATTACATAATAATATTAAAACCTTCATATAATGATACTCTAGTTATTTGTACATTTTTGTAGATAATAGAAAAACTGGACAAATATAACTTTTTTCTAGACTTCTCAATCAATTCAAAGTGTGTGAGCTAAAGTGAGTGATTTGTAACGTCTCTTGTCAGAAATTGAGTTTTTTAGGTTAGGCCCGGGAATAAATAGTTGATGATCAAAACACAAAGAAGTGAGTCCAGGACAAGTTTCCAGGGAGTTTCAAACATCTCATTGCTTAAGTTTAACAAAATATTGCTAGGGCTAAAAATGATATAAGGTATGTGGTTTAAGAATTATACATCACTACAGACCCAGTAATGTTCTGAGAAATCCCACACATGGCACACATGGAACACTACTTTTAAAACATCTACATATCTGAAATATCCATCAAGTTATATGAATGTTGCTTTTAAATCAGTGTATGTGTACCATATATCACATGGTATATCCAATTAAACATGTTCTCAATTTTCAATTCTGAGACAGGATAGTTAAATGGTAACGCTTATCATCACAGCTGATAGCACAACTTATTTTAACTACATTTGTAGCACATACAATGTTTTGGTATCCAGAGACCTTAGTTGGATGGGGTGACTATAGACACATGGGTTTGGGTAGGGTTGCAGACAGGGTCCGTGGTACCAACCTTACTCCTTAAGTGGTAATAAAGACAAACTTCAGGATATGATGTCATATTTCAGTTCCCTTTTTTGCTACATTAGGAGGCCATACGGGAGCTATGATTAAAGTCTGTGCAGCAACAGCATAGACCTCAATCAATCTAACAACTTGTGGGGCCAGTCAGGAGACACCATAAGACAGTGGGGCAGCTTGGTGGGACAGAACGACACTGCTCAAAATCAGGGCTGCTCCTTGCAAAACACTAGTGTCATTATTTTTTAGATATTTTGTTGAAAATAAGGGATTACATTACATGCTGAAAGCGGAAATCTTTGACCCAACTAGCATATCAATTACTTCATTGTCCTGATGTACCATTAATCTTCCTTTTTCCTTCTCAAACCCTTCCAAAAACTAGGTTGAAATTTATACTTAACAAACGATATAACTTTTCTTTAAAGCAACCAACTAAATATAATCTGGACAATTTAAGGTTGCAGGTTTGCTGCAAGCAGTGCTTACAATATAATTGAGTTTGAATTACATAGCCAGTAGCTTTTTAACACAGACCTAAAAGTAGCAATAAATTAACTGTTGGAACTATACCCTTTGGGCCCAATTACACATTACACTTACTTAAAGCACAAGTCTAGTTAATTTCAGTCTTGTAAACATAGCAATACAACAAAAGGACATAGTACAAACTCCCGTTTCTTAGTTTTTCCCCCCCAAAGTATATGGAGTAAGATGGACATACAGGAAGGAATGTCTCATAAAATAGATAATTTTTACATTCATGAAAAAATCTACACCCTATTGCTGCAGTCTAAAAGTGAAAATAATTTTATAATGCAATGCAATTTATAAAATTCCCTCCCTTTACAAAGTATGATTTTATTTTTGAACACCTTTGCACGTTGGTATTGCTATTTATATTTTTAGATGTTGCTATTATATTTCTGGCAGCCTATATATTCATCTCATCCATTTGTCAGTCATGGTGTTGCTAGTATATCACCTACACATATTATGATCTTGCAATTATAGTTACCATACTACTGTCATAGCTTATAGCTTCAATAACATTTATATAGCATTAACTGATTGATCATTAGACACACCCCTCCCACACTTGTTGCTGTTGTTTGAATACCAAAACCTTGCCTCTTGGTTATCTCATCTCTAATCATCTGTACTACGATCCCGTGCTAGAGCTCTAAAAAAAATTTCTTTTGACCTGGCAAGGATTATTAAATGATATTTAAGATCTGCCTGTAAATGATGAGCAAAATAGGATCTTAGCCTCCTGTGTAACGTTTTCTTAAATTTATCTTAGCTGATGGAGTTTGTTGACTGTAAGTGAGCTGTTTCTTAAATCAATCTTCCCAGGAAAGCTATATACCTACAGATATGGCGTTCTCTAATGGAGTGGATGAAATGGTATTTTCTTTTAGCTGTATGACTAGGCACCATAGCCATATACACTTATCTTTAATGGCATTATAACTACTACTGAAGACCAGGGTTAGTAGGTAAAGTCCCAGATGGAAACGAGAACAACTTGTTTTTCATTTATTTTTTAACAGCTTTGCACATTCTTATTGCTATTTATATTTTTAGATGTTGCTATTATATTTCTGGCAGCCATGTATTCACCTCATCTATTTGTCAGTCATGGTGTTGCTAGTATGTCACCTACACATATTATGATCTTGCAACTATATTTACCACATTTTCTATATTTTCTTTTAGCTGTCTGACTAGGCACCATGGCCATATACACTTATCTTTAATGGCATTATAACTACTACCTGTTCAGCTGTATAACCTTGCCTTCTATCTCTAACCTGTCATATGTTTTAATGTGTTAAATGGATAGCCACATACAGGAATATCCTTCCAATAAATGTCAAAATAATTTTGTCTCTCCGTTTAAAGTGATAAAGAAGCTATAGATCTAGAAAGCTTTTGAAATAATTAAAATTAATTACAACTCTGTTGATGATGCTATGCTAAAAATAGCCCCTGCAATCTCTCTAAAATTATTCTACATTTCAAAAGCTAATTTGTAATGTTATTTAGCTTTAAGTACCTGGTATTCTTTCTAATAATCCATTGTAAAGACTAGCTAATATATGGAAAATATATCTTTTTACTTGCTTTTGCATTATGATTTTTGGCTGTGAAAACTGTAATATGCTGTAATAGAAAAAATATGAGTGCCTGGCTACTTTTGCTACTTTTCACATAATCCAATAAAACGTAAAAATGTAATAGATACGAGTGAGTCGCATTCCACCATACATGAAATATGTTCAAAAATAAGCCAGAAGATACAAAAGCATGACATATACAACATATCCCAATGTTTCAGTCACAATGTTAATTTGCTATCCATTTATAAAGTTAATGGAATAAATCATCAGCCTTCGATATATAAAATGTGAAATGACGTGCTATAGAATACAGTAATAGCAAGTATACTTGGCCAGAAGTGCAAAAAATTTGAAAAAAAAATCTACTAATTAGAAATAATCAAAAAATATTTTTTATTGATCATCAAAGTATTTGTTTGATGCTCGCTAACACAAAAAAATAACTAGCATTTCAGTGTATGTTACAACTACATCCTCCTTATCCTCCTTATCCTGGGCATCCTCTCTCCTGTTAGTATTGTCTCTGCAGCAGCATAAAGAGATCATATAATGCTGGAGAAGGTGAGTAGGAAAGTGGGGGGGGGGCAGTTACAAGGCAGGGGTAGATTGTAGGGGCACTTTCATCATAGGTGAATAACTGCCTATTTTAACATGTTACAATGTACAAAAGTGATTTTTTGTTGGTTTACAATCTATTCCAAAAGAGGCATTCATTTAATGTGTGCCATCCACAGCGCACCCAATTGAGTAGCTAAGGGACAGTGATTTCCAATTAAACTTAGTAGATAAAAAAAAATAGCAATTGGTGTCTGAAATTAAGGTCCACTATTTTCCATCCCGTTTGATAAATAATTTGCAAACTATTTGCAAAACAGTGATATGCTCTGTTAAGAACAGTTGTCCACCAACTGTAGAGACTGACTAACTGAAATGCAAGAATGTGCTCTTTCTTGTCTGTTTTTTTTTTGTTGCCTACAGCACTGCCCATTATACTTACCAAATTAGGTAATTAGTTACACAAAGCACTACTCTATGCAGATGTAAATTCTTATAATTGAACAAAGTAAGTCTATTCCTAGACCAAAAAAGAGTTGAATCTAATTCAAGCATCTTCTTAATAACAATCCCAAATTAAGGTTATGGTTAAGAAGCAGACATTATTTGTACATTTTACACATAAAACAGAGATGTACATTGCCATATTTCTTGCACAGAATTGTGTAATTCCACCTTTTATTGGGTCAACCCAGAGTGAAACATAGAATCACATAAGCGTTAACATCCTTAGAGGTCGATTTGCCAGAAGAAATTACTCTGCATCTTATTCTATATATATATATATTCTGGCACACTAAAAGTATCAGAAATGTATGACTCGATGTTGTATAGTGGAATATTTACCTAGCTTTGCTCATTCAATTTCTATGAATAGTTAAACAATGCATGCTGGATATCTGCAGAGGTTAGAAATGCTATCTGTTTCTGAAAGAGAGTCTTTTTGAAATGCAGTAATAAAGTAATAATTTATATCTGCAACGCTATAAATTAGATTTTCTTTCAATAAGCTGTATGATATTTTCAATGACATTAGTGAATCTGTGTTCCACATCAAATTACATTTAAGTAATGTAATCAATATTAAAGTATTGTGCAGAATATAGTAATTTCATTGTAAATGATCCTGTTGCATGATTACTAATAATAGTTTTGTATTTCCTAGAAAACTTTATTTTCTAGACAACTTGACAACCCCTTACCCCATTTCTTGAATCATGTTCCAAATATTTATTAATATATATTTAGGTTTTACCTTAAGAATAATTTTGAATGATTTCTTACTTAAAGACTAAAAAATATAATAGTTCTTTTGATGCTGTTGGATCTTCATGGTTTTTAAATATGCATTGCAAAGGCCAAATTACCTGTCCAACGTATAAAGGTTCTGTTATTTCCTGTTCCTCCAGAACAAATATCTGTTTCCACATCCAACCTCTTTTAATTCTTACGAGGTTCAAATGTTGATCTTGCAGAGCGGCAGGCTTGAAAATCTCAGTACTGAAGATGCAAGGCAATACTAAAAAAAGTTCCATTAAGAAAAGAAGCCAAGCAGAAATGGTTTTCCTGTTGCAAGATGTTAAAGCATGTATTTTACACATTTTGAGTTTTCTTACATGCTGTAATACTCCATATCCTGTTGTTTCAACATCAGTAGATGTAGTTTTACATCGTCTTCACACTTCTAAAACAAAAAGGGAAACAAATATAAAGAAAAAGAAATCGACAAACTTGCCGCCTTAAACCTTTTATTATCTTAATAATATTGAATTCCACAAACTTTAAGTTGTGGTCAAGTGATGATTCTATTATAGGTTAGGGCATCTGAGTGAGGCAACATTAGTTTTCTTTTTTTGCAAATGGGTCTGATTTGCTGTGAAAATCACTACAAAAAATAAAAAATAAATTTCAGGGAAACCGGGAAGATACAAGATACATCTTTCCATAGTATTGAGTATTGGAGCTAAACATACTTTTTTTGTGGGCAGGGGACTAAATGCTATCAAACTAATACTAATTTTTTTGAACCTTGTGCACACGTTTATTTTGTAATGTTTTATTTTTCTATGATTTTTGTGTTATATATATATGAATGATACACAATGTATTACAAAAGATGTGTTACAAAAGAGACCTTTTTTATTTTCCATAGTTGGAAACTTGGACTTGGAATGCTATAGATTTTGTGCATCCTGGGCACATTTATTAATATTGGAAAGCATAATATACAACAAATAGGCATATTATATGTATTCTGTACTCCACATTGTAAAGTTCACAGATGATTAGGTAAAAGTGCACCACAAAGGTCTACATCATGAATGTACATAAATATAAAAAGAATTCATTCTGGGCTTGTGAAGACAATATGCAGCTGCTGCAACATATTGTGCAACATATGCTTGACTTAAAAAAAAAAAGTGGTGATTTGATATCTTTACAAAACATGTAGTTTTTAATCTGGGAACTCATTCATAGTAGTCCGGGCAGCGTGTAGAACTCTACACGATTTGCATAGACAACTTCCCCTGCAGCCAGAAGGAGGTGCGGTTAGCAGCGGGGGTTGTCTGCATCCATCGCGCAGACCTTCCCCGGCTCTCAGAGATCAGCCCCGGTGCGGGGAACTCTCCAGCACAGGGAGGTGAAGTAGGTTTCTTAAGCAAGGTTGAGAGCGGAGTAGTGAGAACATAGCATAAATCTGTAGAGCAGAAAGTCAGCCATTGAATTAGACCTTCGTTAACTAAGCTCAGCATGGGGCACAGCCGGAAGGAGGTGCCCCATGTTATCTTTGTCTACTTACAACACATAGTAAATGCATGCAATATCATATAAACAATAATAAATTATAATGGCATAGAAATAAACAATAACCAGTTAATTCTATTCGTCCTCTAACAGCTCAAAATGCTATGTACTATAACTTGCAAACGCAAGCAGAAGTATTCGAACTTAACTGCAAGTGGTAAACATGCAGCACTAGGAAAAAATATGCCTGTAGTTATTAATCATCAATAAATTTGTTTCAGCAGCAAACATTTACACAGGACATTATCTGTTTAAACAGCTGCATATCTTTATTAGGCTTAAACAAGGATTTTAAATTTCTATTTCCCTGATGCACCTGCTTTATCATTTTTATTGCTTTATTCTCTTGGCAAAAAGATCTCATTCTAAGATCTATCCATATTTGCTAGTACATATTCTGATAAACAGTACTATTATCTGTATACAGTAAATTATGTCACCATTATTTCTAATGTCCTAACCTTAACGTCCTTCTATAAACAGACTACTTAGCCTTTGTGCGCTCTAAATATATTTTTTTTCCTGTTCCAGCGATAACAGAGTCAACTTATGGGACTCTCTTTTCTGATTCAAAAATATTTTACTGTTGAATACACATGCATAAAATATCCTAGCTTTCTTCTAAGCTATACATGTATGCAATTCACATAAAGAGAAATCTAATAAAAAAGTGGCAGGGGTCACCAGTATAACTGAACCATAACCTGCAATACAAAGACAATTTAGCAAAACACATTATTGCCAGTGACACTCAAGAAAATATATAAATCGATAGAAATAATCTTATTTGAAATGCTATAGATGGGACTCCAAACCTCATCATTTTATTCAGTAATGGAAATAGCATATGTAACTGAAGAACGTACATGAATAAACCTTTTAAGTTGTATTATTCGAAACATGAACATCTATGTTTGACCGCCATAACAGTAAAGAAATGAAAAGAAGCAGAATTAGCTATTGCAAAAGATAAAAATAGAAAACATCTTGCCTAATGGTATGGAAAGCCAGAATCCATCAATATGGATTGGGTGGGGTGAGAGTGATGATACCATTTGTAGAAAAGCTTTTCCCTATTTTTCATTCATTTTGTGAACCACATATGGATTCATTCAAGGTAGATTGCTGGAAAGTTTTAAATTAAAAAAACAAAAATCAATTTTAGATTAGATTTCTTTTGAGGAGTACAGATTGTGCTAACAATAACAATTGTTATGCATAAAACTAGGTTTCTGCCAGAGTTTTCAGCTTGCTGTACACTACAGTACTAAACAGTTAGTTGTCATTGCGTCGCAGTGAGATGAATTCTTGTTGAGCTTCTCCAGCTAAAAGAGTAACGAGTGGTCCCTGCATAGGGCATCATTAAGGTAGCAGGATTAAAAAACTTTTTACATATAAATTCTAATTAGACAAATTGTATTTGCTCTTACTAGGTTTTTTTAATTCATGATAATATTTCTGACTGGTTAGTAAAATTATTTATATATGAATTGAATCAAGTATAAATTAACCAAAACTTGATGCAGTTTTCAAATAAGGCAGATGCCTATAGAGCTATGTTTTAGTGGTGATGTTTTACACGAAAGTAAAGTAAGGCCAGCACCAATAAGTGCCCTGTATAATTTACCAATCTTCCGCCACTTTCACTATATTTCCAATCATGCCTATGTCCTTCTCACAAATCTTGTAGCAGCACTACTTTGTTCCGTGTGCCATGAACCTAGATGATGGTGATATAGATTTTCTGTCTAGCAGCTAATAATAAAATGTTAAAACAACATCAAAAAAGTATGATTTTTTTTCTTACAAAAAAAAACAATCTTTTTTTGGATTTCCACAGGGATGAAGAATAGAAATATTTCCCTGCTTTCACCTTTTTTTTCATTATATCTTCCTACTAGTTTTGATTTTATTTTGACTTTCAGGTTTTATACTCTTATATCCCTTCTAAGCATGGAACGATGTTCCTACTAATGGGAAAAGTGTAACAGATAAACAGTTAAGAAACAATCATGAGTAAAACATATACTGGCTGCCCAAGACTAATGTGTACCAAATGCAATCATACAAAAAGTATTTTTAACTGACTCACTGCTGGATGTCATTTCTTATGCTAGCTAGTTATACCAGTAATTCCTATTTTGTGTGTCATAGATATAGCGATTACTGAGGAAGATGTGTGAATCTGACGGCTTCCTGCATTAAAAAATAATTATAGGGGTCTGTGGCCCACCATCGCTTTGATGTCTATGCTTATATGTATGAAATTATGTTTTACTTTTATAATGCCTCTTATGACAATGTACAAAATGATGTACATTGTATAAGGCATATGGCCCTCACAGGAAAAGTCTTGATGGCACAGACAGAGCAGATCGTAAGAGAGACCTATTATGTAAAGAGAAGTTGTAGTTCCATCTTAAAATATATTTTTCACAGTAAGTATTGTAAAGACCTGGAATGCACTGTGTAGGTAATGTTTACAGTAAGTACATCATCGTCATCATAGACATTAGTTTTTCTTCACCAAAACACAAAATTTTAGGAAGAGGGATTTTTATAGAACAGGCTAAGGGCATCCCAGAAGCTATTTGACTGGGATGCAGTGTTCTTGTGAGGAGCACAGAAACGTCTCCTTTTGGGTACCAAGTATAAAAGAAGCCAAGAAACAGTCAGAAATGAAATATGGAAAACGAGATTGTCACTTAAAACATATATAGCAAAGGGATCAACAGCATAATTTACAAAATACAAAGATTCTAACAACAATTGCAAAAGGGTAATTAGAATGGCAAACGAAGAAAATGGGGAACAGATAGCCAATGACAGCAAGACAACCCCCCAAACATTTTAAATGTTACTGACACAAATCTAAGAAAGAAAATTGTTGCCTCGTTAAACTCTGAAATTACTAAATTGGTGTATACCAATGAAGGACTGATGCCAGCAGCTTTGCAAATTAATAGTACAAAATGCTAGTAGTAAATAAAGCCAGGGAGCAGATAGTATATGTATCCCTGAGTATTAAGCCAAGTACTTAGCCAAGAATTTTCCAGTTCATTGCTTTTGATCTTAAAGTATGCTCTCTTGTCTGGCATAGTATCAAAAGAGTGGGGTAAAGCAGAAGTGATACCAGCATTCAAAATGGGACTAAAATCTCAGTAAGGTAATTACAATAATTATGTGAGCTTGACATCTGTAATGGGGAAATCATTTCAAAGCTTGTATAATATCCAGGAATACATTTGTCCAATAATATCATTAGTGAGAGTCAATGTGGTTTTATGAAGGTCAAATCTTGTCCTACCAACTTAATTACGTTGTTTGAAAAGGTGAGCCAAAATAGGAGCAAAAATATAGATCAGAGTGGATGCGATTCATTTGAATTTTGTGAAAGGATTTTATACAGTTCCTTTTTGCAGGATTGCTAAAGTAAAGGAGATATTGCTTGCACCTGAATTGAAAACATGCCATTCAGGCAAGAAGGTGACAGTCTTCCTATGTTGAACTCCTTTGTGGTGAAGAAAGATATTTAAGGATCCACATTTTAAGTTCAAAGTCTCCCTGACAGAACTGCTTTTGCGAAACATATTACCCATTGCTGGCCTGTAATGCTTTGTGTGGTATATGGTACTTCTTGTATTAAGAGGGAGCAAAGAGGGAGTTCTGTGCCGGCACACACACTGGTCTCCTGGTCCTTCTAAGTGCCACATATAAAAAGTATAAACTACTGGATATCACATGTCACTTTTATCACCTTAATACTAAGGCGGACTAAATTAACACTTGACACAAACCTTTTAACATTGACTTGCTACGACTGCACCATAAAGTCTGCATATAAACACCACTTTAAGGTTTGTTCTATGAACAAAAACTTTTTCTGCAATATTTTCAGATATTTTACAGTATCTAACTTTTAAATATGAAAAGAACACATCTTGTAGACCTGTTAATTGGTCCCAGAAGAACTATTCTCCTTAATAAATCTGCTATATTAAAGTGCCACACATTTACAGTACAAAGACTTTGAACATTAGGCCTTCAAGGTAACAAAGAGTAGGCACCAGATATGTGCAAAAAAGATTAGCAAAATTATTTCTTTTCATTAAAATGATTTTCTCCCTGTGGATTACCTTCAATGTACGCTAATTAGCATTGCTTTTAAAACATGTGTAAACATTTGCCTTTCATATGGTAGTAATACATGTTTTTGTGTATTCAATTTATGAATAATGCTGACAAAGCAATTACCATCTAATTTAAATACAAAATAAACTAATTTAAAATAAAGATAAAATTAGTGTAGTATATATACAGGCATAATATTATATGCTTTATACACTGATATATAGCTTAAAAATATTGAATATTATGAATGAAATATGAATAAATACTGCAATTGCATTGATGTATCATTTAATCATATTATAAACATACTTAGTACAATATATTGGATTTATTTGCTTACTTTCTAAAAGTTATTATATTGTGTAATATTCCTTTTTGTTAAATGTATATTTAATGTATTTTCATCAATTAATATATAAATGGTAGAAAATATAATGTTTATTGAAAACCTGAACACATTTACAATACACAAACACAAAATAGTATATTATATTATTATATATTATATTATTATAAGCGGTAATATTAGTTATTTCACACACATTTTGTTGAACTACAACAAGCACTCTCCTTATTTCTTTATTAAATTTATTTTACTGTCTATGCTTAACATGTTAGATTCCCGTGTATTGTGATCTTTTAAAAAAATAAATATCTCTGATCCTTTGTAACATATATAAAGCATTGCCCTGCAAACAAAACATTTTCATTACCACACTGCTTTTTTTTACAAATTAAAAAGCCAATGGTATTGATTTTCATTGGGATAGTTAATAAACATATATTTATAAGAAAAGTTAAATACTTACAGGAATTGAGATATTCTCTAGAGCAAATGCATGTTTTTGTATCCAGTAATGTATAATGTTGCACAATTCAAATCATGCTGTTTCTATCCAGAAAAAAAACTCTCTTCTGATTTCAGTTGGACAAAACCCAGTCTTTTACTGCATGCTATTTTGGGTTTGCTCAGTGGTAAACACTGAACACAAGAACTTTTGTGTATAACATAATAAGGCCTCTCTGATGTTCACTCGTCTCATTAGATTAAAATGCAGAAGGCTCAAGCAAGCAAAGTTCAAGCTTCAGAAAATGAATTCACTGAAAAGTTATGCATCTCTTGTATGAGTAACTTGTAAATGTAATTATGTCCTCTGTTGACTCACAAACCTGGAATTGTAGTGAGCTGAAGTCTATCTACAGATAAGTCTTGACTAAATACAAGATTGTGTACTATTCTTTGTTTTAATTTTTGTTTAGATATTTTCATATGCGTTTCAGAATTTTTGTATTTCAGTATGGGAAATAAGCCTCTGTATTTAGGTTCACAATGACACATAGGAATCCTATCTATAATGCTTCGAAAAAGTATTTCCCCCTTCCCAATTTCTTAAATTTTTGCTTATCCACATGTGCTCTGGCATGACTCTAAAAAAAGCAGTTTATGCTTGTACAACCCTCCAATGTGGCTAAATTAAAACAATTATGCCAAGAAGAGTTGGCCAAAATTCCTCCACAGAGATGTAAAAGACTATCACAGTTATCACAGCAGCTTAATTGTAATTGTTGCCACCAAGGGTGGCACAGCCGTTAGTAGGATTTTGGGGGCAATTACTTTTTCCCATGGGCAATATAGGTTTTGATTAACTTTTAACCTTCCACGAATTAAACAATCTCCTAAAAACTACATTTTGTGTTAACTTGGGTTATCTAGGTCTAATGATAAAATTAGTTGGATGATCTGAAACGTTTAAGTGCGTCAAATATGCAAAAATAGAAGAATTCCGTAAGAGGGCAAACACTTTTTACAGCACTGTATGTATCCTCTCTGGAATATACACTCACTGGCCACTTTATTAGGTATACCTGTTCAATTGCTTGTTAACACAAATAGCTAATCACATGGCAGCAACTCAATTTAGGCATGTAGACAAAATCAAGACAACTTGCTGAAGTTCAAACCGAGCATCAGAATGTTGAAGAAAGGGGATTTAAGTGACTTTGAACGTGGCATGGTTGTTGGTGCTAGAAGAGTTGGTCTGAGTATTTCAGAAATTACTGATCCACTGGGATTCTCACGCACAACCATCTCTAGGCTTTACAGAGATTGGAGAAAATGAGAAAATATCCAGTGAGAGGCAGGTGTGTGGACGAAAAATACCTTGATGATCTCAGAGCAGAATAGGCAGACTGGTTCGAGATGACAGAAAGGCAATAGTAAATCAAATAACCACTCATTACAACCAAGGTATGCTGAATACCATCTCTAAAAGCACTCCTGCCAGCTAAGAACAGGAAACTGAGGCTGCAATTAGATAGATAGATAGATAGGATAGAGTACAGTGGATAGACTGCTAACCAATGTGCACAGCAGTTATGTTATCGGAAGGGTTTGCAATTGAAAAGGTTAATCCAGCTAGATGCATGCTAAGGGTTTATTTATAACCCTTCCAATCAGTTTCAGGGACCTGGCAATCTTCTTATAGCCTAGGTCATCTTTATGTAGAGCAACAATTCTTTTTTTTCAGATCCTCAGAGAGTTCTTTGCCATGAGATGCCATGTTGAACTTCCAGTGACCAGTATGAGAGAGTATGAGAGCAATAACAGACCTGCTCCCCATTCACACCTGAGACCTTGTAACACTAACGAGTCACATGACACCGGGGAGAGGAAATGGCTAATTGGGCCTAATTAGGACATTGGACTGTATCAAGATGACCCTGACAATGTTATGTTGTGCATGTATTTGTGTACTCCTCTGAAAAGTTCTCTTATTCTGTACACTACTCAAAAAATAAGGAGATTTTGAATTTCCCTTAGGACATTTATTTATATTTATAATGGACATTTTTTGACATTAATTTACTACATGCCCCATGGTATGATAGCATGTTTGAAGGATGGAGACTGATCCAGTAGAGAAGAAGAGGTTGTAGATATAGGCTAATGTATGGACAAGAGTAAACGAAAGAGAACGGGTACGAAGAGAAGGAATAGGGTCAAGGGGTCATGTGATTGGACAAGAAGAACCAAGAAGAGCACAAATCTCATCTTCAGCGACAAGACAGAATCGCCTTAGAAGAGGAATACGAGTTGGGTGTATAGTAAGGAGCAGAGTCAGAAAGAGTGCAGATATTTCACATCTGATGTTTCAATTTTATTATTGACGTATGTGGCAGACAGATACAGTAAAGTTAGTGGAAGGGATAGTTGTGACAGGGAGAACAAGGTCATTTAAAGTATTGAACGGATGTTCTGTGTTATCAGAGATGAAAGAGATAAGTGAGGTGAAGTAGGTTTCCTAAGCAAGGGTAAGAGAAGAGTGGTAGAAATGTAGCCTTAATTTATAGTGCAAGTCAGACATAGTATGATACATATGAACTACTACATTAATCAGTGCAGAAATTATGTCAAAGTTATCAGGTTAGTGTTGTGTGCCAGGGTTGGAAACAGAAGCATTGTGATGAGTGAGAAATAGTCTGGGCTACATCCTCAAGAGTAGATGTGAGTGTGGAGTTATAGAGAGAGGTAGCAAGGAAAGGGCATGACATGTTAGAGATGGGAGAGAGTAGAAGTAGAGAACTTCTCAAGATTAAGAGATCTAAGGTCTCTCTTTAAGTTGGTGGGAGAAAAGCGGATGAGTAAGAGGCAAGGTGAGAGAGCAGGATAGGAAGTGGTGGTCAGAGAGGGGAAAATGTGAATTAGAGAAGCCAGTGAGAGAATACAAGAGTTAAGATTGTAGTCGGATGTAGTTATTTTGGAAAAATATGGACGTCAAGAGAATTCCAAGGGGCTTGCGTATTACAAAAGCCCAACATTTATCAATGAGGATAATGATTTTCAGCTACAATGGAATGCAATCATGACCTTGTGTTCATTACATGTAATGGAATTGAAAGCTGAATACAAGCAATGAGTGTTGCTTGAGACACAAAAGAATATAGAGGCACTTAAATCACAGCTATTGAAACTGACACATGATCCTAAATATGCAGAGTTCATGACTAAATTTAATGAATATTCGGATAAAACTGATGGAGAAATATCACTTAGGAAAAAATAAAAGTTTAAAAGGGATGGAATGGATTTTATTAACAATCAAGTCTATGTATGGAAGCAAAGATTTATGCGTAGCAATAAAGTCCAACTGAAGTCCATCTTAAAAATGTTCAAGTGGGGTGAGACAACCTACAACTAATAGGTCTGTCTATTTCAGTACTTCGAAAATTTCCATAAATGGTTCAGAGAGTTTGACAATTTCATTGAAATCTACACCACGCAATACACCGTCAACAAGAACACAGTTGAATTACACTGAAAGAAGACCACAGGATTTGCATTGGCGTGCTGAATACACACAAAAAAAAGAATGCAGAGGGGAGGGAGAAGAAGGAGATGTCCAACAAATCTCAAAACTCTCTTGGCAGAATCAACACAATTGAGTTTCATTACCTCTCAGATTCTGAGTTGATAGCTGAACAAGTACTGAGTTTGGGACCTTTTTTGTACCTACTGTTCACTTTGATTTATTTTATACATTGTTGCATGTAAACACGTTTGTCAAAATACGGTGAAAAAGTGAAAAGTGAGTACACCCCTAATTAGCCCAATTAGCCATTCTTCCTCCTGGTGTCATGTGACTCATTAGTGTTACAAGGTCTCAGGTGTGAATGGGGAGCAGGTGTGTGTGAAATTTGGTGTTATTGCTCTCACACTCTCTCATACTGGTCACTGGAAGTTCAACATGGAACCTCATGGCAAAGAACTCTCTGAGGATCTGGGAAAAAAATTGTTGCTCTACATAAAGATGGCCTAGGCTAAAAGAAGACCCTGAAACTGAGCTGCAGCACGGCGGGCAAGACCATACAGCGGTTTCACAGCACAGGTTGCACTCAGAATAGGCCGTGGGATGGTCAACCAAAGAACTTAAGTGCACGTTCTCAGCATTATATCTAGAGGCTGCAAGCATTGCTGCAGAGGTTAAAGGGGTGAGGGGTCAGCCAGTGCTCAGACCATACACTGTACACTGCATCAAATTGGTCTGCATGGTTGTTGTCCCAGAAGGAAGCCTCTTCTAAAGATGATGCACAAGAAAGCCTGCAAACAGTTTGCTGAAGACAAGCAGACTAAGGGCATGGATAACTGGAACCATGTCCTGTAATCCCATGAGACCAAGATAAACTTATTTGGTTCAGATGGTGTCAAGTGTGTGTGGCGGCAACCAGGTGAGGAATACAAGTGTGTCTTGCCTACAGTCAAACATAGTGGTGGGAGTGTCATGGTCTGGGCCTGCATGAGTGCTGCCGGGACTGGGGAGCTACAGTTCATTGAGGGAACCATGAATGCCAACATGTACTGTGACATACTGAAGCAGAGCATGATCCCCTCCGTTCGGAGACTGCGCCGCAGGCCAGTATTCCAACATGAAAACGACGCCAAACACACCTCCAAGATGACCACTGCCATACTAAAGAAGCTTAGGGTAAAGGTGATGGACTGGCCAAGCATGTTTACAGACCTAAACCCTATTGTGGGGCATCCTCAAACGGAAGGTGGGTGCAAGGTCTCTAACATCCACCAGCTTTGTGATGTTGTCATGGCGTTTTGCACCCTCATATGCTAATCTCGTTATGACATACTGGGAAGAGAATTTTATTTTTGTGACACTAATCCGTTTATATCTGATTTGGAATTAATTGTAGTCGGATGTAGTTATTTTGGAAAAGAGAATTCCAAGGGGCTTGTGTATTTATCAATGAGGATAATGATTTTCAGCTACAATGGAATGCAATCATGACTTGTGTTCATTACATTTAATGGAATTGAAAGCTGAATACAAGCAATGAGTGTTGCTTGAGACACAAAAGAATATAGAGGCACTTAAATCACAGCTATTGAACTGACACATGATCCTAAATATGCAGAGTTCATGACTAAATTTAATGAATATTCGGATAAAACTGATGGAGAAATATCACTTAGGAAAAAATAAAAGTTTAAAAGGGATGGGATGGATTTTATTTTCGTTATCTCGTTTTGACATACGGGGAAGAGAGAATTTTATTTTTTGTGACAGCTCAATCCGATTTATATCTGATTGGAATTAATTGGGCAACTAATATTATATACATAATATATTATTTTATATATATATAATTTAATTTTTGTGTGGAGGGGAGATGCTGAATTGATACCTAAATGTGTGTATTATACTAATAATGATGAATTGAATCTTAAATTTGCATATGAAACAAATCATACTACCATTACCTTTTTGGATTTGATGCATCCTGGTAATACACTTTTACATTCAAAGAGCTGTCAAGGAGAGGCTATAATGAGATGGATATTGAGAGAACCTATCCCAATAACAGAGTTGGGAAGAGACCTAAAAAATATGTGTGAGAAGGATATCAATACGTTTAATGTGGAGAAACAGAGTAAATGTTTTCACAACGCCCTTTCAGTGAAAAGTTCAGTACAATGAAATTAACAGTTAAAAAGGTGTTGTATTCAGACGAAGCATATAGACAAATTATGGAAAAGAGTGAAGTTAGTTTGTCCTGAAAAGGACTAAGACATTAGGGAACACCTTATCGCCATCATATGTTGATACTTTCTATAGCAATGTACCCTTGTGGACACAAGGTGTGTAAATGTTGCCAGTATGTGAATAAGTCAAAACATGGTAAAATGTTTGAAGTTAAACAGAACAATAACTGTACAACTAGATATGTCATTTATTTAATACAGTGTAAGAAATGTGGCATACAATATTTAGGTAGCACCTGAGAACTTAAGGAAAGTATAGGGAACATTTAAATAGTATAATTCATAGGATATACCCCCTTTGGGAAACCAATTTTCCAATGTGTAATGATAAGCAACTTGGGTTTCTTTAAGTTTATTTCGATTGAACGGAGGTGATTTGGACGCCTTAATCAACAGGTTTTGGATTTTTAAATTAAGTACAAGGAAACCATTAGGTTTAAACTCACAATGTTATGTCACATGCTTTTTATAATTAGTGAAGTAGTATTTGTATAGCTAGTGTATTTACAGAGCATTTGATTGAAATGTGTTATTATATTATTAGTGATGAATTACAGTTTTTTCATTCTAATATGGAGTTAATGGAGTGTTAAATACATAGCACTATGGATAAATATTTACCGTATTTATCGGCGTATAACACGCACTTTTGTAAAAACGAAAAAAAAAGCCGAAATCATACCTGCGTGTTATACGCCGATATATCCTAGAGCTGCACGATCTGCAGCCGCGTCTCCCTCACTTCCGGTCCCGGCGAGGGTGCGTGCTATACGCCGGTGCGTGCTATACGCCGGCAAGTACGGTATTTGTTCATGTAATAATTAATCTGTTGATTTGTCTGTTTATTAATGTATTATTATTATATTAAAAGAGTACATTATGAGAGTACATATAATGGAATATTCCATTGAAGTAATTATTATTATGGTATCATATATCTAATTGGTTTGCCATATGATTGTTAAATAGATTATCTTATTACTTATAATCACTTGTGTCTTAATATTAGAGATATAACATCTGTTTGAGATTTTGGAGTCCCTTTATAGGTGTATTATTTTCACTGTGAATCTCAGTAATAGCAGAGGAACATCTTTCAGGTGTTTGTTATTATTTTAATTGCTATCTATCTATATATATATATATATATATATATATATATATATATAATATATATATATATATGCAAAGGGTGGGTATCATTTGTTAGACAGCTTTTGAGAAAGCACAAGGTGCGAAACGAGCCAAGTGCATGCCTATTGAGGATCTTATGTTGGTATAGCCCTCGATACAGTTTTTTTATGACAATGGATTAAGGAACAGAATAAATAAAATATATTTTTTACCAGTCAAATAAGAAGTTTTCACTAATTGTTTGGAGTGCCGCGGAATGTCTCCTTTGGATCGTTTTAAGCATTTGGAGTCAGGATTTCTCCGATATTTTGAAGCCTAAGCACCCACATGGAAGCTAATTGTCTGGACAGAGCATGTGCTTTTATTTTTCTGGTAGTGAGAGAGCACAGGCTACAAAAAATAATTTTCAGTATGTGACGAAGACACCATGAGTGGGAGATTTAGTATCCTGTGTGAGATCAAAAAAGTGGGTAGTGAAAAGGGCTACAGGGCTCTAAGGTGCGTCTAGTGAGATCTTGAAGTTTCAAAGGATGACAGTTGGGACATCCAGAAGAGAGGAATGCGGAAGGCCATGAAGAGAAACGGTCAAGAAATATATTAGCAAGGTCAGGGGGATGGTATACATACGCAATACAAAAAAGATTGGATTAAATAGCTGGATAGCATGAACCTCAAATTAGGAGAAAGGCAGTGATGGAGCGGAAAGAATAGGTCAGAGTGAAAGTTGGGGAGAGTAGGAAGCCTACACCACCACTTTTTGTCATCAAGGCTGGGAGATGGAGGATACCATAGGAAAGAGCAGTGGGATACACTGTTACATGAGGTTAGCCAGGTTCTTCTCCCTAATAGCCCATGCCGAGAGCAAGTTTCTTGGGGATCTTTGGGTGCATTTTATTTCAGTGTTGACTTCAAGTTGACTTGCATAAGGCTAAGCTAAAGATAAAATAATACACACAGAATCTCCTTCATTCTGAATAATGAATGTTTCACTTCATTTTCACGTGAAGTATTCCTCCATGAATTCCCATATGTAACACACAGTATACACCTTAAGCAAATATATTTAGTTTCTTTATGGATCTTATTTTACTTTATAAATGTCAAACTAGCTAATGAGCACATCTTAGAATCAAACAAATTTACACTTGATGTATGTGTTAAACAATATACAATATATCATATTAATAAATCATGTTACCTTTCAAATCTATTATATAGATGTGAGGAACAAAATAAATACTGTGCTCAGACTCTGAATATTTGTTTGATAAGTCCAATAAATACAGATGCGATACTTCCTGACACTGAGTTTTTTGTTTCTTACACAAATTTGAGTCAGTAATTTAAGACCTTCCTTTTAAACAACTCCTCAAGAAATATACAATATGCATATACATTTATTGCCATAAGGGTTTCCATTATATGACATTTTTAATGGTTCAATGTAGATTTCTGTCTTTTTCAGGGAAATTCTACAGAAATTACAGTTTCAAATGTAGTGCCTTGCATTGGAAAAGTCATTGAACTGCTACAATTGCGAAACAGCTGTTGAATACTGTGATGTTTTTCCAGCCCCTGGGAGAGTTTGAAAATTAAATTTAACATTAAATGGTGCATAGAGAATTTGAAAAAGAAGTACAATGACAGGTTGGAAGAAAAATGTTTGGGAGAAAATAGAGCAAACATTTTTCAACCATTCAATTATTTCTTTATGAGATTGTAATTTGCACGCATTGCAATGATTGTATGTGTTCATCATACCTATAGAAGCATGACCTATACTTAATGTAGCATAATAGCTCCCAGTGACTTTCCATAGTATGCATTTGATGTGTGATTGTAATGTTCCACCGGTTGCCTTTAGCATCTTTTTCAGTGGCATTGTGATGGATATTAACATAACCGGTAGTTTGGACAAGAATATCGATTCCCTTAGATAAATAATAACCTTAACAAAAAATATTAATGCAAATATTACACTGTTTAGTCATTATTTAATAACTTATTATTTGACTCTACTTGCACATATTACATTTATAAAGTGGTATATATATATATATATTATATAATATATATACTATATATATACATATATTCCTACTAAACATATTCAGTATGTGACATAAAGGTTTAACTCAACTAATTCATAACAGGAGTTGAGAAGGCAGAGCTACCGTACCAAAGTGCAACATGAATTATGACATATTATATTAATACATATTTTAAATATGATATCACATTTCTATTAATCATGTTACATAATGTTAATATTTGAATTTAATTTTATAATGTGCTATAGTTCCGTATAATTTTGCAGTTTGTTTTAATTGTATTAAAATCCAATTGAATCTGCAAAAAGGAGCATTCTTTATAAATAACCTCTCATGTTTCATTCTCCATAGAGTAATGACTTCCATAGTCATCGGTAAGGGTTTTTACCTGTGACTTTACCTGTTCACTTTTGGTTGAGCCTACCAGTACCCAGGTGCCACTGTGACTGTGCTTCACTACTGGACAGTAGAGTTATACAAGATTAGACATATATAATTTAAGGGAAATAATAATATAAAGACTTTATGTCAACTTGTAATCCAATGGGCAAAAGGATATCACAGACCCAGGTAAATCAGACATCCAATGGAAGAAAGTTTACAAAAGGCACAATCAGGGAGTGCTTTGATGGGATAGCTGACCACTTGTTTTCTCACGCGGTTAGGTTCGTTGGCTATGAGTAGTAGAGGTTGGATTCCTTGGCTTCTGCCTACGAAGTTTCGACTGGAAACGATCGCTTGTGCCTTCTGTAGGATTTGGCAAAGTTCAGTCATGCCTCTTTATATTTTACAGCAGTGGGGTCCTTCTTGGCCTTCACCCATAGAGCTCTTCTTGGTTTAGTGTGCAGAATATGGTACAGGTTGAAACCATCACTCTAGATTGCGCTAGGTCAGCCTTAAGCTGTGTGGATGTTTTTCATGTGTTTTTTTCCACAGCTGGCACCAACTCTTGAAGACTTGGTAAATTTCCCTCTTGCCATCAGGTCCAAAAAGGTTCTTGATAGTTCCATGATCGCAAATTTCTTAATAACATTGCAAACTGTTGAAATAGGGTGCCAAGTTCTTTGGAAATTAGACTTTAGAATTCTATTTGATGACAAGAGTGTTTTCTTGTCTTCGACATTGTGAAAAAGGAACAAGGAATAAATGGCTTTTAAGCATTAAAGCTATCACTCAGTTATTAATTTAAGCCTTGTGAACACTGACAATTTATCACAGGTGAGTCTAATTTCACAGCAATGACATTCTAGTTCTTCTTTTCAAACAGATTTGAATTTTTCAAGAGGTTGCCAATAATAATGCCCGGGCAATGCTTCAATTGTACTTCTTTTCCTATTTTTATTTTTTTTATTTTTTTGTTTTATCCTGTCCTGATATATATATCAAATATTTGAGTGTATATTCACCAAAATGGTTTCATGACACTCTTTTTCTGCAGTTATGGTACATGATGTATACAATATTCAAGGGTGCCAGCAAGGTTGACCATAACTACAGTGGATATAAAAAGTCTACACACCCCTGTTAAAATGCCAGGTTCTTGTGATGTTAAAGAATGAGACAAAGATAAATCCTCTCCCTTCTCTTCTCTCTTCATTCTTTGTCACCATTTCCGCAGCCATAACTGAGCGGGAGCTTCCGCCAAAATGACTGCGCTTGCAGTGACACCAATCCTCCAGGGAAGCAGATGTCACTGAAAGCAACAACTGAGGGCAAGTGCCATCATTTCACCCTCATGTGAACTAAGGGCAATATGGTGGTGCTTGCAGTGACATCCTCTCCCACAATTTGAAGGACGGGAGAAGATTTCACCGCAAGAGCTGCCATTTTGCCAGCAATTCCTACCATGCTGTGTCTGTGGAAATGTGAACAAAGAAGAAGATAGCTTATCGAAGAATGAAGATAAAATGAAGAAGAGAGAAGAGAAGAGAAGAGAAGGGAGAAGATAGAAGATGGAGAAGAAGATGAGGAGGCTGTCGCCAGAGCCAGAAGTAGTCAGCAGAAGTGAAGTGGTCGGCAGAGAAGGTAGGGAAATATTTAGAAAGCTTAAGAGAGAGTGAATGGGAATGGAAGTGTGAGAGGAAGTAAATGAATGTGGACCCACACATTACGGCCAAAATTTCTTCAGATTCATGGGATTCATATGATTTAGAATGCCCAAGTCTAGTCTTTTCTTTAATGATTTAAATCTCACTTTAAATCTCTCTTTAACTAAAGACCAGTAAAATATTATTTAAAGGAACAATTTAATGTTCCTATTACCGTATTTGCTTGATTATAAGAAGAGTTTTTCAGAGAAATGCCTCTGAAAAATACCCCTCTCGTCTTCTAATCAGGTCGTCTTCTAATCAGACCTCAAATAAATTTCCGCTGGGGGCCAGGCTGCTTACCGGTTGCTTCTGGTCACGAGCATCGTCTCTTGTACTAGCAAGCAGGAGAACAGGAAGCCAGCAGAGTCATCATATGACTCTGCCCCCTCCTTCTTCCTCTAGGGGCGGGGCCAGAGAAGATGCTCGCACAGCCGGGCCTCTGCGAGTGAGAGATCTGCAGTTCAGGTAAGGGGTGGGGGAGGATTTATGAACAAGTATGTGTGATTAATGGACTGAATGAGTATTTAAATGTTTGTGAATGAGTGTGTGTTATAGCATGGATGTGTAAGGGGGGTGGTGGTAGCGTGGCATAGGGAGGCTGTAATCACACTTATATATATACCCCATAAATGCCTTTTAACCCCCTATATGCCACTCTGCCCCATGATATACATTTTAACCCAAGGCATATGATGGGGCAGAGGGGCATATAGGGGGTTAAAAGGCATATCATCTGGCACAGTGGCATAAGACATTTCTGGAGGCAGAGTGGCATAAAGAGGGTTAAAAGCACATC
>VKOC01000006.1:27442616-27457944 GCA_009364415.1 Spea multiplicata
AGGATGCACAAAATCTATAGCATTCCAAGTCCAAGTTTCCAACTATGGAAAATAAAAAAGGTCTCTTTTGTAACACATCTTTTGTAATACATTGTGTATCATTCATATATATATAACACAAAAATCATAGAAAAATAAAACATTACAAAATAAACGTGTGCACAAGGTTCAAAAAAATTAGTATTAGTTTGATAGCATTTAGTCCCCTGCCCACAAAAAAAGTATGTTTAGCTCCAATACTCAATACTATGGAAAGATGTATCTTGTATCTTCCCGGTTTCCCTGAAATTTATTTTTTATTTTTTGTAGTGATTTTCACAGCAAATCAGACCCATTTGCAAAAAAAGAAAACTAATGTTGCCTCACTCAGATGCCCTAACCTATAATAGAATCATCACTTGACCACAACTTAAAGTTTGTGGAATTCAATATTATTAAGATAATAAAAGGTTTAAGGCGGCAAGTTTGTCGATTTCTTTTTCTTTATATTTGTTTCCCTTTTTGTTTTAGAAGTGTGAAGACGATGTAAAACTACATCTACTGATGTTGAAACAACAGGATATGGAGTATTACAGCATGTAAGAAAACTCAAAATGTGTAAAATACATGCTTTAACATCTTGCAACAGGAAAACCATTTCTGCTTGGCTTCTTTTCTTAATGGAACTTTTTTTAGTATTGCCTTGCATCTTCAGTACTGAGATTTTCAAGCCTGCCGCTCTGCAAGATCAACATTTGAACCTCGTAAGAATTAAAAGAGGTTGGATGTGGAAACAGATATTTGTTCTGGAGGAACAGGAAATAACAGAACCTTTATACGTTGGACAGGTAATTTGGCCTTTGCAATGCATATTTAAAAACCATGAAGATCCAACAGCATCAAAAGAACTATTATATTTTTTAGTCTTTAAGTAAGAAATCATTCAAAATTATTCTTAAGGTAAAACCTAAATATATATTAATAAATATTTGGAACATGATTCAAGAAATGGGGTAAGGGGTTGTCAAGTTGTCTAGAAAATAAAGTTTTCTAGGAAATACAAAACTATTATTAGTAATCATGCAACAGGATCATTTACAATGAAATTACTATATTCTGCACAATACTTTAATATTGATTACATTACTTAAATGTAATTTGATGTGGAACACAGATTCACTAATGTCATTGAAAATATCATACAGCTTATTGAAAGAAAATCTAATTTATAGCGTTGCAGATATAAATTATTACTTTATTACTGCATTTCAAAAAGACTCTCTTTCAGAAACAGATAGCATTTCTAACCTCTGCAGATATCCAGCATGCATTGTTTAACTATTCATAGAAATTGAATGAGCAAAGCTAGGTAAATATTCCACTATACAACATCGAGTCATACATTTCTGATACTTTTAGTGTGCCAGAATATATATATATATAGAATAAGATGCAGAGTAATTTCTTCTGGCAAATCGACCTCTAAGGATGTTAACGCTTATGTGATTCTATGTTTCACTCTGGGTTGACCCAATAAAAGGTGGAATTACACAATTCTGTGCAAGAAATATGGCAATGTACATCTCTGTTTTATGTGTAAAATGTACAAATAATGTCTGCTTCTTAACCATAACCTTAATTTGGGATTGTTATTAAGAAGATGCTTGAATTAGATTCAACTCTTTTTTGGTCTAGGAATAGACTTACTTTGTTCAATTATAAGAATTTACATCTGCATAGAGTAGTGCTTTGTGTAACTAATTACCTAATTTGGTAAGTATAATGGGCAGTGCTGTAGGCAACAAAAAAAAAACAGACAAGAAAGAGCACATTCTTGCATTTCAGTTAGTCAGTCTCTACAGTTGGTGGACAACTGTTCTTAACAGAGCATATCACTGTTTTGCAAATAGTTTGCAAATTATTTATCAAACGGGATGGAAAATAGTGGACCTTAATTTCAGACACCAATTGCTATTTTTTTTTATCTACTAAGTTTAATTGGAAATCACTGTCCCTTAGCTACTCAATTGGGTGCGCTGTGGATGGCACACATTAAATGAATGCCTCTTTTGGAATAGATTATAAACCAACAAAAAATCACTTTTGTAGATTGTAACATGTTAAAATAAGCAGTTATTCACCTTAAAGTACAAGTCCCGGTGATAAAAGTGCCCAGGATAAGGAGGATGTGGTTGTAACGTACACTGAAATGCTAGTTATTTTCTGTGTTAGCGAGCATCAAACAAATACTTTGATGATTAATAAAAATATTTTTTATTGTTCTAATTATTAGATTTTTTTCTAATTTTTTGCACTTCTGGCCAAGTATACTTGCTATTACTGTATTTTATAGCACATGTCATTTCACGTTTAATATCGAAGGCTGATAATTTATTCCATTACCTTTATAAATGGATAGCAAATTAACATTGTTACTGAAACATTGGGATATGTTGTATATGTCATACTTTTCTTCTGGCTTATTTTTGAACATATTTCATGTATGGTGGAGTGCGACTCACTCGTATCTATTACATTTGTTTTATTGGATTATGTGAAAAGTAGCCAGGAGTAAGGCACTCATATTTTTTCTATTACAGCATATTACAGTTTTCACAGCCAAAAATCAGAATGCAAAAGCAAGTAAAAGGATATCTTTTCCATATATTAGCTAGTCTTTACAATGGATTATTAGAAATAATACTAGGTACCTAAAGCTAAATAACATTACAAATTAGCTTTTGAAATGTAGAAAATTTTTAGAGAGATTGCAGGGGCTATTTTTAGCATATCATCATCGACAGAGTTGTAATTAATTTTCATTATTTCAAAAGCTTTCTAGATCTATATCTTCATCACTTTAAACGGAGAGACAAAATTATTTTGACATTTATTGGAAGGATATTCCTGTATATGACTATCCATTTAACACATTAAAACATATGACAGGTTAGAGATAGAAGACAAGGGTATACAGCTGAACAGGTAGTAGTTATAATGCCATTAAAGATAAGTGTATATGGCCATGGTGCCTAGTCATACAGCTAAAAGAAAATATAGAAAATGAGAAAATGTGGTAAATATAGTTGCAAGATCATAATATGTGTAGGTGACATACTAGCAACACCATGACTGACAAATAGATGAGGTGAATACATGGCTGCCAGAAATATAATAGCAACATCTAAAAATATAAATAGCAATAAGAATGTGCAAAGCTATTAAAAAATAAATGAAAAACAAGCTGTTCTCGTTTCCATCTGGGACTTTACCTACTAACCCTGGTCTTCAGTAGTAGTTATAATGCCATTAAAGATAAGTGTATATGGCTATGGTGCCTAGTCATACAGCTAAAAGAAAATACCATTTCATCCACTCCATTAGAGAACGCCATATCTGTAGGTATATAGCTTTCCAGGGAAGATTGATTTAAGAAACAGCTCACTTACAGTCAACAAACTCCATCGGCTGAGATAAATTTAAGAAAACGTTACACAGGAGGCTAAGATCCTATTTTGCTCATCATTTACAGGCAGATCTTAAATATCATTTAATAATCCTTGCCAGGTCAAAAGAATATATTTTTTAGAGCTCTAGCACAGGATCATAGTACAGATGATTAGAGATGAGATAACCAAGGGGCAAGGTTTTGCAAGATCATAATATGTGTAGGTGATATACTAGCAACACCATGACTGACAAATGGATGAGATGAATATATAGGCTGCCAGAAATATAATAGCAACATCTAAAAATATAAATAGCAATACCAACGTGCAAAGGTGTTCAAAAATAAAATCATACTTTGTAAAGGGAGTGAATTTTAAACATTGCATTATAAAATTATTTTCACTTTTAGACTGCAGCAATAGGGTGTAGATTTTTTCATGAATGTAAAAATGATCTATTTTATGAGACATTCCTTCCTGTATGTCCATCTTACTCCATATACTTTGGGGAAAAAAATGAAGAAACGGGAGTTTGTACTATGTCCTTTTGTTGTATTGCTATGTTTACAAGACTGAAATTAACTAGACTTGTGCTTTAAGTAAGTGTAATGTGTAATTGGGCCCAAAGGGTATAGTTCCAACAGTTAATTAATTGCTACTTTTAGGTCTGTGTTAAAAAGCTACTGGCTATGTAATTCAAACTCAATTATATTGTAAGCACTGCTTGCAGCAAACCTGCAACCTTAAATTGTCCAGATTATATTTAGTTGGTTGCTTTAAAGAAAAGTTATATCGTTTGTTAAGTATAAATTTCAACCTAGTTTTTGGAAGGGTTTGAGAAGGAAAAAGGAAGATTAATGGTACATCAGGACAATGAAGTAATTGATATGCTAGTTGGGTCAAAGATTTCCGCTTTCAGGATGTAATGTAATCCCTTATTTTCAACAAAATATCTCAAAAATAATGACACTAGTGTCGTGTTTTGCAAGGAGCAGCCCTGATTTTGAGCAGTGTCTTTCTGTCCCACCAAGCTGCCCCACTGTCTTATGGTGTCTCCTGACTGGCCCCACAAGTTGTTAGATTGATTGAGGTCTATGCTGTTGCTGCACAGACTTTAATCATAGCTCCCGTGTGGCCTCCTAATGTAGTTAAAAAGGGAACTGAAATATGACATCATATCCTGAAGTTTGTCTTTATTACCACTTAAGGAGTAAGGTTGGTACCACGGACCCTGTCTGCAACCCTACCCAAACCCATGTGTCTATAGTCACCCCATCCAACTAAGGTCTCTGGATACCAAAACATTGTATGTGCTACAAATGTAGTTAAAATAAGTTGTGCTATCAGCTGTGATGATAAGCGTTACCATTTAACTATCCTGTCTCAGAATTGAAAATTGAGAACATGTTTAATTGGATATACCATGTGATATATGGTACACATACACTGATTTAAAAGCAACATTCATATAACTTGATGGATATTCCAGATATGTAGATGTTTTAAAAGTAGTGTTCCATGTGTGCCATTTGTGGGATTTCTCAGAACATTACTGAGTCTGTAGTGAGGTATAATTCTTAAACCACATTCCTTATATCATTTTTAGCCCTAGCAATATTTTGTTAAACTTAAGCAATGAGATGTTGGAAACTCCCTGGAAACTTGTCCTGGACTCACTTCTTTGTGTTTTGATCATCAACTATTTATTCCCGGGCCTAACCTAAAAAACTCAATTTCTGACAAGAGATATTACAAATCACTCACTTTAGCTCACACACTTTGAATTGATTGAGAAGTCTAGAAAAAAGTTATATTTGTCCAGTTTTTACAAGTTTTTCTATTATCTACAAAAATTGTACAAATAACTAGAGTATCATTATATGAAGGTTTTAATATTATTATGTAATATTGAAATGCATATCAAAGTTATAAATGATATATAGATATAATGCTTAAGATTCGAAATTGATGTTATATATATTCAAATTAAAAAAAAATAGTTTTGTACAATTGTTAAGCTCCAACCTAGACTATGTCATAGTCAACCATGGCTACTTTACTTCTTAGCGACATCCATTACAGAGTTGGTGTATTTTCATAGAAATGTAAAAAGATGATAATATGCTATATTTGTAAATGTATGTTTTCAAGTACATTCACAAGATAAACAATGTAATTATAAAGATGAACACATTTTCATCTTTAAGTTATCTCCTCTAAGGCATATTGATTGTTTAATTATGTGGTTGACTATTTATCTTATCCACTTGCCAAAATCTTTACTACCGGTATTACCTTAGACTTGAAATGTTACCATCCTTGATATGTTACATGCCAATCTGGGATCTCGGCCTACTTCAAGGTTAGATCCTTCTCTTCGTTACCTCTGCTTTGCTTTTGGTAATACATTCATTTCCATTAACCGTTGAGAAGTCAGCTGCAGTTTAGGGAACAATTGGCATAAAACTAGTGTTGAAATTTTCAATGGATATCCTCAAACCATAATTGCTGATGCTTAATATTCCACTGTATATGAGTGCATAGGTATAATTGTAGACTTTTGATAAAAGTTTATATGGAACCGTTTTTCACTTCTCTGAGTACAGAATAGTTAAGTTTAACTTTAAGATATTTCATTTTATTAGTGTCATAGGGTTTAGAATGTATGGCTATAAGTGCTGTATTTGTGTGTGTGCGATGCCCACAGATCATTTATGGTGTAATTGGATCTGTTGACAGGCCTGTAGACAGCAGCCATGTACAGTTAGGGATGCAATTTGTAGACACTGCCAAGCTAGAAATATTTCCTATATTTTTCATTATAATGGTCTGTAACTAGCACACCATTTGCTGCAGTATATTGTATGAGTACTGATATGAATTCAGGGTATTAGTCTTTATGATGAGGATAGTAGACTGGGCTGTCAGATTGATTTTCTCCTTAAACAAAGGAAGCCATTGAATCATACGTATCATCTGGTAATCTGGTAATTATTATTTGAAAATGTGTTTAATTGGAAAAAATTCATTAGCATTGGGGGTTTTTTTTATGAACACCATGTTCAATACTGTCTCAAAATTACAATACCACATGGAATGTAACAAGGATTTAATTTTGTATGACATGATCTTAAAGGAACACTCTAGTGTCTCAGCCGTCTGAACAAACAATTAAAATGCAATTATTTGTAACTTTTTCAATATTCATTCATTAGTCCTGTAAAAAAAGAAAAGTGCTTAACTCTAAGAGAACACGTAGCTCCATGGTCCAATGTTTTATGCCGCTGATTGGCAGAAACGCTATCAGGAGATCTCAGTAGACCCCCTTCCAGAATGTTCACTGAGCTACTGCTGGAGATGACCGGTGGTAAGTATAACATGTGAGAGAAAATGTGCTCAGCTTTTCCTGCAAGCCAAATAGCTGGGGGATGGGGAAAGGTGCAAGATTTAAATAGACCACTCTGCTATCATATGCATTAGAGTGGCAATGGCAAAATGTAAAAGGAAGGGTAAACTTTGGATGGCATGGCAGTCCTGGCACTTAAGGTCCGCCACCAGCTGTATATGCTTGATTGCGTTTTAGTTTTTTATAGTCATGCAGCGTGTGGCTAGGCACACAGATTGCTGCATAACTATATTTGGAGATAAACAGCTTTTGAGTTTAGATAATTATCTAATCAAATAAAATAAATATTAAGTAGAATATGGCATATGTATTAGAGCATTTGTTACAGTCCAACAGTTTTCAGATTTCATATGATTAGCTAGGCCTAGATTCATAAGCATATATCCCAACAGTCCCAGTCCCAATTTTCCTGATTCCCACTCCCCACCAAAGCACGATGCCCACCATGGCATCTGTTTAATTTCTGGCTAGGTCTAATACTCTTTTTGCCAGCTTGTCCACATTTTATTCAAAATAAATATTTTCATTTAGGGATATGTGTGACTCATTTGGTAATTAATTCTAGTTATCAGTCCAATTACAACATTTTAGTGATAGTGGACTATTGAGTAATGCATGCAAAAGTGGATTTTGTATTTCATATTGTCAAGAACCTAGTGAGCTATATTGTTGCCTTATTTTTTCTAAATAAAACATTTAATTTCCTGTCCAGGACAGCTAATGTATGTAGGTCTCAGGCCTCTATGAACTATTTTATATCAGTAGCCCTCACAACCCCTGTTCCCTGCACCATGCTCACTTTGTAAAACAGCATTTCTTATCTATCCACTGCATATCCAACTTTATACTTGCACAACATGCTTTTTGTCGTAGTCTAACTACTGTAATTGTGGAGTTAAAGTCATTGCAATGCCCTTGCATTATGGGTGGAATTCCTTCTCTTTTGCAAGTGATAAACATTGCATATATTTTGTCAGCTTGGTTGTTTTCAGCATGGTAGCATCAGTTACTTGGATATATAAGGATTGGAATATACAAATAAGTAAATAAATGGAAAATGTTATTGACAAAGGTTTGTCACAGTAACATCTCATTACTATAATTAAGACTTTCAATTTTGCTGGGATTAGTTTTCCATTTAAGATAATTTAACATTTCTAAACATAGATCCAATGGGTTTCATTTTTCATGTGGTCTGTACTTTATTTTTTTGATTTTCGCTGTTTTGTCAATGTATTGTGGATTTGTTCTTTGTGGAAAGTTCTTTGCAGATCCATTTACAATTGTCCTATGACTTAATTTTTGTATTGCTTTTTTTAAGGGAAGAATTATACATTATCTAACTTATTAAGGTCAGACACATTTTTGCACCTTTGCACTTATCTTTTTAGCTGTCTTTCTTTAGAGTTTTATAATAGAATATTTTTTTATCTAGAATTTTCTCTAAATTTGTTTCTAACAAAATACAATATTATAACTCCATACCCTTGGTACAGCATACAATATTAGTAACTCAGTTTATATGTTACTCTGTAACCTGATTTCAATGTGTAAGACTTTTGATCACATCATATAGTCACCAAAATGCAAGCATGTTTCTATATAATATTTAAACATTTTGCAATCATAGAGGTCCTATGTTTAGGAAACTATAGAGATGGTTTATAAAGGCAAATGCATTTTACACAAAAAAAAGTCTACCAAGAGATATTGACAATATAATAAAGTTATTTTGTTTGCTTTTGTAAACAGGTTAATGCAAGCTTAAAAGATGAAATTGAGTCTAGGGGGATGTGCTACTAGACATTAGTATGCAAAGCATTACTAAAGTTTCACTTAAAATTGTCTTTTGACGGTCATATACTAAATGATAATCTAAAATGATAATCCCACTAGGTAAAGTAAAACTACATAGTAATCAATTGTAAAATATAATGTTACTTGAAGTTTTACATTGATTTGTAAAAATAACAAAATACACAAACCATTGTAAAACTAGCTGTTCTCTTAACATTTGCTTTTTTCTATATAAATGAAATATTTTCAGGCATAAAATATATTTTTAATGTTTTTTTCTCTAACAGCTGAGATCAGACCTGGACAACCATGATGGCTCATTTAAGTACATTTTATCAGGAGATGGAGCAAAAACTGTTTTCACCATAGATGAAAATACAGGCGCCATCTATGTTCTAAAAAAACTTGATCGAGAAGAAAAGCCTTCTTATACCCTAAGGGCACAGGTCATAAACAGTTTGACTGGCGTTCCTGTTGAAGCAGAATCTGAATTTATTATTAAAATCCAGGATATAAATGACAATGAACCAAAATTCATCAATGAACCCTATGTTGCTGTTGTGCCTGAGATGTCTCCTGAAGGTATGTAAACTGTAATAATGTACGGTTGGGGCATTGGAGGAGGAGTTCTAGTTAATAGTGTGTTTGTAAATTAAATCAAATGCTTTCAAAAATCCAAAAATAATCTTTTTCCAGTGTTTTCACAGATTTGATAATAAATAAGGCACAATTAATTATGGCTAAGAAGCTTAAAATCTAGCCTCAGACAAACATCCATTTAAAAGTTATTTCACAAAGAGAAATCCCTGCGTCTAAAATTTCGATCTACAGGATGTTGAGGAAATTCCTTGCCTTATTTGTGGAAATACAGTACCAAAGTGGCCTAATATGTAGAATAAACTACAGTACAATTCACTATTTTTTTTAGAAAAAAATGGCTTTGGTGTGATATGATCCAATTATGATAGACGGATAGAAAGATAGAAAGATAGATAGATAGATAGATAGATAGATAGATAGATAGATACTTATATTACTGGTGCATTTGGATTCATTTGTATGAAAAATATTTTTTGCCTATTCCTCTAGAGAAGAGGAACATTATTAATTACCACCAACTATCACCTGAAGCCACATAATATATTAACTCATGTTTTATTAAGCTTTGATGAATTGATTGCATATTGTTTTGTTTTGTTGCTCTTTGTTCATGATATATTTCCTTTTGTTTTATTAAGTAACATTAGTATAACTGATGTGTTCTCTTATAATCTTCGCGGGTTTAATGTTGTATGCTAAATAATTTACTGCAAAAAAAAACAAAACAAAAAAAGAATGTCAATAACATGAGCATAAACTAAATTACATTTTAAACATTTTTAATGACGTCAATACATTTTTGTTTTGCTATTACCTTTATAACATTTACAGTTAACTAAAATACTTTAAGAATTGAGCTAGACATTTTCTTAACTAAAACCTCTCTACCTGATTGGCTGTATTTTTTTTTTTTTAAAATGGTACAGAAAACAGAAGCAAAAGGTATCTCCTAATAAAAACAAGCCTCTTATGAAACAATTACATTTTTGTATTAGACATGTTTCACAACTGTGATATTGAAAAAAATATTTAAAAAACACAATGCACTGAATGTTTTTTTTTATTATTCTGTATTGATATGTTTGCCAAGTACCTCTAGTATAACACAAATATGTACCTAAAATATTATTTTCTAGAAAGTTTCAGTAAATGACCTCTTATATAGTAGGGACCTAGTTCTCAGAAAAAAAACTCTGGGGTACACATACCACAGAATGAGAATCATTCCACGTTGATGCAGTTCACGAAGGTCTGCCTATTTTAATGTATGTTACAGTAAAATGAAAGCATGTGTGCATGCATCAGCATACGCACACTTCACCATATGTACTCATCTTGTGCAGCTCTGTGCATGTTCAATTTATTTATAATAGGCTGACACACATTTGCATTATGCACACATAGCACTATAGAATCTGCTGGCGCGCGATAAATAAAAAGTAATATAATAAAAATATATTGAGCATATGTCATGTGGCAAGAAAGAAACCAAAGCATTACTCATTGCTGGAGTTGTTTAGAGTGACAGTTTTTCTACCTTGGTGCTGAAAAATGGAAAATTTTACCTGCTTATTCATTTAATTCCTTTTTTTAAGGAATTTGTGGTCCTAAGGATTTTCTGTTGAGATTTAATTTGTGATTTATCTTAAGTTTACAGTTACAAGGACTTTCTTTGTACTATATCATCACAAACAACATCTACTACATACATTCTGTATCTGCTTAGCAGATTTTCCTTCCATGACTAATGTAAATTTATAGTCATGTTATTAAGCGAATGTGTTAACGAACAATATTCTGTTCGTTTTAGGTTTCAGATTTCTGTGTTACTATTAAGTTGTTGTAAATGTACACAGAAATTGATCTAGAATAGGATATATTATTCTTTTGGACAAGTAAAATGAATTCAGTTGTGATTCCCTATAGATTAATAATTAAGCTCAATCTTGAAGCCAATTTACCGAATCAGGCAACTTCTGACTTCATTAAGAAAAAGGAATGACATGTTCACTTTCATTAATGAAACTGATGGTTAAAAAGACAACACGAAAATGGTGTGTGAATTAAGGAAAATCAATGTTAGTGTTAGGAATATAAATAAATAAATGGACACTAGACATTTTACGGATGCTTTAAAATACATAAACAATTTTTAAAACAATTTTAGAGGGGTCTGATGTTCTTTGTTGGGATGTCTATTGCATTGTATGTACTGTGCATTTACGTTCACATAACAGAAAAAAATAATTGAAAATAATTTACAAGCCAATATCAGAGTACAGCAGGTAGAAGATTGCAAGCCAGTCAGTGGTGTAACATGAGGCTAGCTGGCTCTAGCTGTCAAGATTGTTCCATGAGAGAAAGTTCCCAGGTGAACAAAAATATCTAAATTGTTATTTAATAATAAGTTATTATGTGTTATTTTAAAGTAAATATAAAATAGTAATATTAGCTCTTGACCCCAGTCATCAAAATAATGTAATTCATCACTACAGCATACAAATGCATATGAGTAGTTGTTTTTTTTTTTGGGGGGGGGGGGGTTATATTTGCAAATTTGATTTGATACAGACCTATTGATAAATTACAGAACATGATCTACAATTCAGCTTTGGTTTCTCATATATAGAACCTCAAAATATATATAAATATATATTATTGTTTTGAAATTGATATCTTAAAGATATTTTGGGGGGTTTTTTTGTATATAAAAATATACTACTACGAAACAATATGCCACCCAACACTAATTCTAGTCACGAGGATTAGCTAGTCATTGAAAACATATTGTGATCATACGTTTAAATCAACAATGAGGCTGTACAAAATTTGCTTTAAAATGGCATATCTAAATTAAAGACAAACTTCAAATTGTTTCACATACATTCCATTTGCACCGCAAAGGCATATTCTACCCATTCACAACTCACAGACAAAATATTATAAATGAAAACTACACCTGCACAACCATTACATTATGTCTGTGATTTTAACTTTTTAGAGACATACAAGGCTCTAGAGCAGTGGTCTTCAACCTTTCTAATGCCGCGACTTTATTTTCGTTGCTACTTCATAACTGTAATTTTGCTACTGTAAATATCTGATATGCAGGATGAATTTTTATTGTTACAAATTGAACATAATTAAAGCATAGTGATTAATCACAAAAACAATATGTAATTATATATTGTGAAATATTTGTTTTCCGATGGTCTTAGGCGACCCCTGTGAAAGGGTTGTTCGACCCCCAAAGGGAAAGTGGAAGTTTGAGAGTGTAGCAGATGGTATGAATGAGGACTACATTTGGGTGGTAGAAAGAAAAAGTGAATTAGAGGACAAAGAGCAAGAAGGTGTAAGGGCCGCTCTAAGTCAGGTCCCATTCAGGCCGCGGAGCTGCTCATCTCTAGTTTCTTTGCCTTGCCTGAGTTCCCATGTTTTGCTTTCCCATCCAAGTGCTAACCAGGCCCCAACACTTGGATTCCCAGGCGGTCTCCCATCCAGGTACTAAGCAGGCCCAACCCTGCTTAGCTTCCAAGATGGCGGGGCACACCATATAAAGGGAACAGAGCTGAAGCAAAGAGCAGAACTGGAATCCAGGAATCAGATGCACAGAACAGAGCATATGGAAATCCAGGAATGGATTAAAGCAAAACATGGGAACTGAGGTAAGGCAAAGAAACTAGAGATGAGCAGCTCCACAGCCTGAATGGGACCTGACTTAGAGCGGCCCTTACACATATGCACCACTGGAACCACTTATGGCAAAGACTACCTCTGTGTTACAGGACCTTTCCTGCCCTCACACCCTCAGTTGCCTCACTTACACACACTCATTGATCCTTGGCACCACCTGCTGCAGCATTTGACCATGTGGAGACCATGGCCTGATCCCCACTCAGCTCAGCTCACCTGCCCTCGGCTAGCTCTCTTGAGATATTCTACATTCAGAGGACTCATTCCACTACCATTGTTCATGGTTCATTTGTTATTGTTATAGTGTCTGACATTATTCACACAGTAATAGCATTCTGACTCCCAGCACACTGCTCAACGGTATTGTGAACATAGTTGTACAGGCATGTTAGAGTTACAGAGCGTAACAGTCATGCTGATTCAAGTTTACAATCAATTATGGCTTTACTTAAAAGTGTGGAACATCTTAGTATCTTAGTAGGTTGAAGGTCTTTTGGGTATTATGCTTTATATGATAGATGCTACATAACAAGTGTTAGCTGTTAGGTCTATAGTTATGATGAAATTGTATTTATTTATTTAAAAAAAATATGTCACATATGTTGCAGGATGTTATGTGATATTACTATTGCTTTATTTTCCATATCAATATTTATTTAGGATGGAAGTCTCTTTAAATATTGTTTTGTTATTAGTGGAGTCCAAGAAATTTAACTAAAACCTTTTTTAGTTTACTTTAAAATGTTTTGTATGTATAATTGTATTAATATCTGATGTAGTTTCCAAGGCCAAATGAGGAAATACAGTACATCGCCTGCTATTTAGCAATATTAATATTCAGGTTTTTTTAGTAACGAATACATTAATGTTTCTGATACATTTTAGGGGCCCTAAAGATAATTTATCTTGCTTTGATATATTTTCAAGGACATAGAATCTTAATTAATTGTGACAAATAATTCAATAAATGTTAGTTAAGGTGCAACTTTCTAATTAACTTGGTGTTGTTTAAAGAATGTTTGTTGTTTTGAAATATACTAAGTGAATTGCAACAATATGCAAATATATAAAATCTAACTGCTATTTCCCCATGGCCCCGTGTGCTATGCACAAAAAAATGCTTGAAAAGGTTTTATGCATGAAAAAAGGTGGCTTAAACTGTTAATTTTTCTCCGTGCCACACTTTTATTTTCCTAAAGTGATATTATGCACTCAGCAAAGGACCCCTGTTCCGCTCTCAGGATTTGTTCAAGCCTGCATCACATAAACGATGCCCTGCTCGCAAATCCTTAATTCATAATTAACAGAAAATCATGCCCCTTGAGTTGCTTTAAAGGAATACAACAGCTGTCTAGCTGCCTAAATGCTACTAAGAAGTAAATAGTTAACCCCCACTGTTCTTGGAAATTACTTGATTACGTAGCTGATCTCGGCATAAATGTCTCAGCACATGCCATAGCTATGAATCCTTGTATTGTTTATCTACACAAAGCAGCATTCACATGGCAAGAAGACAAAAAAGTGTCCTACATGCCTCTATTTGATTCTGTGGCTTCTTATTCATCTTAGTCTGTGAATATTTTGGTCTACGAAATTGTATCGCTAAATTCTGCAGACTCCTCTGTAACCAATACAACAATAGGTATTCAACTGGAATTATTTCAATGTGATATATTTAACATGTTTCACACCCTTGTGTCTTTAAAAATGACTATTTTTCATATTTATTTGATTTTTTTTACATATTTTGAAACCACACAATATAACTGTATGTAGTAGTTTTCTTATAAATGAAGTTTCAAATGTTCTAGATATAATATAGGCAGTATCCATTTGCCTATATAATGATTCAGTCTTATACACTTTATGTTTGTTATTGGGTTTTTTGTTGTGTTTTTTTATAGATTTTAAACAAACAGTTTAACCATTTCATTTCTCTCCTCTTGTTAATAGTATAGTATATTTGGCTGTTATATGCTATATGCACCAAGAAATCTGTATGGTTTTACTAAAATAAAGCTTCCAGTACCTTTTTGTCAAGAAAGGTCATAAAGGACTTATTGTATTTTAAGCCATGGGATTTTTATACTGAACCCAAAATCTTCAAATATTAGATTTTACACCCAGGGTTCAAGATCAGACACTGTTTGTACGAGAGAGTAATATAAAAATCCAGCCATCATAGTGTAGTCACGTAAGCAATTTCTTTTGTGTGTTGTTGCGTCCCTGCATTCATTAAGAGCAATCCTAGAAAACAGCAGATTTTAAGACTTCTACATTTCTATTTTGCTTTGTGTCAGCAATGTCATCAGTCATACATAATTGGATTGTGATTACTCCCAGAGGCAGATACCATTTATCCAGTAGTTGATGAATGTTCTATTCTGTATTTGCAAACCTTTTT
>VKOC01000006.1:27463174-27482846 GCA_009364415.1 Spea multiplicata
TTTTCAATGGGTTTAGGGACCGCCCATTGTCCTTAAGGGGTTAAGAACAATTTTAAGTTTTCTATTAACAATGACAAATATCTGTCAGTTTTATGGTAAGTGAATCCCTAGTTCCTAAATCTTAGTGCTTTAAAAGATTACACTGTATAATTGAAAGGTTTTTGCAAATTAGAGTATGAGTTGGTAAACTTACTTATTATAAAGGTATCTTTATAATACCTTCTCAACTCATTGACACTCAAGTTCATGCATCTACACCTAACCCAGTTTCTGAAATAATAATCTAAATCCAGTTTCTGAAATAATAAACTATATATATCAAACTATATATAATATCAAACACTGACTGCAGCAACACTTTTCCTGCAAGAATCCCTCCGGTTTAACTCCATCAGTTTAGGTATGCGAAAATTTGCTACTTCCCAAGCAAGAAGGGACTTGGGTAGAGAGAAAAAAAAGAAGACGGATATATAAGAAAATATTCAAGTCAATAGTTTGTGAGCTATTACGGACTTTAGTATAAATTATTAAACATTTATTTTGTTGGAATTACTGTGAAAAAGTAGTAAATGAAAATGCTTTGTGATTAGCGGTCACATAACATATACAGGTATGCCACGCTGCCAACTCTTAAACTTTAGTAGTAAGATTTTTAAGTAACAGAATCATTAATTCACAAATTACTTTGGGTATTAATAAACTAAGACAACCTATAGCCCTTCATCTATTGATGCGCAGAAATGTATCAACATCTGTTGGTTTCATTGTTGCTAATTATGGCACCTGCCACACCAGGATGATAGATGACACTGGTCATCTATCATCCTGGGCATATGCATGGTGGGCTGGTGGACACTAGGGCTGCATTTTTACAGATACTCCCACCCCAGAGGCAGATTGGGCCCTGCAATGTGCAGCCATCGGCTGTATACATATGATGCTGGCACACATGCATCATTTGGTGGCTGTTGTCCATAACAGTCCACCAATCAACCCCAGTCTGACTCTGGCATCTGCAGAGATTTAGAATATGGAGTTTCCAGACTAACTGTATCCGTGTTGGAGGAATAGCCAGACTTTGTTTTCAGATGTGTTTTCAATAATTTAGTAAAGAAAAAAAACAAGTGTATTATGTAGTCTAATTTGTACAAATAAAGAACAAACATCACAATGGGAGAAATTATTACTTAGATCCATGCAGTCCCAAAAGCTCAGCATTGTTTACAAAAATATAGCTGTGTATAAAACATTACTTGCTATAATATTTGAATAAAGAAATTGAGTTTGGGTTTGAAAATGAGCAAAACCAAATTAAATTGTTTGAAAAGCATACACTCATATCTAATGTTTTCTGAATATTTATATATTTTACAAAGCAATTCCTAAAACGTGATAGTAAATCCTTATATCCTATAACTTGTGAAATTGATATTCCAATCAGTTTGTGTGAAACAACTTCTCCTAAAGTACATTACCGGGAACATTCTTAGAATCCTAATTTACTAATATAAATTGTCATTTGTATTATTCTCCCTTGGGGGATTAACATAATTGTTATATCTAAATCTAGCCTTTTTCAAAGTTAATAGGACAAAATAAACGAGAATACAATGTCAGGAAGATTTTTATAACTTCAAAATGTTTTTTTAACCTTGTCTAACCACTATTTTTAAGACTATCAAATATAATACCCAGGAGACACAATTCTGAGGGAGTATGCTTGAAGCAAAATCCTCTCAATAATCAGTGTCTCTGAAAGATAATTTATGTCAGAATGATTTTCTTAGATTAGTTTTGAGACTACGTACGTTTGTCTGGGTTTTTTTCTTCAGTTTTTCCGACAGAAAATTGCTTGGTTCTCGGTAATATTGAAAGCAACTTGTGCTGCTTCTCGATCAAATTAATTGAGGCCTTCTCCACCAACGTACTTTTATGTTGACTTGCTTCCCACAGGCAGGCCTGTCTGTCACATAATAATCACTCTGCAAGTATTCTGCAATTGACCTGATTGAGACACTGGGAAGAAAACAAGCACTCCTGAGCAATCAACTGGGCACACAGAATGTGAAATAAACCTTGATAAATTCATGTAGTATCATTTGCAGATGCGGTCCATATTCCAAACATCCTAAAGATGACAGGAGGCTGAACATTATAGGAACCCAGTTTTTCACAAATTACTACGTGTCCAGTTGACTTGAATGAAGGATAATTGTGAGAAGTTTTTTATATTTGTTGTTGTTTTTCTCTATTTTACTAATCTAGGAACATTTGCAGTTTCTTTTCCAGAGCTGATGTCTATCATTTTTGAAAAAAAAAAATATAATAAGTGGTTCTGCCTTCTATATGCATAATACCATATTTTAACTCTTCTGTATGCTGATCAGTGTGGTCAACACAGTTTTGTATATACTTTAAAATCTCATGTAAAATACATGTATTTCCCCTTATTTTATACAAGTGAATTTTTTTTACCTTATTCTTATTACTTATACAGTATATGTAAAGTTTTTCTACAACCAAATTAAGCATGTGTAATATATGTGGGTCTGCATTATATTTCCATTGTACTCTATAATGCATGGTAATTGTTTTTTTCTTTGCAATAATTATAAAAGTCAGGATGGCACAACTTACCATATTTCCTGAAGCACACACAACATAAGTGGTGGCAGGGTAAAGGTGATAGAAAACCCCTCCACTTAAAAGTTATGGGTAGCAGAGGCATTATCAAACACTAATCTACAACCACTAGACAAGCTGAGAGACTTGCTGTTCCCACCTAAATCTTGTAGCGCTGCCACCACTGCAAGGGATTCTGGGCACAGAGGGACTAGGTATCCTCTTTATACATGGGCCCCTTGGAGCAAATGCTGTACTAGACAGCCCTTAGAAAGAGCTCATGACAGAGGTGCAAAAAGCCAGATCATCACTTATGGCCAGTTGTTTTGTCCTTAATGGGACTCATCGCCATGATGTTGAGTACTGGCTTATTACTTGAGGCTTGGAGCAATACCTGAAGCACACAGAACATGAGTCCCGTTAAGGATGAAACAACTTCCACGGGTAGTGATCTGAGTACAGCTAACTCTGCTACCCCCATATTGCTTTACAAATAGTTTCATCAGTAGAAGATGATATCCTATTGTTATATCTAAACTCATATTTTAGATTTAGCTTTAGGCATTATTATAAAGCTTTTTGCATTTCAAAATTTTAGGAAACCAAATTGTCAAAATACGATAAATTGTCAAAAAAATAAACATGTTTTATAAATCAATAAATTATTCTCCAGTTGACAATATTGATATATGCTGTGGATTATCACATTCCAATATAGTTAAAAAGAAATAAAGACAATTATTTAGAGTACCTTTAAGTGGTATATTTAAATATTGATAGCTCAGAAATGTGAAATGAAATAGGTTATTTCTAAAGGTCTGAGCAAAAAGAACCTCCTATAAATCCAATACGTGGGTATCAAAGGTGTATGGCCGGGATCCATCCATTGTTGTACCCTGATGGTTTCTGACAGATAAAGTTTTTTCAGATTTTTCATTTCACACCTTTTCTCCTCAAATTTTAGTAAGCATAAAAATATAGCAAAATATATTACAAGGGTTATGTAAAAGACAAAGACATCTATAGAACCTGTAAAGTCTACAAAATATAAACATAACCCTTGTAATATATTTTGCTATATTTTTATGCTTACTAAAATTTGAGGAGAAAAGGTGTGAAATGAAAAATCTGAAAAAACTTTATCTGTCAGAAATCATCAGTGTACAACAATGGATGTATCCCGACCATTCGGGATAACTTTGTTATTGTTATACCATTTGAATTTTCTCTCAATTGCCACTTTTTATTTTGGATTGCCTGCTTTCAGATTCACAAAATAATGTTTAATCGAATATTGACAAGACAATTTTGGCTACTATCACCAAAGCTTTTGGAAGTATCGCTTGTAAAACAACCTGTACAGTCAGAAGTCCAAGCAAATTGAGCGATAACTTTCATGCCCTCGCCCTTGACTTGCAAAATTCCCTAAAAAAAGAGAACGTTTTAGAATAAAATTAAAAAAAAATAATAAAAATTGGTGACCCCCAGTTAGTCAAGGGGGCCAACAATCCCCCTTTCTCTACCATATGTGTGAAGGGGGTTTCATAAGAAGGTAAACCCTCAAGTATTATAAAGACTATCTATACTTCCTCTTAACCCCTTTCCAGTGTTTAGTTGAATGCAAAAGTTTAACATTAAATTATGAGAGGCACTGAGCCCATCTCATACCTCCAGACATGCTCCTTATCCCCTGCTCAACGGAATGGAGTGAGGGTTTTTACCAGCCATAACTTCAAGTTCCAATATAGCTATGTTATACTCGGTTGCACTGTACCTGTGCTTTTTACTAATTTAGCCACTTATACATTACTAGTCTGGACTTGACCTTTTGCTTGTTGCATGTTTGGATTTGGCTTACATGCTCTTGTTCTGGAGATCCTGCTTCCTTTTGTTGCTCAGTGCTATTGTTGTAGCCCTGCACAAGAACTGGTCGCTGAATCTAGTATTCCTGGAGAAATTACAGTGATTAAAAAAAAAAATCATAAATGAAAGCATCTTTAAAATGGAGGACAAGCAGCATTCAGCTCAGGGGCCAATCCAATCAATTGGGCCAGGTATTATGATATGATATGGCAGACATCACATGCAATGTGCTCTATCCAGTCCTGCTCACCACACATTTATCGTGTTTGATTGTTTGTCAGGACTGGGATTGGAACTAAGACAGGAGGCATAGAAACCCAGAAGCGGGAAGACCAAAAAGAAGCAAGCAAAAGGTCAGTAGGTAAAACAAGGTCAAGCTGGTTCAGGTAGGGTAAATGAGCTAATGGTAGCACGAAGATGAGCAAATGGTGACTGTACAAGACAGACACCACATCTTGGCAATACTCAAGCAATGAGTTAAGGGTCAGTTTATATAGGGTTGCATATAACCAGCTCCTCCCAGTAGTTACCTGTAATTAACTCCCTCAGAGCAGGATTGGCCAGGCATGTTCCTTCTAGTATCCCCACCAACGAGGATGCTCCTATGATAGCATGGCACCCACTCACTACATGTAGGGTCTATGGAACTTTAGGCTGGTCGATGTTGATTGTGGTCTATTCTGCAACTACATGGCTGCATCAGGACTGTGGACCCTACCACTTGAGGTAGGGGACCCCCGTGCAGGCACAGATCACGGGGCTTGACATTGTTGCTTTAGAGACTACGGTAGCTATATGTAAAAACTGGAAGTAAAACAAAGGAAAAACATGCAGGTAACAGCCAAAATCTTCAATCATTGCATCCCAGGCAAAACACCCCATTTTTATTAGCCCTCAGCTACATCGTTCAATGTGCAACCATGCAATTTTCATGTCTTACAATAAAAAAGAGACTGCTCTATGGAACTAACACTCCATTATCAAGGAAAGATAGGATGAATAATATGAAATATATATATATATACTATTATAATATACTGTGTATATATATTACAAAAAGACACATTACATATATATATATAATATATATATATATTATATTATATATATAAAATGTAAAATGTTGTCCTTTTTGTAATTTAGCTGGTGGATAAAAATGTGTAGTATATGTAACAAAAAACGTTTCACATATTAAAATTGTAGGCACTGTTAAAAAAATCAATACTCCAACTGAAGAAATGACAACTATGCATTGCTGACCTTTTAGACAGGCAATTTACACAGTCCAGAAACACCTGTTTTTTTAATTAATGTTCTAATCAAGACAGCAGGGATAAGCAGTTGCCATATTTTAAATGTTCTCCTTCGATACAAGCTAGCATTTCTTTCTCAATTAGTTGCCTTATTTTACACAGCTTCTCATTACTGGATAAAATTGGTTTCACTTCCTGGATCCATCAAACTAATATTAAGTTCTAAGGTGCATATTAAAATGTGGCATACAGAGAAAATAGCATTCCTTTTTAATATATTAGTGTATAATAGTAATGAAACCTGCCTCTGATTAAGAAGCCACAATATTTACGAGAATCTTTTTCATCTGTTGACAGCAATAAAATGTCAGGATGATTACAAAACAAGACCACTGCATTTTTAAAGCATGTATATTATAATAGGCAAATTACTAAGTGTGATATGAATAGTAAGTATATCATGAAATGATATAAGGATACTGTAACTATAGGAACACCTTTAACTCGGAGAGCAGTTTTCCAGCAGTTAGCATATGTCATGAAGACACTGTAATAATGAGATTGGGGGGGGGGAGAGTAGTACCTAGTTAGTTTTGATAACCATATCATTAATTATGCAGTGAAATTAAAAAGGAATACTAACTTACAAACCCACTTTCAATCAATGATTTGGCAGAGGGTCTTATGTAACTGCTGCTTTTAGGCAACTTATTAACTACACTATTACTATTACTAAGAAATTAATCAGGGAGTTGTAACTAATGGGTCCAACAACCTCTGGGGTTTTTCCTTACTTTTTTTTCCAGCATTTACAAGGAGAAGGGACAAGCATTAGATTTATGTGTGCTGATGCCATTTTAAGTCTGATGAGAGTTGGAGTGTGGGGCAGTCAATGACAGTTAACTTAGCAGAGGTTGGGATTGCTCATCTACCATACTGCAAGTTAATTAAATAGTTTAGTGCAGAAAATCTACTTATGTGAAGTGATTGGAGAAGGAAATCTTCTAGTATTTGGATGGTAATGGTGGTGACTGATGGTGCAGCAAACACGGTGACTTTGTAGGTTTATATTGCTCACCACATATGCTACACCTGGGGGTAAGGGCAGCTATTAAAACTCACTTGAGTTGATTATACATAGAGATAGTCTCTTTTGAAGTAGGCTATTTTAAGTAGGAGTTAAAAAAAGAAAACAGGAGTTTAAAAGGGGATTAGACAAGGTATTGTTATTTATATATACTTATTTGAACTGTTTTTGTTTAACTTTTAGCTTTGTAATTTTAACTGTTTATTTTTGATGGGTGTTTTTCTTTTCTTGTTTTTAATTTATTTTTTTCCTATACTTGTTGATTCTGTGTGTGGTTATGCATGCCTGGATGAATCCATCCAGGGTCCATACCTCTGTGGTGGGTGTGGCTTCTCTGGAAGCTCATATTGGAGATCTGGAGAAACAAATTGCAACTTTGAGACAGCTTGACAATCTTGAAAGGAGTCTACTGCTCACTGAGCAGAGTGTAGTGGGGGCAGTTAGTGGAGTGGGAGGAGATAGGAACAGGGAACATAGCTGGGTGAAAGTTACATGTGGTAGCAGAGGGGAAGGGAAAAGGAAAGGTTTAGCTAGCCCTGACCTTGTGCGGCCTAACAGATCTGGCCGTTTGAGTGAAGATGTTGGGTGCATCAGCTCAAGTGTAGCTCTCCTTTAGGAAGCTGTCCTTCTTACAGTCCAGGGAACAGCCCCTCTAGTGTGGGTGAGGTTGAGAGTGTAAGAAAGGCTAGACAGGTTTTATTGGTAGGGGACTCTATAATTAAGAGAGTAGATAGGGTCATCTGTCGCTTGTGTCCGGCATGTTGCTGACAGAGTGGATGGATTATTGGGAGGGGCTGGGGAAGACCCGGCTGTCATGGTCCTTATTGGTACCAATGACAAAGTCAGTGGAAAATGAAAGGTCCTACAGAATGATTTCAGGGAATTAGGAGGTAAACTGAAGAAAAGGACCTCCAAGGTAGTATTTTAAGAAATATTACCTGTGCTGAGTGCAAGAGTAGAAAGGGAGCGGGAGATTAGGGAGTTTAATGTGTGGCTAAAGTCATGGTGTAGGAAGGAGGGTTTTGGCATTTTAGAGCACTGGGCTGATTTTGCCTCTTTATAAATCAATGGTAAGACCACACCTTGAATATTCTGTGCAATTTTGGACACCTATTCTAAAGAAGGATATTATATTATAGCACTGGAAAAGGTGCAGAGGCGGGCTACAAAATTAATAAAAGAAATGAAACACTTTAGTTAAGAAGAAAGGTTAATTAATTTTAATCTGTTTAGTTTAGAAAAACGGCGCCTCAGAGGGGATATGACAGCATTATATAAATGTATGCGGGCCAATACAAACCATTGTGTAGAAATCTATTCATAAGCAGGATTATGCATAGGATATGTGGTCACTCATTTAGACTGAAAGAAAGGAGAATTCTCTGCCTGCAGGGGTAGTTTTTTCAGAGTCTGTGCAGGCATTTAAACAACAATTGGATGTATACTTGCAAAAACATAATATTTGGGAACATAACTTTTAAATTATGGGGAAACAGCTTCATGATCCAAGGAGAGATCTGACTGCCATTCTAGAGTCAAGAAGGATTTTTTCCCTAATTTGTGCACAATTGGAAAGAGTCACAACTCGGTGTTGCCTTCTTTTGGATCAACAGCAAGAAATTAACAGATATGGAAAAGGCTCAACTTGATGGACGCATGTCTTTTTTTCAGCCAAGATTGACAGATCTTTTACTGCAGCGTATATGCAAGCCAGCAGATGAGAGAGGAGCAGAAAATGCATGTCTACCCCACCACCATCTGTATCAGGACATAGTCATCCACTTCTTCACATAACATCTCCAAATTCAATAGTTTGATAAAGATGTTTCCTAAGCCAATGCTAGCGCTGGATGAAATATTTGTTCAGAATTACTCTTAAAGCCCAGGGTAATGCTTCCTTTAACAATAATGAGCATGCAACATTATATAGATGATTACAGAACTATTGTTTCTTGTACATTTTAGAATGGCTCCTGTCATTGGAATCAAATACCATCTGTAAAAAAAAATTCCTTGTTATTTCAAAATGTGAAACATTTTTTGGATACCATGTATCAGTGGCAAATGTCATTACCAATTCCCAATTTTTGCCACTTTGTCATTAATGTTAACAAACATGCATGGGTCTCTTCTTGTCTGCTCTTCCTCAATGTTTAAGACTTTCACTGTGGGCTGAAGTAAACCTTGCTAAGGAGTGTGAAAACTTGCTTCACTCCACCATTACTATTATCTGCAAGCCCATTCCTCTCATTATCAGTTTTATGTTGTTTTATCCCATGTTATATGATAAGAATGTCAGTCTCATTTATCTTCAAGCTCATGGGATAAATATTCTAGAGGAGACCAACCAGTGATCTTATCATGCTAGTTAGAAGAGACTGACTTTCATGATCATATATGACAGCATATCTCCTGGTAAATAGTTGGTACATTTATTCTGATTTTTAGAGTGCTAAGACAGGCACACACATGTATACTTGATCTACAAACCTGCATTTGGCTTGTCAAATATGTTCACGTTTATATTCTCTTGCACTACAATCAAATATACAATGAAAATTACACATGCATTTTTAGTCCTCTGAAACCATGCAATATTTTGACAAACTAAGATGGGAAGTGTTAATATCTTTTTCTGGCATATATCAGTATTCATCACAATGTCTTCATCCTTGCTGTCAATGTCTTTACTTCATAATTCTTTGAAGAGCTTTGAACTTTATGATCAGACCAAAGCAGAAGCAAGGCTAATGACATAGGTTTTCATGTTGCCTTAACAAGTCTCTATGGGCTAACAAAGAAGGTTTTCTTTTAGTTACATAAGCTAAAGATCAGTAACAATTTCAAATGTGTTAACCTATAAAGAGCAAAAAATGTATTGGAAAAGGCACACTGTCTGACTAGTAACAATTATTTCATAAGTCAAATATCTGTTGTTCCATCAGTACATTACATGTATTTAATATATAACATTTATTGTTGATAGAATCAAAGACTTTACTATGATCTCTAAGTGAAGAAAAGATTTTAAAGATAAAAGCAAGAAAGTTACATACTCAAAATTCTTAAAAATACTTGTATGTAACTATAAGAACCTGATACAGCTAAATAGGATTTGTTCTCTCATATTGGTATAAAACCCTGAGCACTCTTAGTTTGGTTTTATTGTTAGCTCTACACGTCTTTTTACTTACTTGTTAGGTGATATCTTAGAAAATGTAACAGTCTGTTAATCACATTTTGTTTTAGATTTTCTGAACACTAGACCATTTCTGTTAGTATTTTTGTTTAGTAATAATACGGAGGAGCAAAATAGTAAAAGCTATCACTTGTGTACAAAATGAAGCTGACTAAAATGACTTAAAGCTGAAGTGCAATAAATCTGAGAGGTGGATAGTCTCAAAATAGTGTTTTTTTAAGTCACAAAAACAAATAAAACATTGCATATAATAGCAAATATATATATATATACTCAAAATTCTTAAAAATACTTGTATGTAACTATAAGAACCTGATACAGCTAAATAGGATTTGTTCTCTCATATTGGTATAAAACCCTGAGCACTCTTAGTTTGGTTTTATTGTTAGCTCTACACGTCTTTTTACTTACTTGTTAGGTGATATCTTAGAAAATGTAACAGTCTGTTAATCACATTTTGTTTTAGATTTTCTGAACACTAGACCATTTCTGTTAGTATTTTTGTTTAGTAATAATACGGAGGAGCAAAATAGTAAAAGCTATCACTTGTGTACAAAATGAAGCTGACTAAAATGACTTAAAGCTGAAGTGCAATAAATCTGAGAGGTGGATAGTCTCAAAATAGTGTTTTTTTAAGTCACAAAAACAAATAAAACATTGCATATAATAGCAAATATATATATATATATATATATATATATATATATAATTTGCCAGTTCTTTGAGTACATTATTCCATTACATTTTATGTAGAGAGAGCACAGATTCCATGGTGCTATTGCAATAGGGGAGAATGCTAAATTAGCAGTTGGAGAGAGTATGACAGACCATTATATGGAATTCTGTAGAGTAGGTACAGCACATGTGGTACCCTGGAAACACTAATTATAAGAAGTGATAACAGGTGAAGAGAGAAGCAAGTGGTTGGCAGAATTAAGAATAGTCAGCATTTTGCTGCCCAGATATGCCTGGCATGGGATCTTTTAAGTTATTTCTGCATACAAAGCCATTGGCAGCACATTTTCATTGTTAGGAAGGTTTTCCATAAAAGTGTGTGGCCCGATATTTTACTCCTGTTGTTTCATTTGGAGGGGCTTTTGGGGTCTGAAGGATCTGGTACAGTCTACCAAGGGTGTGGTCCGTGTGTATCGTGTTATTTATGAAGCTGTCTAGGTCATTATTTCAATCTAGTGTTGTGAAGTGTTGTATCACTGACCTTACATAACTTTGAGCCTGTAGGTAGGCAAACCCTGGCACGTTAACACCTGGATACGACACTGACAGTCCAACCTACGTAATCAATAAAGTTCAATATTCTCCTAAACCCTTGGGCATCCCAGTGCTGAAATATGTGATCTGGAGTGCTGTGTTGAAACTGTGGGTTGTTGAAAAAGGTAAGGTGAGGCAAGTACCGAAGTAGATCACAATCAGTTCTTGCTAGCTTCCAATTTGTAATAATTGGATCAATGATAGGGTTATCTTTAATGTGGGGTGATATTTCAGTGTAGGGTGTATGCAAAGACAGCCCTCCGGTGACTTGCTGGTCCAATAGGACCAGTGTGAACTTGTTAGTGTCACATCCAATTTAGGGCATATCTCAGAAGGGCAGCCCTGTTATAGAGTCTAATATTAGGGACATTGAGACCAAAATTGGACTGTCTTTGTAGTAAGATTAAATTATCATTTTATTCCAGAAAAAATGGCTAAATTGCTTGTTCAATCTCCCTATATCCCCAGGGTGTATGAGCAATGAGAGCTGTTGCAGAGGGAAAAGGAGACTTGGGAACCTAATCATCTTAAATTGAGCTCTACCTTCAGAGAGTTTCAATTCCTCAATCACATTTGTAATGGTCTCTGTCCATCAGGGCGAATACTTTTGTAATTTAATGTCTAAGAAAGTGATATATTTCACTCTGCAGGCCACATGAGGGATTCCCTAGGGTTCTCTAGCAGGGCCCAAACATAGAGCCTCACATTTCAATAGATTAATATGAAAACCCATGATATTTGCAAAATATGTATTAAACAGTATAGTGGGACAATAAAATACAGTTATCTCCGTAGGTTAAATAACCAACGTCATTTCCCTGTATTTTACTATGTTCTTGTGATCAGGTAACAAGTTTGCATTGATTCATCCCCGGTTTAGGGATTAGTATCATTCTGTCCTTGTTAATGATGACATATATGATATTATATTTCCCCCCAGAATGAGACTGAAAAGATCAGTAAATATGGAGGATACGTAGAGGGACAAGATCTTATAATACTTCGCCGGAAGTCCATCAGGGCTCAAGGTCTTGCCCATTTCCAGCATCTTTATAGTCTCCTGTACCTCCTGAACCAACATTGGCTCATTGAAAACATCCCATTGGGCATTTGTAAGATTAGGAGGGAATGTTTTACAATTAAATGTACCAGAAAATGCTAATTGAACTTTTTAGTCTACAAATATTTTTTGGAATCAAAAGAAAAAAGAAGAAAAAAACAGAGATGAATTCTTCAATTTCACACAGTCAATCTATATCTTTATACATTTGTGTAGAGCTCTTAGGGTGGTTGGCATGGTGCACTTTTATATTTTCGTTGGAAGCGGTGAAGGCGGGAAGAGCAGTAATTGGTCCTGTCTTACCATGTCACGTGACTAGTTCTGTCTGGCAAGCCAGCTGCCCTTGCAGTGTAGTATAAGAGCTTTCACCCTGGGGTGAAGGTGGCGGCAAAACGTATAAGTTGCACCAAAGAGGAACAGCGTTCTGTCATACGCTTTTTGTGGGCAGTAGGTGTGCCAGGAACACAAATTCATCTTTGCATGTCTGTTCAGTAAGGGGATAAAGTTCTCTCTCATACAGTCAACTATGAGGGGATTGAAAAGTTCTAAAAATGGCCATACTGGTGTTATGGATGCAGAGCGCTCCAGACGTCCAGCTACAGCCACAACCGCGAGGAATAAAGTAAGAAGCCTGGATTCAAGAAAACAGAATAATAACAGTTGAAGAGGTTGCAGGAAAGCTAAATGTGAGTGTTGGATCTGCCTATGCCCTGCTTTATGACAGCCTTAAGTTTGTGCCAGGTGGGTGCCTAAGCAGCTGACAGAGGAGCATAGGAGCAAGAGCTTGGTTGTTTTTTCCTGACACATGGTCTGTTATCGTGAATAAGGTGATGATTTTCTGCAGTGGAAGCATCATCTCCTGTAGCAAAGGAATTCAGTATGCAACCATCGGCAGAAAAGTTGATGTTGACCGTCTTCCTGGGAAAAAGTTGGTATGATGTTGGGAAAATTGCATTGCAAAGTAAGATGACTATGTAGAAAAGTGATGTCATTTGTTTTTGATATAACTTGTTTTGAAATAAATAGTTTTAAAAAAGCGAAACGTCCTTCATACTTGACAGTTTCATTTATATGCATGTTTGTGACCCAAAGCAAATTACAATAAATATGTCATTGATTAAAGTGCCCCAAATAGAACAGAAAATTACATAGATAAATATATTTGCACTGTTGTTCATACATTGAAATACAGTAGAACTGGTCATTCTGTTTAGCAGAGCTGTCATAGGATGTTTGGTTCTTACTTACTTTTGTCTAGCAGGTCATCTTGCTTGGTCTCGCTTCTTTAATAGAAACAATCCTTAACTTTTTTCTATATTCCGAAGAAACAATTATTTTACAGATCACTTACAACACTTCACTTATTTTTTATGGAGATCATATCTCTAGAAAGACATTGATATATTGGAGTCACTGGAAAGAATAGGCACCAAAATTACTTACAGCCTTAACAAGTAATGTTATCAGGATAAATGTAAAGAGAATAAAAAATGTATTATACATACGGTTAAACACAACAGACTGACTGCGTGATCTAATGACTGTTCCTATGAATGGGAACCAAAGACAACTCATTTGGATAGGGTAATCAATATTTTAGGAACTATAGCTGAGGATTTAATGCTATAAAAACTAATCAACTCAACAAAACCTTGCATTAGTGATTTAGCCAGGTAAAGTTATAATAAAAAAGCATTTACCTATATTTGGAAATATCTGCATGCAAAGGCAAGCAACTAGATTTGGGTCTGGTCCGTTGAGTTATCCCATAAGTCAACTGATCGCTCAATTTCTTAGTGAATAAATTCCATTAATAAAGGCCATGGTATGATAGGGGCCCCATAAATCATTAGAAGCCCTAAGCAGCTGCTTACTTTGCTTATGTAGTGGTACCTCTGAGGCTAATATTTAATGAAATGGTCCTAGTATTTAAAAACTAGTCATGTGCATGTTAGAAATTGTTATGGGATTGCTATAACAGAATAAAGAATACATGCAGTGGAAATTTAAATTAAAAATGAAATTGATTCAGAAAATGCTAATGTTGCAAAATATATTGTACACTGTAATGCATTATCTGACTTAATGAGAGTTGGGATTTAACTTGCTTATGTGACATTCATATCTAATAGACCTTTTAAAAATGTATATACTCTTTCTGACATAGAATTGGAAAAAATACATACCAATACATAATACATTAATAATGGCATTCAGTTTATGTAAATCCCCTTTTGCAAAGCCCAAACAAAATTATATTATGTGAGAAATAACATAAACCACAATGTTGACATAAAAGTTTAACCCTAAGGACAGATGTTCTTTGCATTGATGCTGGGGCAAGCCTAGTACTAATGACATCTGGGTGCAGTATTTCCTCAACCCCCAGTAAAACACATACACATACTAAAACACAAATCCACTCTATTACCAGTCACACACAACAAATCCCTCCCTCATTCCTCTTGTAGTATAAGCCTGAACCTCTAACACTGTGCCCAGTGCTGGTAGGAGCTTGCTTATGCAGGTGTTATGGGCACATGGCTTCTTAGAGCATTTCCGCAAGATGGTGGATCCCCGGCGTGCACCACATAGACAGCTTGTCCCCTGTTTCTCCAATCAGGGGACAGATTGTGCGCAGAGGCTCCACCCTTTTGAGGAGGTACTCCGGAAAGACTAGTCAACTGAGCTGATACAAAGTGGACAAAACCAGAAGACAGGAAAAAGAAGACAGAAGAACAAGGAGAGTCAAGAGAAGAAGAGGAGCTGCAGGAAAGGAGACAGGTCAATGGAGAAGGTAGGAAGACATTGAGAGAGAGGTTTGCTCAGTTGCATTTACAAGAGGTCTGTCTGAGATGGCATGAAAATATGTTAGTCGACATTACATGTGAAAAGGCTGCGTGTGGCTCGTGTGCCATGGTTTGGTCACCTCTGGTATAGGCTATCAATATCAATGCAGTGCATTAAAAGTACGTGGAAAGAGCAAGACACTGTGTATTTCTGACATTTAGTAGAAGTGAGTCTATAATAGAAAGTCAATATTCTGCTACGTACAAGTTCTATGGATTAAAAGATTAGTCTTTGGACCTTGTGATTTATTGGCCCTGAAAGATGAGAGCTCTCAGTTTTTCTATTTAATAGACAATTGATCAAAACACTATCTTTACTTCCTATTTAAAAAATATTTGGAAGTGTATTGTCACTAATACAAGATCCTTGAGGGACCTTTGAACGTATACATGTTTGTGTCCGTTATAGGATCTAGGTGAGAAAATGTATGATTTTAACTAATTCTGCTATCTGCTAATTCTTACTAAGCCGTCAGAAAATTGTATTGGGTTTTATGCTATTCTTTTATTACTATTAATTCAGAATTGTATAGTGTGTAGAATTAACAGATGTTATCGCCCCATTAGTACAATGCAAGCAAGTTGTGTAATGCAACATCAACACAAGAACTAATGAGAACAACAAAATAGCTTGTGTTATCTCTTTAATTAATGTATTATTTTTCACACTAACATGTGTAAATTAAAAGAATAACATCTGCTACTACTATACAAATTAAATAAAATAAAAGAAAAACCAAAACAATCACACTTTTCTAGATACGTTATACCATTATACAATTAACTATTTTGTAGTTAATTGTCATGAAATGCAATCATGAAACAGTGTCTTAAATATCAGTTCCAGGCATTTAATAGCGGAATGACAAAATTAAGCTTTACATGGAACAGATGCAGCATTCTATTAACGCTACTGAGCCAGTAGAGAATGTTATTTGGGCTATGTTAACAGTATATTCTTTGTTTGGTTAACCTCATCACTCAACAATTGATTAGGGATGTTTTTTTTTTTTTTTTAAAAATGGATTAAAAAGAATGTTTCTGGATATTGAATATTAAAAAAAAGGGGGTATTTTTTAATATTAATGAAGCCGTAGGAAAACCTCATGTAGTGAGCCCGAGCCCAAGCCCGAGCCCAATCATAAGATTTTTTTTTTTGTAACAAGGCCCACTGGAGATAACTAAGTTACCCTGGCACACAAGTTACATTTTTATTCTCTTGTAACCTTGCAGAATATAATTTGCCTCTGAAGCAGCAATATCAGTTACTATTTCTTCCTATCTGGCACATTTGCCCCATGTGATCGATGGCCGTTCCAAGCCTGTTTGTTATCTTTTTTTCTCTAACGGTATAATAACATTCATAATGATGTGCTTTTTATTTAACCAGTTGCTTATTTTGCTTGTTTGCTTGTTGTTTTCAAAACCCATGTAACAATGATAACATGGTATGAAAACTGTTGCTTCTTAAAGTAATATAATAGGTTTAGGTCTAGCATGCTTAGAAATTCCTGTTAAATATAATAATTCCTGTTTGAGTAACATTGAGAGATCAAAATTTATCACATTATAACCATACCTGGGAAGTTTATAACTAGGGCTACCTGGATCCCTCACTTGCAGGATGCGGGCAGGAAGTCCAGCTGATGTCATAGGACACACATATGTTTAAGTGGGAAATGGGCGGGGAGACTTCCAAGGTATCTAAATATATCTAAAGTTTATTGAAAATATTTATTAAACAGCAACATTTTAATCCCTTAATGACAAAGCCCGTACATGTACGGGCTCAAAATGCATTGTTTTTCAATGGGTTTAGGAACCTCCCCTTTTTCAATTACTTCCATTTCCTCATATATTTTTATCAAAAATGTAATCAGGTTACTTTAATGTAAGCGATATAGCATTACTAACTCAATAGCTTTCATTTATCACATTAAAGTGATTAAAAACATCTTAATTCCAATTTTTTACAATGGCTTCACCATTGTCTTCTAAAGATTATTCTTTACCATATATTTTTTTTGTAATTATGTGCGGTTACTTCTTAGCTCTTGGGTGGTACCGCATTTGCTCGATTATAAGACAAGGTTTTTGTTCAGAGCAAATGCTCTGAAAATGTCAGATCCCCACCGCGGTACACACCTCCATACCATGGAGCTCGCTGAGCTGGCTGACGTACTGGATAACCTGATACGACAGGTATCCTCCCTCACCCCAGCTGTCCATGAACTGCAGGCCCAAGCTGTGGCCCCTACACCTGGAATCCCACAACCACCACCGGTTTACGGGTTGTAACCCCGCTTGAGGAACTGAACCACAGGTGCCTCTGCCAGAACGTTTCACGGGTGAAAGAACCAAATACAGGTCTTTTATCATGGCATATGAAGTACTGTTTGAACAGAAACCTCGCACATACCATTCTGATGCCATAAAAGTCCGCACTGTGATTGCCCTCCTGTCTGGAACGCCACAGGAGTGGGCCCACAACCTCTTACGTAGTAATGATCCCAGTGTCTCGACCTGGCATTCCTTTGTTACGGTCATGTCCTCCATGTATGATGACCCGCATAGACAAGAAACTGCTCAGTCCGCTATCAGGGCTTTACGCCAGGGTCGTCGACCCGTGGAAGACTACATCACCGACTTCAAACGGTATGCTCTTGACACACGCTGGAATGAACACGGATTTATAAACCAGTTCCGTTTAGGGTTGTCTGACCCCTTGAAAGACAACTTTGCTTGTTTTGGGATTCCGGAATCATTGGACACCTTCATCCAACAAGCGATCCAGCTAGACCGACGTCTGAGGGAACGACGCCAAGAAAAAGCAGCAACACCTGCTGCACTACCGAGATACTCCTCAGCCGCTTACTCTCCTTCTGCTTCTCGTTCTCCAGGCCAGAGCGAAGAACCAATGCAAATCGGTCTGGTTCAAGGAAGGCTGCCTCCAGCAGAATTACAACACAGAAGGCAAGAGAACCTTTGTCTCTACTGCGGTAACTGTCGACACACCGTTGAATCCTGCCCTATAGAGGAGAGAAACAGGCGTAAGCCCGATGACCTTGCTATCATGCCATCCACTCTGACCGCCAAATATCACCACCCTTATCTGTTCCTCTTTCCTTGCGGTGGAATAAGAACTCCTATGTCTTTCAAGCTATGATCGACTCCGGGTCCAGCAGCTGTTTCCTCGACGTTCACATAGCAAAAGCCTTGTCCATCCCTGTGCATGACAAAATAAATCCTTTGCGCATACAAGTCATAGATGGGACATTTTTGCAAACGGGTCCCCTCACTAAACAAACCGCACCTATCCAAGTATACATAGGGAGACATACCGAACTGCTCACGTTTCATCTGGTTCCCTCACCTCTATTCCTTGTTATCCCTGGTTAGCCTCCATGACCCCACCATTACCTGGTCAACAGGCACCTTGACCTTCTCCTCATCCGTCTGTACCCATCATAGAGAACAACCACCGACCGGATTCATACACTCCATATTATAGGTGAATATGAAAAAGGACTATTATGCTAACCAAAGCGTATGAACAATATAAAGCTGTGTTCGACAAAAAAGGGGTAGAGACCCTGCCACCACATAGACCATACGATTGTCCTATAGATCTCCTGCCTGGGGCACCCTTACCATATGGCAAAAAATACCCACTGACAGAAAAAGAACACATCCATGAAAATCTAAAGAAAGGTTTCATCAGATCCTCTACATCCCCAGCAGGAGCCAGTATCTTTTTCGTGGAAAAAAAGAATCGCAGCATACGTCCATGTGTGGATTACAAAGAGATGAATCATATCACCATCAAAATAAATATCCTCTGCCACTCATTCCTGAACTCCTGGAACACCTCCAAACAGCAACTGTCTGAACCAAGCTAGACCTCAGAGGAGCCTATAATCTGCTTCGAATGCGCCAAGACAATGAATGGAAGACTGCGTTTTGATCCTGATATGGACACTACGAATATTTGGTCTTGCCTTATGGACTGTGTAATGCCCCTGCTTCCTTCCAGCATTTCCTTCAGGGACCTCCTCGATCAGTACGTAGTGGTGCATTTGGACGACATCCTCATCTTCTCCCCTGACCTACATACCCACCGCCTTCATAAGATGGAGGTCTTGAAAAGGTTACAGCACCACTTATACACAAAGATCGAAAAGTGCATTTTTAAAACAAATTGTGTGGAGTTTTTGGGTTTCATCATCAGACCAGGCATGGTTGAAATGGATCCTCGCAAGGTAGAGGCAATCCTCTTATGGCCGATACCACAAAATAAGAAGCAAGTACAGTGCTTTGTGGGGTTTGCCAATTTCTACCGGACGTTCATCCGGGACTTCTCACAGACGATCCAACTATTGACTCATCTCACTAAAAAGGACGTTAAAATGGTGTTGGTCATCATCAGCCCAAAAGGGGTTCAACACCCTGAAACATTGGTCCACATCGGCT
>VKOC01000006.1:27485978-27523299 GCA_009364415.1 Spea multiplicata
ATGTTACAAATATCTTTATTATTATATTTATTATGAAGTATATTATGAGGGATTGAAAATGCAAGAAAAACATATTTTAACATTATTTACTACATTTCATATTGTCAATTTAGGTTATGATCCCCCCATAAATGTGTGGCTGTGGTATAACAGAGGGATATAGAAATTGAATTGTAGAATTGCTAGTATCCCCTTTCACCTGGATGTGTACTATTATCGCTAGGAATTTTTGGCTTGCATCCCCAAAATAGGGTAAGATTTCGATAATTCAGACTACAAGTAAGAATAGATTTTAAAAAACAAAACAAAAAAAAAACAGTAACATACAGTATGGTACTTCTGTGACTTTGCTTTTGGTGTGTGCATATAATTTTAATCACATAGTGTACTTTTTCAGTATATGGGAATCTGCTGGATGGATCTGAGCCCCGCACACTTGTTATTTGATAAACGAAATGTGTGTTTAAGTACTATGATTTCTTAAATCTCATTGCTCACAAAAATGCTGTTTTATAGACTCCCAATGTAAATGTCCTGCTTTCATGAAATCCATGTACCTGAATTGCATATGCAAGCGTAAGCCTAGAACATAATGACTATGTTAAATAATACATCTTTATTTTAAAAATTGCCACACTATAATGGAACTGTACATTTTTTTTACAACAGGTGTTTAAAAAGATATACAAGAAGTATAGATTTCAGCAGCGAAAGACACGGAATCAATCACAACAAACAAAAGTATGGTAAGATTTATTTTTTTCATACCTGTTTTTGGCTCCACAGAAAAATAGGGCTGACCGTGGAGAATGCTGTAGACCACACGAGCACTGTTTCCATAAGTGGGATCATCGGCATCTGTTGCTATAACCTGCAGCACGGACGTTCCTTAATAAAATGGTATTGTCTTTCAGTTAAGCAGATCTCAACCTATGGCAGTACATTGTAAAACATTTGTAATATTGTAATTCTAGAAACCTATCTGAGGCAATGAAAAATATATTTTGATTCAGGTATAATGCACCAACAATACAACAGATATTTTTTCAATATAATTATTACATAATTATAATTATTACATTGAAGTAATTATTTAATAATTTATTGGATGATGGTATCTATTGTATAGATAGATACAAGTGTCACTAAACACATTAATATGTGTAATATACTTCTCTGCTTTCTCAGGCATGATTAGTACAATATTGCATATAGGAAGTTAAATATTGACTAAAGTTATATTTACTTTATTAAAATTGTTTAACTACACATTTCATTCTTAGAAAACATAATTATTCACTTATATAGATTTTTTAATTTAGGTTATGTTAGCAACACATCACTGTATATCATATTATTATGCTTATTTATCAAACTAACTATTTTTCACAGTAAGTTTAGTATTGTAATACTGTTCGTATTTTATAACGTTGAAGAGAATATCATTGTCCAATAGACAGGAAGCTATTTAAATGATGATGAAAATAATGTTTGGATTATACAATAAGATATTATATAAAATTAATGTTTAGAGGCTAGTTTAACTTATACACAACCCATTGTAAAAGCTTAGGAAACTTAGGAAATAAAGGTTAATTTATTAGTTTCTAGTTGTGGGATGGGCACTGGCTATTTAACTGGCACTTCCCTTCCACAACATTGATGCAACTTTTATGCATTATGGTAAGAAGGCAAGCCGGCAGTGTGATGCTTTGGGCAATTTGCTGATGGGAAACCTTGGGCCCTGCCATTCATGTGGATGTCACTTTGACACATACCACCTGAGCATTGTTGCAGACCATGTACACCCTTTCATAGACACAGTATTACCTGATGGCATTGGCCTCTTTAGCGGGATAATGTGCCCTGCCACAAAGCACAACTGGTTCTGGAATGGTTTGCGGAACACAACAACGAGTTCAAGGTGTTGACTTGGCCTCCAAATTCCCCAGATCTCAATACAATTGAGCATCTGAGAGATGTGCGTCCAGCACAAGTCCGATCTATGAAGGCCCTACTTCGCAACTTATTAGACTGAAAGGATCTGCTGCTAATGTCTTGGTGCCAGATACCACAGCACACCTGAGGTCTAGTGGACCTACACAATATTAGGCAGGTGGTCATAATGTGATGGCTGATCGGTGTGTATTAATTATAATAGAAACATACACAATTCCAAAGTCTCATGTCTACTCAGTTGTGTGTACAATTAGTGTAGCATCTTTACCTTCAAATGTTACTGAACCATAGTATAGAATATAAAATTTGAAATAAAAGGGTCAGCAGTTTTCTTCTGTCAAATGCCATTAAAATTAATGGGATGGAGCACTAAAATAGTGCTTTGCTTCTTTTCATAGAGCGAGCCACTTATAGTTACATTCCGACAGATTTATTCAATGTTAAACTTAAAATAATGTGTTCTTGCCCTGATGATCTAACTCACTTTATTAAATAAATACAATTATTGTTAGTGTGTAACTAAGAGATGGTGTAAATGTAATTCAGTCAATGGCAGCAAGGACTGTAAATTTAAACTTTTGGACGATTTGTTCCATTCTTCAGACATATACTAAAAATAGTAGATGTGCAAATGGACCAAAAACTACTCTGACAAATGTTTTTGTTTCAGTTTTGGTCAATTTTGCTTCCTCCCCTTTCCTTTTCACCAGGAGGCCATGTCCACAGAGAAGCAAAGAAAGAAAGAACACAAGGAGCAGCGTAGAAGAAACAAGACAAGAAGATGCAAGAGGAGACGTGGGGCTGCATGCCAAGGATACTGGGACATGAAAGCAGTCAGTGACGGTAGGAAAACATTCAAGGAGAGTGTAAGAGAGAATAGGTAAGAGTGAAAAAAAACAGAGATACTTAAACATTCAGAGCCCCTTGTTTTAATTTTTCTTAGTTTGGAGTCCCTCCTTATTTACGTAGATTTGGACAAGTTGACAAAATTGGCAAATTTCATTGAAATTGACATATGTACAAATCAAAATTAACCTTTAGGTTACAAACATCTTTTTTCAACCAACAATAATTATGTATTTTCCTACTTGTGGTGTACTGTAATTATTTGTATAGTGATGTATTATGTAGCTACACAACTAATTAGATTAAACACCATGAGTGCATCATAGTTCAACATTCCCAAAACACCCAGGCATCACTAAAAGTGCTGAAGCAGATCAGCATCATTACCAATGTTCAATCTTTTCCAGGTAACCTTGATGAGGACACAATAAGCAAACATTTAAGAGCATAGCAAGGCACTATATTTGTTTCTGGCTCTTGTGTTTTCTTATATATTTGTCTTTCTAAGCTCAATATTGTTTACAATAACTATGTTTGCCTGGCTATTTAATGTATTAATTGAACCATACAAATATATATTATTCTTACCAACTGGAGACATTTCAGGAACTCCAGCAATATAAGGCCCATCCAGGAATTTAGGCTCATTGTCATTTATGTCCTGCACTTTAATGACAAACTCTGATTCAGGCTCCACTGGTTTATTTGTTATCCTGTCAAGAGCCTGTGCCCGTAGCGTATAATAGGCTTGTTCCTCACGATCCAGCCTCTTTGTAGCATGGATATCCCCAGTATTTTCATCAATATTGAAGATAGAACTTGCTCCTTCCCCTGACAAGACATATTTGATGGAACTATCTCCTTTGTCCACATCAGAGTGAAGCTGTAAAAGAAATTACAAGAGCTGATATTAACGTACAGAATTTAGTGATAGTAGACATGCAAAAGTAATGATGAAGAAGTGCAGCGATTGCCTTACTTAAAAGTAAGAACATTCAGAACATTTTGAGTTCAAGGCAGAACATGAAGATATGCCAACTGCCTTAAGAAAGGTATCTTATGCGCACTGTAAATAATACAAAAATATATATATAAAAAGACAATAGTAATGAATTTTACAATTAATTTCAAGATTTCCAAATCTTTCTACAGCAATATTTACATACAATTTTCTGTTCTCTAGCATGTAATAAAGTATTTGTTTCCATTTTCTCTTACTGCTTTTAATTGCTCCTGTTTGTAGCATGTACGGTATATATTAATGTAAAAGTCCTGCTTGCTTAATTTTGAATATCCTTACCTCCTGACATGTTATGATTTGGACTGTTATTAAAACTATTTGATTGCATCATTTAGACAGTCAACAACACAATATAATCATTTGGCTATTAAGAGTTAATAATTGAGAAACCACAGGGTCACTCATTTAGGTTTTAGGGTTTGCATATATTTGCACATTAATGGTTAATTTTAGCACCATAACACAATGACAATATTGAATACAATTATACTACAAGTTAATAATGTAAATTATTATGTGTAAAGGAAGTCTTGCCTTTTTAACTGTGTATTCAACTATGGAAATTTACAAAGAGGTGAATTTGATAAAATTATATTTCTCATATTGAAACTGGAAGCTAAAAAAATATTCTGTATAAACCTATGAATTGAAAATCCTTTTTCTACATTTTCACCCACGTGCCATTAACTAAACAGCATTATTTCATTTTTCCACACTAATGGAAGTTTTACATTTTGTCCACATGATCACTTTTCCAAGCTAAACAGCCCATGAATGCTTTACAGGACAAATAGAAACATTGCTAATGTGGTCGTCTTACTATTGCATATATATAATTATCACATGCTTCTAACAAAATTAAATTCTACCCTATAGTAGACATATAGACTCACAGAATTATTAACTTAATTATACAGTCAACAATTTGAAAATGAGTGTATGTCCTAGGACAAAATGATGGCTGATGTTGTATTTATGGAGGTAATAAAAGATGATACAAGATTTAAAAGATAAAAAATGTTTCGCTATAGCAGAATAAGTTAAGTATGAATAACATGTTGGCATGGAACGTATTGTTTGGGCAAATTAACTCTTATATACTATTGTAATTATGTACATTTACTAAAGTGTGAACTTAAAGCAACAAACTAACTGTCACGTTACCGAGCACTGGAGCACTCACCGCAGAATATCTTTGCCCAGTAAAGCTGCAGCAAGAGGTAGATACCCCAAGGCAGAAAACTGGGGCTTGGCAAATCCCAACAGTGAGAAGGTCCCGGAGAGGGTTAATATAGATTGTAGTCCTAGAGTAGGTAGGCAGATCAGAAAATACACTTCTGTAGAGGTTTAGGGCACGAACAGCAAGAATACCAAACCGATCACCGGATACTAGAGGATATTCACGAGCAGGTAAGTAGACAAGCCGGGCATAATACAGGGAGCTGGGAGGCAGACAAGCCAGGTTCGTGTGGAAAGGACTTCCGAGTAAAAAAAACAGTGCCTAATTGAGACACCCCTCCCCTGGTCTCAGGAGAGGGATCCTCAACATGCTGGGCAGAGGTAAGGGATGCCCACAGGATTCCAGGGACACATGTGACACTAACAACAATAGAACAACAATGTCCAACTTACATATTTACTATTGTCAACTAGCAATTACACCCTTTTCAAAATATAACTGACTCACAAAGAGTCCTTGAATAGCTTGGAACATTTTTGTTGGGGTGAGGTATGAGTAGGTTCCATTCCTCTCTTTGGGGTAATTTACTTAATTTAAATAACTGGGCCACCAGGAATCAACCAAACCAAACCTGGGCTGGTGGTGAAAAGACAACCTGGCACTTTAAGGCTCACCTGGTATGTGGCTGGTGGCCAGTCTAGGCCTCACACCAAAAATGTCCTGTATAACATTTCCAGTTTTACATGCTGCCATATACAATTTGCTAACTCAACAAAACGCACATGCTTCTGACACATCAAGATACGACACAGCTGGTTAAAGTATTATAAATTGTTTCTGTGGGAGTTACCACAAAAAGCAGGCTTTGTTTCCCAGGAAGTGCTGCTTCTGTGTCAAAAAACCCAAAGCTGCTATTGTGCCAATATATAAATGCTTTTGCAATACAATTGTCTAAAATGAAATGGTAACAAAAAAATAGATTTATATATGAAGGCTCTAACTAATAGTATTAAGTAAACCATGAAGAATATTAAATTTCAAATTGTTTTGTGTCCACAAAATCCAACAGACAAAAATCCTCCAAATCCAAACTGCAGGTATTACATGTATATAGATTTGGTAATTATGTATATATAATTATGTAGCAAGCATGATTTTATACATCACACTCTAGGGGTGACCACAACCCTAAATTCTGAGAAGATGATTTAAATAAAAAAGGGTAGATACATTGGATGATATTTGTAATTTTATAATTGGTATTTGTGAGTGCTGAACCAATAGGACCTTTAACTATATGGGACATTTCTATTTATTTTGCCGATAATTGGATTATGTGATTTATGCTCGATAGTTTTAACTTGCATTTTAACATTTTTTTTTATATTTTTTGTTGTTATTGAGTGCATTGGCTCCCTGTATAGATGCACAAAATAATTACTTATCGTAATCTCTCATATGCATCTTATTATATATTCAGAAAAAAAGGTTTATAATGTAAGCCTGTTATTTTCACCCTGAAACGGCTAAATTAGCTTTGAGCATTTTGGATAATAAAATATTTTATAGGAGTGATGCCTGAAATTGGATTCCTGAAGGTTATTCCTTTTATGTTCTAATTTTTTAGGTTGTAGCTGCAAGTTCTAATGATAATACATTTCCTCTATTTTACATCGCCTCTCTGGCCAGCAGAAAGAATAATTACTACTATAAAGAAGTTAAGAACTGTAAAAGGTGAAGATGTAAACCAGCTCACCTAATAACTGTGACTAATTGTCACTATATAACAATATAAACTACTGGAGTGTAACTATTCTGAAGGGTTTGCAGGGTACAATAATTTAATTTATGGAAGATTTATTATATATAAGAAAAAATGTTTTAACTCAAAGTCACAAATATTTAATCACAGAATAAAAGGTTATGATACAGGCTTTCGGGAATAATTTATGAGGAACTAAGACCTCATCCTTGCATGCTTACATGACTAAAGTGTATGGAATCTTCATTTATGAAAATGTACATCAATGGTATTTTCTAGTAATATCGGATAGGATTGTTAGGTAGATGCTATAATATAGGGCATTGTGGATAAAAAAATAACCTAAAACCAATTTGGCATTATATATTAAAAACGTAGCTAAAGATATTAGCTTTGCAGATTCTTCTCTGGCGCCAAACCATATGGGTGTTATGTAGCAATATGATAAATTTCAAGGTTAGACCAGGCCTTGTGGGCCGCTGGTCAACATCCCCACATACTCACTCCAGCGGCACATTGGGTGCTGCAGTGTGTAGCCAGAAGCTGCATTTGCCCAATGGCATGTTACATGAGCTGAAAAGGTAGCATGCAAGGGCCACTTGAGGGCCGCCTGGCCTTCGCCAGTCTGACCCTGGGTTAGACCCTTTCATCCACTAATGTATTCTATAAAATAAAATGCTACATCTTACTTAAAAGATACAACAACTATGAATGGTAGACTGGTTTCCTCATATTTTAGGAATCTACGTTATATAGGTCTTTTATAATAAGAGCTTCTTGTGCAGTAGTACAGTAATAATCTGATCAACAAGAATAATCAAATGGTTGTTATAAACAACCATTTGATTATTCTTGTTGATCAGATTATTCTATGAATTTTAATGGTGACTGTTCTACTTTTACAATTTTGTACCACGCTGACTGAGTCAGTGTGTGATTTTTTCTTCACCACTGACCTTGTTTTGCTCAGAAAGCCCAGGAGTACAAAGGGGCCAACATGCATGTTTGTGCTTTTCTCTTACTCACAATGCAAATATATTACTAATTACTTTTCTATAGAAGCATATACATTAAACACAAACATATCTTGAAATAAGAGTTGACATAAAACTGTGCTGTTGGTGTTTTCAGCAGGTCCAAGGCATCCATTTATTTTATTGAGGCTGGGAGCAGAAAGAATAGTGAAAGCAAATCATTTTTTTATCCTTTACACCTTCCTTGATGTATGGATAATGAGTACTGCATGGAACCATCACCATGCATCAGACCACACAGCCCTTTGGTTGTCTGTGATGTAACCTCTTCAGAGACAACCTTGGATCATAACCCAGCATGATTTGAACGGATACATTTTGTTCAGCAAACCATCACTGACGAAACAAACATACTGTCTAACTTTTCTGTCTCTCACGTGTCAATTTATTTTCTTTTAAAACCAACCAGTCTCAAAAATATTTTTTTCTTAAACTCTTTAAAGTTAAGATGAATTTACAATGTGTGGCATGTTATATAGCATTAAATGTATTTATCATCCAAATTCTCACATATGATCAGATGGAACAGAAACTGTTTCTGCCTATTGAGCTGTCACATTTTTAAGCTTTGGCTGAGCTACATATATTTTTTATGTGCAGTATTTTCCAGCTAACTTGGTACAAAACATAAATAAAAGCAGTGACATAAAAAATGTATTAATGAAAACATATAATGTTTGTAAATGTATAAAAAGATTGCTTTATGTTTTATTATTTTCTTAAATGTATTAAAGATCAGTATTTGATACACCCAATAAGAATATTATATGGTAATTATTATACCGGCTTGCCTCTATTATGAGTTTTATAGTGCACAGTAGCATTCAGAAAAAAAAATATATAAATCCAAAAGCATATTGGTTAACAGTAGGGGAACCATATGTACCATTCTTATTAAAACAGTATGCTGTAGCTTTAAAATGATGAATGTATAATGACATATACTCACCATGTGGCCTATGATATTAACTATGCATGTACTGGGATGACAACATTTTTCTCAAACCTGTACATTTTAGATACATTGGACAACAAGAGTTTGTGATACATTTCGATGACAGCAGAATTTCCTCATCCAGTGACAGAAGTACACTTAAAGAGTTAAAGATTGGTATCCAGTTAATGAAAACAAAGGATACAAATTGCAAAAAAAGGTTTAATAATGATAGAAAATATAAGTCAACAGAGAAAGTGACAAAGTAAATAAAAATGCTAACTGTAACTGTTATGTAACATAAGTGAAGTTTGCATAGTAATTTTATTTTAAAACACAAAAGACCATATGGCTATTAAAATCCTTTTTTTCTATTTAATTTTATAAAAAGACAAATCAAAATACACTTCAAAAAGCACATGTTCTACTTCAACGAAGTTACTCTTGGCATGTTTCATTTTTTTATCTATTTTATCCTGATTATTATCAATGTCATATTATATTTATATCTACAACAGCAAAAACACAGTAACTATAGTACAGTATGAAAACCAGTATAGTAGATATCAAGGATCATTTTCAGTGTTACAACCTAAAGTGTACTGAAAGATTAAACCAGATATTTACCAAAAGCTGTTTAGAGTATCTTAAAATACGGGCAGGAGGTCTTAACCTATGAGTGAAATACAAGAATATGAATTAGTTGAATAAATCAAATGCAAATTTAATGCAGGGCCTTAACTGGATATTTGAGAACTGAGGGAGAGCAATAACTGGACTTAATTAAGTTCCATGGACATTGAGAGCATTACTATAATTAAGAAGTGGAGGACATAAAATAGACGACGGTTTGTTTGTTACGGACAGACAATTATTTGGGGTACTAACTAGTGATACGAGAATAATGTATAAAGGATGGGTGTTGTGCTATTTTTACATGTGATGGTTCTTGGATCCACTTTTATGCTTTGAGGAAAGAAGCCAGTTGTTTTGCAATGCACACAATCAAGTAAGAAGAATGCTGATCAGGGGAAGCTGGTAGACAACGAAGAAGTGAAAGCATTTTTTATTAGCTAAGAAATATGAGGTTTCAGTAATACTATTTACCCAAAAATAGTCATATAATTAGATGGATTGAACATTTTGGGCATTATCTTAATAGGCCCTGAAGCATCCTGCAATGGTAAGAGTTATTTCTGTTTAGGAAAAATTGTGATGGGATACCCAAGGAAGTCCAAGTGTCTTGGACTTGTGTTAGCATTCTGCTTGTAAAAGTTTTTTTTATTTATTCGCAGAATTATATTCTTAAAATTAATATAAGGATATGTGTATTACCCTATACATTTATTTTATTGATACCATTATGCATCTCTTGGGTTTGATAGTGTTTCAGTTGTGTTTCATTCTGTTAAAACCTACCTACCTAACTAAAATACTAAAAAGCATTTCATGTGCAGTCTATAAGCTTTTCATCCATAATATATCAGTATTGTTGTGGGTTGAAGAGTTGTAGCATCAGGATTTGTTCTAAATCATTAATTCCTCACTCAGTCCTTGAGACACACTAACAGTGTAGGATTTTAGCAATCTCAATAGGGAGATTAAAAAACTTGGACCATTGGAGTGCACCGAAGACAGTGTTAAGGTCCACTGGTCTAAAGAGCATACAATTAGTTGCTTTTGTTGCATTGGTCATTTTTTTGCTATTAACCACACTAATAAATATTAACCATTCTTTCTCTCTTATCTGTCATCATGTGCATTGCCAGTTACAAGTAATAGTAATTATTTGGTAATTCTAATAATAATTATTCCTGTTTTAGAATTTGACTTGTTAGTTTACTGTTATATGTATATTCAATGCAATTTATGAAGTCAGATTTGCAGTTGCTACACTCTTCCCCTGTTTGGTAGAAAATATTGTTGAAAATGTAATGTCATAAAAATCCACAAATGGTACATTTTATTCTTATAATTTTGAAACTTTAGTAGGTGATAGCCATCAGCCGTATAGGTTACGCTTTAACACTAAGGGACCAATTAAATATATATGCTGACACTTATTCCCCAAAGTGTAAAAATAAAATAAAAACTTATGTCAGCACTTGCATGATCTATAACCTACTTTTCTAGAATAATTAAAAAAAATGACATTAAATCCTACGGAGAGAAACATTTTTCATTGAAAGAGTTTAACAGTGTCACAGTAACAGTTTCTGAACTGGATTAGGTATAGGAGATCATATCACAAAAATAACCAAAGGTAGAGAGTAAGGAAGGTCATTGAATCAAGACTGACACCCCCCATATTAGAAAAAATAAGAATATATTCCTACTTAAGGAAAGCGAGAGAGGAGTGTTATAGTATCAAAATGCAAGACAACGTTCCTAGACAATTCAACTTTGGAGTGGACCATTTCGCATTATACTGGAGCTTCTTTTGAGGGCACTGCATGGGTAATGGTTGTCTTATTTAAATGATACAGTAATACCTTAAATTAAGCAGGTTTCTTACAATTTGAACCATGTTATTCATTTTTTAATACAGAGCTGAGAACTTTTAATTGAAGTAATTGTACAAATAAATCTTGTTCCTAGTCAAATCTAATTAACTGCTGAATCTCCTAAATACTAATGAGTTTGAAGTATAATATTGTAATGATCCATAAAAAGACTACTTGAGAAATAACATTGCCACAATATAGTGTAAATCTATTCACTGCCAAAATAATGTGCATATGACTTTATGCCAACCCATATTTTATAATCATCAATAAAATGTGCTTAATACTCTAGGAAGTATTGTGTGGATTCCTATAAGGTTTAACTAGTCTCCATAACTAAAAAAAAGTACGTAAAAATGAACATGTCACCATAATAAGTGCTAATAATATAACCATAGACCATTGACGATGGTCTCAATTGTCTTGTCTGGTGAAAGCCAGTAAAAACTCAACTCTCTAACCTGAACAGAAGATGAGGACATACTATTAGAGGTAAAAGGGTTCGCGATCAGTGTAAAACCAATGAAAGCATGTATTTATACCAGCCTGCTAAACCTTGACAGCATTTTCTCTGCAGTTCCAAATAGGATAAGAACTACAGAACAACCTCTGAGGCAACAATGCACCAATAGCTAAACTAATCAGTGGTATATTGTATTTTGACAAATTTCACTAATATATCAGTTGCTACTGCTACAAATTAACAAACATTTGTTACAATAAATCTATAATATTCCAATATAAGGCTTAATTGTGCAACCAGTATAAGAACTTGTTTATTGCTTCTGGAAAAATAAGTCCTTGCCATGCATTCATGGCAAAAATATATTCTGGTATTCATTACACACATTTTTAGTTGCCATCTCAACATAACAACAATCATATTTGCCATAAAGAGTTAAGATTTGTCCACATTGTACGTTGGTAAATAGGTCAGAAATGTAAAAAGGATATAAAACACAAGATGTTATTTTAAAAAATCTTAATAATTTGGGGGATTTTATACAACTGTTGCCATTTTTGTTGTAACAATTGGAAATGTACGTCTTTATTAAATAATCTTGCAAGAATCACTAATAACTGATGATATTTTAACAAAGTAAAATATTTGCCATTCATGTTTTAGATGTGTAAAGAAAAATCGACTCTGTCTTTACTCTGGACTTGGTAAGGCAAAGTGGCGCCTTTTGAAGCAAACGGAAGAGATCATAAACAATTAAAACTATCATTATTTTAGTGATAAACCATCAACCTATTCTGCAATACAATTTAACACACATTTGAAACTGGTGGCATTATATATTTACATATACATAAGGTGAGAAGAGTTATCTCTGTACAGGATTACACTCTAGATGTCAAGCTTACTCCATAAAAGGCACTCATAAGACATGTATCTTCAGTAGCCAATGCAAAAAACTAAGCAAGTTCAATTGACTTATCTTTGCTTGTAATCTACTCAATATTTTAGTAACACTGCTAAGGTAGGACCATTTTCTGGCCTAGGCTGGCTAGGCCTAAGCCTAAAGTACCAGATCCATAGAAGGGCTAGTCCCTCTACTCCAAACCTAGGGGCAGATCAAGCTTTGCAATGAGTCACTGGAAAACTGGCTATTTTACATTATGGAGCAGGGGTGAGTCTCAGGGTTACTGGTGCTTGGGTGCAATATTTATTTGGTGCCTCCCCTCCCTGTAACTAAAATATCTGTAAACGCAAACTTGTTCTAAAGTCCAATTACACATACCTCCACATATTCTCCCTCATACTACTTAACGTAGGCTTACCCCTTACCCCTGACAGTCTACCAATATATGCCACCACTCACGCTGACACCAAATACTAGCACACACGCTTATGTTAACACTGTACACTGAAAATACACACATTCTTACACTGAATGCAAACTCACACTCATACTAACACCACATAAAACAACTGAAATTCCTGAGAGAATGGAAGATTCAACTTAAGTGTTCATACCTGCATTTAACTCTGTATCCACTAAACCCAGGAGGCTGCAAGATAATTTACCAACCCACCCCTAAAATGTCAATAAGTTAAAAAAAAATAGTAATAGTAAATAAATTGAGTGGGGGTCCCTAGAACCCTCTATTACCCGAGGAGTGACTATGTGCAGGGGGTAATTCACTTTGAGGACATATCAATAATTTGCATAATGCCCCATACATTCAATGATCAAGTTTCAATTTTTTTTTTCAATCAACTATACCAATGAAATGATTATGAATGAATTTCTTGATTGACGTTACCCATGATTTTTTTATTTATTACTAATGAATTACACATGATTGAATTAATGATCCTTTATTCACTGGACTATTTCAATTAATGCATTTTCATTAACCATTGAAAAACCATAATTAATTGATCATCCTGATTAACATGGACTATGAGCATGAATTATTTAGTTACATCTATCATCTAAATACTACAGTAGATTGATGATTGTTTTTTGTACCAGGGAAGACATCTTCTTGAAGAAGGAGACATGATTAACAAATACATACATAAAGACAATATGAATGAATTTATATATATTTGCTTTTCTTTGGAACCAATTTTTTTAAGTGTTTTTTTTTCTTTTTTTGTAAAAAATATTCATAACTCTACTATACATGCATGAATTGCGGTTGTTTCTTACTAATTTATCAACATAATATTTTTGATACTTGGATCAAATTAATATATTTAGAATATTTATATGGTGTGTAGTTCTGCTTTCTTTCAAGTATTCTATATTTGTTCATAATTTTACTGAACAAGAATATGAAAAGCAATCTAATGAAAATGAAGGACAAGTCAATACATGGAATGTACCTTAAAAAGCATAGTTGAGAGAAAGGTGATTTTTACTAGATTATTGGTATAGATGGATGAGGCAGTTACATCATGCTATTGGGTGAATTATACGCTTCTATGAAGAGGAGCTTTTTAAATTATATTTTCAAAAGTGAGAAGGGGAAAAGAACAGGGGCATGTGTTATTTCAGCCCCAGATGAATTGGATATATTATAAAATGTCAATAACTTGCAAGCACTGGAAAGGGCGATTAATAGACAAGTGCAACAACACATTATGGATAAGCCCATTGCACAGGTTCATACAAACTAAACATATAATAGTTTTAATGTTGAATTGTCTTGAGTCAGGATTATATTTTGACAATCTATATTATGGCCTTTTTAAGGTCTATGTGATGTTAGTCTCATTGCAGAGCATAGCAGATAGATAAATAATTTTCTAGACGGTATAGTTTTATAATTCCCATGATACACAGTTAGCATCATAAAAATATAGTAACACCAGGAGATACCTGTTTAGATTCAGGATTTTTGAATCTGTCATATGCTCAAACTAAACAGCTGTTGCTAAGGAGTATTTCAAATCTGTCAGGTAAAAATAGATATTCCATAGAGAAACAGTTTAACTACTTTTAAGAATGTTATCTGACATGCAGTATATCTAATTCAATTAATTATAGTAAACACCTAACTAACTGAAGTATTTGCTTAATTGTAGTGTACGTAACAGACATAGTAACTTTTTCCCACAAGGTTTGTTTCATGTAAAATGTTAACAACAGAAATGGTGTAATCATGTTTACCAGGCAATATGACATTCATACCACAAAGCAGTTCAAAATAGTTCTCCCCTGAACTACTTTGGCAATCCCTTGGATGTAGGTTAAATGACATTCAAGCAGATGTGTAGTGTTGGCAAAATTTCATCTTATGAAAACATTTCCAGGCAACCAAGTTTCTTATTATTGGCGGATTAGCAATGGTGGCTTTTTCATAATGACATAAATGGTGATTGTTCCAACTCAACACATTAAGAATGCGTGTTGGAGAAGAAGATAGCAGACACTACCTAATCCATTCATCCATATGGACATCCAGCAAGTAGAGATGTACTCCTTCTGTCTAAAATCCTACAGTTTATAGAGTGATTAAAACAAATCCAAAACCTCCAATAAATGAATGGCAACATGTTTGTTTTTTCATGAGCCACCACAATTTTCTGGCCATGTTGTTTTATTAAAACTGAAAATGTATATTATAAACTACGATTGTTTGGGTTCAATATGCCTATTGTTGTTTGAAGCTGCCATTCGCTTAACTAAAAATCCAGTCTTGCTTTTCCACTTAAGGCATACAGATTTGCATTTGAAAAGACAAAAGACACCAGTAAAGCTCTATTACCTAAACCAGCAGATTGGTTTCTTAACAACCGAAAGAAAAAAAATAATCTCAGAAGTTAATTATATTGCTAAGCAATGTAATCACTTGTTTGCATCTGTCACACTTAGATTGTTTACCACTTTAGTATGGTTTTCTCCTATTTTGTTAAACTAAAGCAAACTGTTTTGTTTTTCGGTTGTTTTTTTAATAACATGTTAGGATGTTTTCATGCCTTCTTCTGCAATAAAAAGCCCAAAACAATGAGATTTTGGCTAAATAAAATGTAATGTATTCCTATAGACTGCAGAAATTAACTAATGTAATGACACAGAAAAAATGAAGTAATAAAATAAAAGAAATCATGCTTAGAGCCTCAGAATTCCTGATCAGACTCTCAAAAGTCTCTTTTTCACTTTATAGACTTGGGTAATGGGCTATTGAAAAGGCAAATCTCACTGAGAAAAAAATAAAAGCAATAAAGCCATATATGAAATGTTTTTTAAAGAAAAAAATATTCACATTTTCAATTTAGTATAATTTATAAATCTGTGTGACTTTCTGTGTTTTTTAGATTAATATAGGCAACATTTAAACAATTAACTTTATATATATACCAAGGAAGCAGTGACGCTGCAATTTGGTCAAAGGTTCTAGTGGGCCTAGAAGGTAAATGTGAAGAATGAAGAAGAGTAAACATAAAATTTTCAGACTTAATATCTCCGACACATTAGTTTTTAAAATGAAAAATGAAAAGAAACACCAATTGTCCACAACAAGTGTAAACTTTTGGGAGTATTTAATTTTACTTGTCCATTAGGGACCTGTCAATTGAAATAATGGGACAAACAGCGTATCAACTTTGAAAAGAGCAAGCATGTACAAAAACACAAAGCATCTGCAATCTATTGAATTGACCTATAGGTTTATTGTTATGCAACAAATGTGGTGACAAGATTGATAATATAACGGTGAATAGGCTATCATGGGTTTCCTATACAACTTTGCAGAAAATATTTCTGAATCCTTATATATTTACAAATCCAAAAAATCAGTCTGAAGATGATCATGTGTTAAAGCAAAAAAATGCGTCCGAAGTGTTTTTGGCCCACTTCCATATGTCTAATATATATGCATAAAGGTTCATGAACAGATTCTATATTCACCACAATGAGGCATCCGAGGAGGATTTTTTTGGTTGTGAACTTTAGTAACTGTATAAAAGATGGGTACAATAGTTACATTAGTAGTAACATGTCGAACGGTTTCTTCTGTAATGATACCCATAGTTAAACCCATTTCTCATACTCTACTTTTGCTTTAATATGATCAGTGGGATTAATTTCTAGTTTGCAGTAATAGTTTATGTCCATTAAATGTCTTTCTCATTCTGAAACATAATCCTTAGTGTTTAAAAGGACAAAGAGCCCCCCTTTATCTGCTGGCTTAAAAGTCAATTTTTGAACAGTCTCTCCAGGGCTTGTCTCTCTTGTGTTGTAAGATTATTCTAGAAGAGATATCAATATTATGCTGGTACATTTTTTTAAGATCTTTAATGGGTGCATTCTCAAAGATTTTCACTGCAGCGCTTATGGAGTAGGACCCATTTTTGATGTTTTATATTTAAGTGCATTGTGTTAATTTTGTCTCAAATCAGTTAATATGTTTTTCAAGGTATGGGTGTAAACTGGGCCAGCCTTTGGGGTTTGCGAGCTGTGTGGCCGCACAGGGCACTATGGCAGCAGGGGCGTGAGGCGGGTGCAGGGGCTTGGCCCCCTTTTGTCTCCTCTGCTCCCAACTGCTGCCCTGACTGCGTTGGTGGGAGCGCCAGGCCTTGGTCGAGGTGCGGCGCTTCATAATAAGCGCTGGAATATGACATCATATCCCAACACTGAGCAGTGAAGCTGAAAATTGCTCAGGCTGGGCTCTTTGGGGACAAAATAGCTCAGGCTGGGCTGTAATTTGTGTGTGTAATCTGGGTGCTGATCAAGTTCTATGTGGACACAAGGGCTGGCCATTGGGGTGTGCAACCTGTGATCTATGGCTGTAATTTAGGTTTTTTTTATATCTATACCTTTAATGCTGAGTTTATATGTGATTTCCAGTTGATCCATACCTGCAAAGCCAGATTTGTGTGTTATTCTGTTGATATGATTTGTTATTTTGTTGATCTGATTTGCTATGCTATGTGTCCATACATTATTTATGTATACCTGCAAATACAGGGTTTGTATATCTTATTTAGTTGATCTATACCTGCAGTGCTGTTTCCATGTGTTGTTTATTTGATCTATAGCTTCAGTGCTGAGTTTACATGTGATCCCCAGTTGATCCATACCTGCAAAGCTGGGATTCTGTTGAACTATACCGGCAATGCTATACACGCAAGTGTTGTTTACATGTGTTGTTTATTTGATCTACCTGAACTATAAGGAGGAAGGAAGAGAGGTGTGGCTTAGTGAATGAGGGGACAAAGGGACTCTGGGGAAGAGTATGAGGGAGAGGACCTTTCAAAGTCACGGTAGGGTCAGAAGGAGGGAAGATTGCACTGACTTCCCCTAATCTGTAGTCAGTGCGGCAAATATTTTTTTTTGGTGTGGGAGAGGAGGGAGTGATTGCATGGAGGGGGTGCAAAGGAAATAATTGCCTAGGGTTTAATTTTTTTTAACATTTAAAGGAAAAATGTTTTTGTTACAAAGATTGTTAGCTGTTTTTTTTCCTATATTTAATGTATTTAAGATTCATTATTGTTACCAGTGTCTCCAGTTATGTTTTATTGTACTTGTTTGCACTTGCACATAAATAATATCTGATTAGAACTAGTTGTTCGTTAGATTTTTTCCCGTTATCTTTTGTCGAGGGGGGCGTCTGAGAAGTAGTCCAAACAGGGCGCCTGAACACCTGAGGCCTGCCCTTGGTGTAAAGGACAATTTTATACGTTTTTTTACATACCTACAGTATACATGATACACACAAGTTACATACTAGCGTATATGTATCCATAATATTCCGATCGGTTGTTGTGCTTATTTGTCTTTGAGACGCTTTCCTCTCCCATTTTGCTATGTTACAGGTGAGGCCACCTTAACTTCCTATTATTATAATTTACATAATTCCTCTACATAACCTTTTTTTGTTATGCAGCTGATTTTGTAGATTGGTCCTGGCTGCCATTATATAGGTACTTGGATGAGCACAATATTTGTTTGAAGAAACATTCTAAAAGGTATCATTGCTAAATTGTAGTTATAGGTATTCTTAAATCCTTGTTGGAGATACTTTAGTCAAAAGACTCACATGCATCATAAAACTTGGAGGAATGGTTCATAACACATTTTCCTCTACTAAGTTTTACTATGGGTGAAACACATTGCAGATTCTCAAATCCAACAAGAGACAAAAGATTAGGGTATGCTACCTTAGCAGTGAATGAGCATTGTAAGATCATCGCAATGAGGATTGACAGGTGTGTCTTGTAGCTATCTGGATTATGAATCACAATGAAGCCTTCAACAACAGATGTCAAAAAGCAGAACATCCACAATGGACCATCTACTAAACTAAACAGAGTCTCCTTCAAAACCGTCTAACTCACTTAATCCTATATCTTTATAAAAACATCCTTAGAGGTCTTACATTCAATAAAGCGTGGAAAGGTGACATTTTACATTATCTAGACTTTAGAAACTGCCAAATATACTCATGTATCTACCTTTCACTCTATCGTCATAGTAGTACTATGTTGTACACTTATTTTTAACGTCTTACAAGCCATTATATTTTGAAAATATCCAAATGCTGCATGTCTACACGAACTATATACACAATATGTACACAAGTTTTGGCATACCTGACCATTACACCAACCAGGACTTTTATGACTTTGCATTCTAAATACATAGACATTAATATGTAGCCCTCCCTTTGCAGCTATAGCAGCTTCCACTAGAGTACTCATTTCAAATTACATCATATAGTATTATGTACTAAAAAATGAATGCTTGAAAATGATATTAACTAATGAAATGGTCTAATCAGCAGGAAAATTATTATGTAAGAGCACCTGTATTGTAATGTCTCCTGATTTAATTGAAATTCATTTCATAATTACGTTTGACAATAATCTAACATTTCAAATAATGTGCACATAGGTTATGTATTAACTAAAGTATATATCTGTTGTGGAAAAGGAGAAAATACTACTGTCTAAATCAAAACTGTGAATTTGTTTGATTATGTACCTCTTTTTAATCAGAAGCACACCTCTGTTCCCAGTCCTTCTTGATTGCCTGATGGATACCCAATAAAGGAAACTTCTACACACCATATGACATCTCCTCACAAAACTTTATAATAACATGTGTTACATTATTAGGCTAAACCTATAATCATCTGATTATATTGATTCTTTCCCTTCTTGATGTGCACCTATATATACAGTGTGTATATATATATATATATATATCTAGGAATGTTATGAGCACATGTACATTGCTGCTGCAATAAAAGAAAATATAATTTCTTTGAGCTATTGCCAATGGAAATTAAAAAATCTATATGAAAAAGTTATTTGTTAATTGGTTTAGGTTTCCAAAGGAAAGTGTTATAAGTATATGAAATTCTTACTACTGGTAAGACATCCCAATAATAGTTTGATTTTAGCAAGCTGATGAATGTAAACTGTATCTGTCTGTCTCTTCTTCTATCACTCTCGCTGTTTATTCAAGACAATAGTAGTAGTAAATGAAGAATAAGAAGGACACATATTTGTAGATCAGTTTCAGTAAACATTGGAAATGCTTTATGTTGCATATTCTTCATATAAATAGATATGAGTATCTTGATTCCTTACCTTCCCAACGTACAAAGGATCTCCACCAGTATATTCTTCCAATACAAAGAACTGATTCCACACCCAGCTGCGCTTTGATCTAGATTTCCCAGGCTGAATGTAAGGCTTGGATGTAGACATTGACAGCTCAGCTTGAGTTATTCCAGAAAGACAAAAGAAAATAGCTATAATTTGGAGATAATGACACAGTTCAAGTTTACCCATCTTCATTTCTCTTTTTCTTTATTTAACAGTCCAAGAAGGTTTCAACTTGATAATCTCAGTGGTTCTTCAGTAGTTAGAGTAGTACTGAATTAGAGAAACTACCCCTCTTGTATTGTCATTGAGAGTTCACAAACCTAAAAAATAATTATAGAAAGCACTTATTAAGGCAATAGTATTACGAAAGCATTAATGGAAGCTTATGACTTTAATAGTGTCTGCTAACTATTGGTATTTTGTAATAGCTTTAAACAATTATATGATCCATAATGCATAATATTTGTGCACTAAATCAATTTAGATTGCGTATGTAAAGCAAAATGTAAATATTATCACTCAAGAATAATTATAGACATGTTCTATACATTTTCAATGGCAAATATAAAATAGATAATGTAGTTAACTGAATGCCTTCTTAAATACACATTGGTTGAAATACTATGTGCTGAGACATTCATAGTATATGAATTACTTGAATTACTACAATGGCTAATATACAATTATATCAGTTGAGTTTATTCACTAAATGGAGAGTGAACAGATGAGTCTGCAGGAGAGTTGTGGCTTCAACTCCTTGATATTTGGCAGATATATCCTAAATACGTGCTTGGTTAGTATTTCCCAAACTAGTCATCCAAATTACTTGCAGTAGAGAATTTATATATTACACCATTATGTTCCATTATTGACAAGGACCATTAGTGTTCCTTGCTGACTGCTTTTAAAAGTGATGACTTAGTCTGTTTTATAGGCCTAACCTTACACTAGCTATACTAATCATATGCCACAATAGTCATCCCCAGGGAATGTCAAGAGAGGGTAGTTAACCAAGTTTTTTTAATGTTCCAAAGTCTGCTTAAAACATTTTTAAGGAGCTGCTGGCATTTTTATGAGAACATAATTCATATGAATAATATTTATTCAAAAATGTACACTCTGATGTCCCAAGAAAATACATTGACATGCTAAAAGGATGTATCTTTTATACAGTATTTTTGGCATCAGCTTAAAAAAGTTTTGTCCACAATTTAAAAGGCAATTATATAGATATAGATATATATATATATATGTATGTATATATATATATATATATATATATATATATAGTATAAAATATGTAAGAGATGAACGTCGAAATGAAGCTGAATGTTTACTTGCGTAAATAAATACAATAGTAAAGTATTTTGTCATATTTCACTAACAGATAACTCAAATAGAAACATTATAAATAACAATAAACTATGAAAACAGAAAATAGAAGAAGCCTGCATGAGCTGGTTTAATAAAAATAAGTTTATAGTATAATTCATTGCAATATTTACTGCACCCTAGGCTTTAACAGTTTTGTACTTTTATTCACACACCTGCCATTTGGAATTCCAATAATGTATCATAGATAAACCTGTTAGTAATAGAGTTTTTAATGAAATAATGTAGACATTGTATATTGTTAAGTGATGAATTGCATATAACAAATATTAACTTAATGAAATAAGAACACCCTGTGCATTAATTCTTACTTCTGGTTAAAATGTTTGTAGAGATATATGAATATATATGTATATATGTTCACACTAAATATTTTTGATTGAGTTAGTGAAACACAATCTACAGTTATGTGAAAAGGAAAGTTCACCTTCCTTGAATTCTGTGGTTTTACATATTAGGGCATAATAACTGCCAGGACCTGGGCCAGCAGGTCGGGTAGAAGCACAATTGCAGGGGATATCTGAGGCTCTGTCTGTACTCCGAGATGCATATAGACAGACAGGTAAGTACAGACAAGAGATAACAGTTTCACACCAGGCTGATATACAAGAATAGATTGCACTGATGAATAGGAACAGGACTGGTACTTACAGTGGCGTAAAGCTTAAACCCACTGGCAGGGCAGACGGCAGGAAGCCCACTGCCAGGGCAGACGGCAGAAAGCCTACTGGCAGGGCAGGCGGCGGGAAACCCACTGGCAGGGCAGACGGCGGGGAATATAGATAAGTCTGGCACACGGTGGGGTCTGGTACATGAATCAGGACCAAGAACGTAGCCAAGGTCATACACAGAAAATCAGAACAGGAAACCGGATCTTTAGCTGCAAGCAGACTAACTGGGACCCAAGCTAAACTCAGGTAACAAGGCTCACCTGCCCCAAGTAATTGGATATGGGTGCTCCAGAGAGGGTAGGTTGGCCACTAGTGGTGGGCCTTGACAATAACTAACAATCATCTGTTCCTTAGCAGGTCTAAAAATAAGGTAAATAACAACACATGGCATATTACACTATGTAATGATTTATTCAATAAAAATAAAGTCAAAATGAAGAAGCCATGTGTTAAAAACTAAGTACACCCTATATTATATTGCAGCTCAATTGGCAATGCTTCTATCTCTCTCCGTCAATCCCTCCACAGTACGCTGGGTTCAATTGGAATCGGATCTACGTGCTGGTGCCTGCTTGGGATGGATGATGTGGTATTTAAATCTGAACAAAGCAGTAATTTCTAACAGTCCCACTCTCTTCTATTCACTTACCATATAGTACCAATTTCGACACAAGTTTCAACTCACCAATAAAGGCACCCATTTGACTCCACTATTCCAGAACCAAGATTTTCCCACAGTCAACCAAGTTTGCCAATTTCAGTGGTGGGTCGCAAAAAAGAACCATAGGAGATTTGCTTCATAACAACAAGCGCTATTCCTTACAACATCTGTTGGTTTTTACACGCAACAGAACTATTTTGTTTCCGTCAACTTTCGCACTATTTACATTTCTTTCTCAAACAACACCCGATAAACACATCATCGTTTTATGAAAGGGCTTGTCATTTATCCCGCAAGCCCATAGGAGCCATTTCTCAACTGTATAACCATATAATTGGGGATAAATTCCCTACCTCGCCTTCGTTTGAACAAAAGTGGGAGTCAGACCTTGCTCAAACACTCAAACCTTCGGAATGGGGTGAGATCTATGAAAACATCTGGAAGGTCACCACATGTATTCTCATTCAGGAGAATGGCTTTAAATTGCACTGAACAAGTATCATTTGTTTGGAAGATTTGTCGGGCGAAAGCCTCTTCTCTATCTAATATGAACATGGCAGCACAGCTTAGATTTGCAAAGTTACATCTGAGAAAACCACAAAACTTTTGGAACAGACAAGAACAAAACAGAGATGTTTGGCCATAATGTACACTGCCCCCTTTGGAGAAAACCAAACACAGCATATCATCACAAACACTTCATACCAACTGTCAAGCACATAGGTGGAAGGGTGACGATTTGGGCTTGTTTTGCAGCCGCAGCCACAGCCACTTTGGTATGTGTTTTGATAAACATAAATACTAAATAGTTTTGTTAAACTAAAAAGTGTAATATTTATATAATATAAAGATAGTATTACTGGAAATATAATGAAAATAAACAAATACTATATATATATATATATATATATATATATTTTTTTTTTTTTTTCCATGCATTTTAGACGGAAGTTATTTAAAAAGTGAACATGCATAAATTAGTGTTAGGAACACTAGATAAAACCACAGGATGCATTATATTTCAACATTGTATTTAAACATTGATCATTGGGGTGGTGATCTCAAAGTAACAATGACTGTACTTATTTAAAGTAGCTTTCACATGGAAAACCTAAAGTCTATTTATTGCACATTTTAGTATAGAGCTTAACTAATTTTAATGTAAAGGTTAATGTATTGTAAAAAAGTAGACCAGTACCCTTTTAAATTGCTATTACAGATTGATATATGGCACAAGGTATAAATTATGTTTTACAGACTGCAAAAACAAGAAATAATGAAGTAACAATTCATTAAATCTTACAGTCTCATTTAAAAAACATATTAAAATTAATAGCAGGATGGATCTACTGTATGTTGCATATAACCCCCTTTACTTTAAATTCTCAGCCAAAGCCCCTTAATGCATTTTATGTGATGTAGCATTTCCAGCATTTTCATTTTTTTGTAACCTCCTTACGCTTTGGAATGTTTTGTAGAAATCTTTGACATTTTATAAATAATAACATGAAATAGAGATTTTGACCTATAATTTCAGTAATAAACTACTTATGTGAAGAATAGTAGAAGTGGTGGATAGTAATACCATTAAAGAACAGAGGACAATAGTATGGGAGAACAAAAGGTAAGAATGCAGGTATATTTTTTACTTTTGATAAAATACTATATAATGCATGTAAACGATGTCTGACTAAGCCTCTGTTCACTTTTATGCAAGTCTAACAAAGGTTACTTTCTTTCAGCATTATACTGCTCTATCACTTTCAACTATATATATGTAATGTCACCAGTAGTTCACCTTCTCTCTCTACCTACTTTACTCTTTATAAATGTGACTCAGTTTGCTTCATGACTATTTATATGAGATAGATGGCATTTGCATGCTGTGGTTTGATTTATAGGTATATTTGAATGAGTGACATTTTTATATATACATGAAATCAGCTAGTCTACTCTTTGTTAATTATTCTAGTGTATCTTTGCTTTTTGTGCCAGGACAGGCATCCACACAACCGTTCCTTTGCATTGTGTGCAGGCTGGTGACGTTAAGGAATAAAATATGTAGGGCCGTGTGTGACCTGTGAAATCGCACTGGGCACAACCCCTGAAAGGGTGCCTCCAAGGGTCAGGTTGGCCAATATTTTAACAAAGGGCGGGTCAGGAATGTCACATAACACAAGGTCAGTGCGAACTTTAACGTGGGGCAAAAGTGACCCCTTTAACCCATAGCAACTGCGGTCACAGGGGTTGCAACTGGGACCGAGACCACCACTCTGTGATTACTTCGGTACAGGCCCACTGCTTACCTCTGTGTTGCGTGCAACCTCTCTTGTATCACCCAGGAGAAGCAGACTCATGTTAAGACACATCATATGACTTTGCTGCATTCCAGTTTCCCCTGGCAGGTGAAAGAAGTTGTGCAATCAATGCAGAGGTAAGCTATGGGCCTGTATGGAAGTGTGCAACCGCCACAGAGAAGTCAGCAGTTGAGGTAAGAGTGTGGGGAAGTTTCTATGAATGAGTATGTATGAATGAGCAAATGAATGAGTATTTGTGAATGAGTATGTATGAATGAGTGAACAAATAAGAATGTGCATGATAGCATGGATGTGTAAGTGTGAGACAAAGATGGCACAGACAGGCTGTTCAGGGCAAGCATGGCACAGGGAGGCTGTTTGGGGCAAATATGGCATGGGCAAAGATGTGACAGACTCTGTGTGCAGTCTCTGTGCCAGGGCTGGCTTTTGCATTATTTATTTGATCTATACTTTCAACGCAGATTTTCAAATGTTATTTATTAATACTTGCAAATACAGCGTTTGTATGCCTAATACAGGGGACCTAAACCTGCAAAGCTGTGTTTTCCTGTGTTGTTTATTTTATCTAAAACTGAACAACATTAAGGAGGAAAAGAAGAGGGGACAAAGGGACTCTGGGGTTATGAATACAGGTGTGGCCGGCCCTCATCACGAATCGCACACCGGACCAAAATAAACTGAGAGGTCGGTTCATGCAAACTACCCACACTCACAGTACTCCCTTGCAATTCCTGGTGGCTATTAATGCTGCGCACAGGGATATGAAGTCATATTAAAATGCAAGTACGTCTAAGGGAAAGCAAGTGTGTGGATGCAATCTGGGTGTTTGGCAAGTCCCGTGGATGCAATCTAGTTGCTGGAGCAAATGCTATGTGTGCAATCTAGATGTTGGTCATGTTTTATGGATGTAATCTGGCTGCTGGACAAGTTCTGTGGATGCAATCTGGGTGTTGGTCAAGTCCTGTGGGTGTGTAATATATGTGCTGGGGCCAGTTCTATGTGTGCAATCTGAGTGCTATACCATTCTGAGGATACAATCTTGGTGCTGGGGCCAGTTCTATCCAGTGCAATCTTAGTGCTGGACACGTCCAATCTGGATGCTGGGGCAATTCTTATGTGATTGATATAGGTGGTGGGTGCAATCTAGGTGCCAAGGCTGGTGTATGCGACCTGTGATCTATGTCTACAATTGAGGGTGTCCATGCGTTATTTATTTATCTATTTATGCCTTCAATCTTGAGTTTGCTGGTGTTTTTTTAGTTGATCCATACTATGTGAGGGAGATAAAGAGTGATGTGGCACAGTGAAGGAGAGCACAAAGCTATTCTGGGGTATGATAACCTAATAATGGTCCTGAGAATATGATGTTACTGTTCAGTATGTCAAAATACTGGTACCAGTGTTCTAAGGATCCCAGTAAGGAAATGTATAGCGGGAATATATACACAAACAGAAATCTTGTACAAATAAGTTTGCATTGCTGTTTTCGACAAGTTGGGTAAAATAATTTCATGAAAACACTTCCGAGTAGGTGGTTTCCAAGAGACATAGCATTTTATTTTGTCAATACACATAAACATAGATCTAAGATATAATTTCCCTTTAGACTCAAAAGATGCAATATAAAAAATATACTTTTTTAAATGTATTTTATGTGCTCTTAAAAACACCTATTGTTTTAAGTGTTAAAATAACACTAAGTAAAGATAATTCAATACAATATACTTAGAAATCTTTAGAGATCCCTTAATAAGCTTGGTTTGCTGTATAAATTGTGAGAATTTTTAATTATAATGTGAATTCTGTTACAAGAAACCCACTTAAGAGCTAATTCTAAAGCCATTCTGCAATGAAATAGATTTGATTCTGTTGAACTGTGCTCATCATAAAAGCCTAGTTAAGCTCAGAAACCAGAACCCACTAAAAGAGCCAATATATGCTAGAAGTGGAAGACGCAGAATTCTATATTCTCTGAACCCTTTCTCTTTTCTCAATTAGTGTCTTCTTTCTTCAGTACGACAGTGACACCCACTGGTTAACTATGACAGCCTTGAAGTTTCCCTGCAGAGACATCATCAATGAGACAAAACAGCTCAACCTTTACTGGATCAAGATTTTTTTTTTTTCTTAAGTTTTTTCTTACTTAAGATTCTTTAAACAAAGTAGCATGATATGAAATGCAACTTGTTACTAAAAATCCAAAGCTGTACGTTATGTCTGGGTTATTTAAAATCACAAGGCCTACTTCTGCCATATAACATTATATCAACATAAAGTTTCTTCACTTGCTCTATTAGTTTGTAGTATTTTAACAATCACGTAGTTAGAAAAAATGTATAAACAATGGATATTTAATCATAGCACATATATCTTGGGTGCTGATACTATTTTTAATGTGTAATTAACTTATAATTTACAATACTAAAAAATTAAAATATATTTAATTAGAAAAAAAAATTACACAGCTGTAATGCTTGGAAAATAAACACTTTGTCATTAACTTGGTGATTAGTAAAATAATTAACCCTTTCCATTGTGGAGGGGAATATGTACTTTGTATTGTGTTAACCATGACACCAAATTTGACAAATATCTAAACCATATTTATTTATGTTTCTGCAACATTCATAAACTGTATGGTGCAACTCCCATCAGATCCATACACATTGCATCTGCAACAACAATTAATACTTATACCCTACAAAAGACTTGGAGGTCCAACCAGTTGTTGATCTATTCAGTTGAAGTTGCCTATGTTATGTAATCCACTGAAAAATGAAAAGCTGAAGAGCTCCTTGCTAATATTGGAATGAAATAAAACATGAATTGTCAGCTGTCCAGTTAGAGCCTAGTGTTTTTAATATAAATTATTTAATTATTGTAATATGTTTAAATTATCTGTATACCTGTGCATGACATAGCTGGAGCAATAACTACAACAGGAGGTACAAACGGTTAACATGAAAACATGTGACAAATGACAAAATCACTAGTTTGCTTAGAAATAACAATGTTTTGAGGCAGGAAATGTTAAAGAGAGAGGAATATTATTTTATGGATGGAAGCTCAGAAAGGTCTCCAAGATGTTAACAAGGTGAAAATGTCACTATTAATTAACCATAGTGCTTCCCAGTTGGGTAGGTGTCAATTTATGAAAATAAGACATTCAAAAAACAGTATGTTTTTTTTGTAGAGAAAATAATGGAAGGAAAAAGGACCTAGAAGAGGGAGCCAGCAAAGTAATAGTACTGTGAATAACTTGGTCTTATGTATAATTAAAGCAGCTGAGACATGAAGCAAGAATATTAAACTATTTATGCAACACTAAAACATAATAACAAATATTATTACATGCACTTCATATCCCAATATTGTTTCGGAGAAAAAGATACTGAAGCTAGCCCCTACCAATATAACATATGATGTGACAAAAAGGTTATTTGGAGCCCTGCAGTTCTGAAAATGACTCCTACAATAAATGTGCTTCTGTGAGCTGTATGATGCACATGAAAGCAATCCTGGCAAATCTAGGTGCATGATGTGGTACAATATTGAAAAAAAACTAGCAATACCAAAACTTTCTATATTTATTGAAGATATTTATAGATTATTCCATATTACACAGTTTTATGAAACTACACTGGTACTACACTAGCACCATTTGTCATTATATAATGTCAACAATAATCCTTTTTTCTGATTTTGGAAATTGACCAATACTGATTTGTTTAAGATGAGTAATCTTTACTTATTGTTTAAGAAGATTTATCTTTACTTACTTCCTGGCCCTTCACAGTATTGCCACATTTCAACTTTTCATATATTTTATATATATATATATAATTATCATATATATCATATATTTAAATACACGAAAAGTTGAAACGTGGCAATATATATATATATAAACAAAGAATCACAACTTTGTCATTGTTATTTCCATGAAAAACAACATAAAGCATGCAAGCCTTCACCTTCAAGGTGTGTTGGAACACAAAATACTGGTAAGTCCTATTCTTTGGTAGCAAAGCACTTATTTTCATCAGATATACTGGGCATCTGGAGGCATCTGGAGGCGTTATACACACAAAGGTCATGTGTCTGTATCAATACCTTAAACATATATTTTTTTGTATCTATGTATATATATGTATATATATATATATAATTAAAAAAATAATATATAGTTTTATAATATACAATATGATCGCACTTACACAGTGAAGCAGTTTCCCTGCAGACATGTAGAAAGGTATACGTTCCCAAATACGTGTATCGTGACAGATGACTGTACCGCTAGAGCCAGTGATGTGCTCATAATTGTACACCAGCGTGAACAGAGGGTATCCTGACACTGTCTCGTGAAGTCATGCTTAACATAACCCTCTGTGACCTTAGCCACAGCACGCACTGCCAGAACACAGTGATAAAGTACTGAACCACACGCACTGGAAGTCTTAGGACTTCACAATGTGAACAGTACGTCTTCTGACATTTAACCTGACCTGCATTATACTGCAAAGTAAATAGAAAACCTTCACACATTTATTTAGGATGGAGATGTTGTGTACAATTCCCAAAAGCATAATCAATACAGAACTACCTTTCAAAATAGCAAGATCTGCCCCAAGATACATCCCTGCTTTCTCAACAGAGGGAAACTTAAATGTAGACGTTCAGCATCCACGGATATATTCACTTACAACAGGTCGGTCGATTATAGAGTAAAGATTTACCTTGCTGGACCCTTGGATCACCTGCCTAAATTGTCTGTATCGTCTCCTGATCTGTTTGTTCTCCAGCCTATCCCCCCTTCCCTTCTGTGCCTTCTTATTTCAAGCATGCCTTTTTGCAGACTTGCCTTTTTTTATATGCTTACTGGCAGCAGGTATTTTTTTTGTATTATCTCTTTTCAAAGCAAACCACTGATTAGAATGGAAGTAACTTCTAAATGTCATTGATGCTGCATGCAAATGATACATCTTTCTGTAACACTATTGAGAACCCTAGGCTACAGTTCACTGGAATGAATTGCTTACAAACAATCCACAGCATAAAAGACTCCAAAATAGCATCTGGATCTTACCTTATTTCTTTTTCAAGTGTAGCCAAAATGATTATGTAAATCCCTCCTGTGCCTTGTGCTGCTTAGCTTGTACCCTCTCCTTCAGACATGTGCAGTTAGCTTCCACTGGTAACTTAGCGGAGGTCTGATTGACTCAGGCTGTGCAGTAGGAGCTGCAGCTCAGAGGAATGATGGGCTCCTTGGCTCTGGATTGCTATGAGAGAACATACCCTCTGACTTGCTCTTACTTCATCTGGAGATCTAAGGCAGCGCAGTCACTTTTCGTTCCTCCTGGAAATCACATTCACTATGAAGCAGGAATCCAAAGCTAAAGCAGGGTGTACAGCTGGAGTCCTTCTTCTCAGTACTCTGATCAGGAGAGGGCTCTAGAAGGGGCGGGGCTCCAGCCAATCTATCTTATGGTGAGATATTTGCATTTGAAAGCACTGAGCTTCAGGAGAGAGTTTTAAGATATATTTGTCCAGCTTGTCATTAGAAGTCATGATCAATTGAGCTCTCGAGGCATAAAGGCACAGTCATAAAACGAATCACAAGTTAGGTGGTTTTTTTTTTTTTTTGTCTTGCTTTATAGTTTTGCCCTTTCAATCTCTCCAGCATGCCCTAGTTCCGCTCTTTCCCTTCTGTATATTCTCCATCCTGCTGTGTTATCTGGTGTTGGATCCTAGTGTATGATTTAGTCTCAGCGTGAGACTCATCACCTAGAAAAAAGGATGTTCAAATACTTTGTAACAATAGAGGCTGGTTTAAGTATACACTGTTGCTGACAATAGTTTAAGGATTGCTCTAGATTGCTCTTGATTTTCCAGGCATTGCAAGTACATTATAAATTCACCTATATAAATATATAACACACTGACGTTTTTCCTCCTGTTTTTTTTTTTTTTTTGCATGCTTAAAAAAATAAACATGTTTACGTTTGTGATTTCTCTTACCAAAACCAAGCACAATGCAGGTCTTTGCAGCTGGTGCTGTTGGACTGCAATGCCCATCATCATCAGCCAGAATGACTTGTTGTCATATGAGTACAAATATTTCATATTCATATTTTTTTTTTAATTTCAATTTCTGTAATATGGTATAACACTGAACATTATTTAATAGGGGTTCTGAAAAATGATGCCTGAAAATAATGAGTAGGCATTCAATGCAAATGAGTGATTCCCTACACTACTTGTAATAATAGGAACTGTAGCTATATATTTATGTATGAGTTGTTTTCTTGGCATGATATTTTTTATTAGACTGGTATGGTACAGTGCTGCTTTATTTTGGAAAAAAATAAATATAGTAAAGTTAATCATTGGAAAATGTCTTATATAACAAAATCAACATTCTAATAGACTCCAGGCCAGTAAGCGGGAAAATTATCTAGCTCAAGCACATTAAATACCAAACAGCATTAAAATAAATACATAAAAACCTACAACGTTTTGCCTATACTGATGCTGTTAGTGGTGAAGTGTTTTCCAACCAGTGGTGGACTTTAGCTGTCATTGTGGTTGTCACTTTGCTAAAGTGGGACAAGCAGCTTCTGAGACTGTTCTTACTTGTAGTTCAGTGTTGTATTTTGGTTTTGTGCTGCCCTAGGCAAGACTACACTCGGGCACACCCTAATCTAAAATTGACCCACCCCTTCCTGTCAAGACCACACCCCTTCCTGATTAAGACCCACTGCTTCCTCTGTAAACTTCACCTGTTCCTCTCTGTACATTAAAAGTGGATACTGAGTGCCTACTTATCTTTAAATAAAATAATGAAAAGTGTAAATGTAACCATTTTTACAAAGATCAGTCATTCATGTCAACTATACTATATGGATAATAGGCACCCAAATTGATTTAATTAGCACGTGGTCAGTGCACGTGAGCGGTAACGCTACACCAAGGCTTCAACCGCTGTCACTGGACATTCATACCCCATTTGCATCATTCATGCAAGACACTGCAACTGTATGTATCAACACATCTAACCTTTAATACTACCTAGCACACACAATGACACACATTCACTCCCTACTTATATCAATCGATCAATTATGAAACCAGGGGCATACCTAGAGTATTTGGCACCTGGGGCAGATCCTATATTTAAGGGATATGACAAGACGAGAATTGACAGACTAAGACAAAATGATACATTAGGTGGAGAGAGCCCTGCTCGCAAGCTTACAATCTTGGGGGAATGGGGTGACAAACAAAAGGCATAGAGAATAGGTGAGAAGTGCTGTGGTGGTTGTATCAATGACAAGGAGGTTCTAGCAGCTAAGATGGAATGCTTCTCTGAAGAATTGGGTTTTGAGATGAATTCTTGAATTTTGGGAGGGAGGGTGAATGCTGAAAATTCGGTGAATGTAGATTCCAGAGATATGGGGCAGCCCAAGTGAAATATTGTAGACAGGAAAAGGAAGGAGGGGAGCCTTAGCCCATGGTTACAGAAATGTATGGAGGAGCAGTGTTATGGGGGGCCTTATAGGATATATAACTGGATATAGGATAACTGTTATAGTTATAAACTGAGGCAAACATTGACAGTGGTATAGGATAACTGTGATCATTATATACTGAGGCAAACATTGCTGGTGGTACAGCGTAATCCCTATCACTATCACAGGCATTGACAATAATGCAGCATAACCCCTATCACTATATACTAAGCCAAACATTGATGTGGTGATGATTTTCGGTTTCGAATTTTGGAAACCGAAAATTCAGCATTCACTTGGCCGAAACCGAAAATGACCCCCCCAACACACCTTTAAAAACAAAAAAAACAAACACACTTTTATTGAAAGTAACACACCAAAATTGGACAAAATATGCAATAACAATATATATATATATATATAGATATATATACACACACACATATATATGTGTATATATATATATATATATATATATATATATATATATGTATATATATATATATATATATATATATATATATTATATATATATTATATATAATTGTTAACAGCAATCACTACCCTGTCTATGCCCAGCATACCCAGATTCCACCATGTACTGGCTGACTTAGCATGATAGGAGTGTATTGCTAACAGCAATCACACTCCTATCATGCCCAGGTTCTAGCATGTACTGGTTGCCTGGGCATGATAGGAGTGTGATTGCTGTTAGCAATCATATATATCTATACATTAATATTGTTATTAACAATAAACATAAAGGTGTGAGCGCACATGCCTCAGTACACAACCTTAGAGTATATCTATATACATATATACTTGCATATAATCTGGTTTAGACCACTCTTTTAGCCCTGTAAATTGAGACACAGAAAGATCATAGTGTAACCGATAAAAGCAGTTATGATTTTAATGGGGTATAGAATAAACTCCCATGAGATAGAGCCATGAACATGCTCTATATAAACAGCTCAGGGTGTAAACGAAAGGATGCCTTCCTTCCGAGCCCACTCCAGGCAGTCCTTACAATTCTTTTCCTTCTGGATCCTATATTTCCCCAAATATAAAAATACAGTATACTTAAAAACACAACGCATTTCGACTTTATTTATTTTTCAAGTGTATTGTCCTTATCCTTTGGTTCCATATTTATAATGTGCCTAACACTGGTTTTGGCACCAATTCCACAAACTTCCGGTTTCCGGTAGGTCACTTCCGGCGCAACCTCTTGCTTCTGCTAGGTCCTAGGTCCTGGTGCAACCTTCAAAGCGTCCCTTCCAATCGGCTGTATTTTAAACTCAGTCCAATATGGGCATCACCCATTATTAACCCCTTAATGACAAAGCCTGTACAGGTACGGGCTCAAAATGCATTGTTTTCAATAGGTTTAGGGACCACCCATTGTCCTTAAGGGGTTAAGGCTCTTATGGAAGGCAAAATCCGGCAACCATTTTGGAAAAGGGCAAAAAGAGAAATACTACAGTTAAAATTCAATAATAAATCCAAAACTACATATATATAAATTGATTAATATATGAATACAACACATATTTAATCTTGTATAACAGACTGAGTATAATTCAACCCTTTATTGTCAACTAAAAAAAAATCATACTATTTGGTCTTCCCCATCAAAAACAATTGATTTCCAAATCTATGTTTAGACCGCTAGGTGAAATAGTGTTCATTTCAAACATCTACTTCATCTCTGTTCAACTGATTGTTATTGAATTTTTCTGTACAATTACGCCATTGGTGTGTTACTTACTTTTAATAAACGTGTGGTTAACACACCAAAATTGGACAAAAAATCACTAACAATATTGTATATATATCATTATAATATTATATATTATATATGATTGCTAAGAACAATCACAATCCTATCATGCCCAGGCAGCCAGTACATGCTGGAACCTGGGCATAATAGAAGTGAGATTACAGCCTCCCTATGCCATGCTATACCCCCACCACACACTTACACATCCATGCTACCACACACACACACACTCATTCACAAACATTCATTTACAAACATTAATTCACTCTGTCACTGTCACTTTTCCTCCTCCTCTTTGTTCTTCCTCTTGGCTCTTCTTCTTCTTCTGTGTCCTTCTGGTGCAGTGAGCGCGGAAAGCGGTGGGCACAGCTTCAGTGTTGTGCGCTAGGATATGACATCAAATCCCGACACATAGCATCAGTTGCCCCACGCATTAACAGACCTCCCGCTCCCTTGATTGTCTTTAAGCCGGTTAGAGGGAGATCCTTGATCTCCCCAACCGAGCCTGCTCCTCTAGCGGCGGACATTACTGTCCCTCTCTGGAGGGGTCCCGGCGTGATTGCACCCCCCTGATGAGCGGCACCCAGGGCGGTACATGAGAGTGGGTCTGTACAGAGAAGGTAGAAAGGCCAAATAATTGTTACTTTTGTTAGACATGTTAACATTTTCTAACTATGACCTATAGGTTAGGCACAACTTGCTCATGAATACCCATTTCACCACTATTTGCGGTGACCTCTATGCATTTACCTGACAGCAGGGGATTGTGTTAAGGCATGCCTTGGGACATGACATTATCTGACCCTGGTGATGAGCAGGGATATATGATGTCAGCTCCTGCAGTAATACAAGCACCATCAGTGTTTGATGTCATAACATGTCACTGTAACTCATTAGCATCATCTGGCAGCTGTAGCACTTGCTGACTGCCTACCTTAAAGTCTTACACTTATCTCTAAGATAAAAAAATGTTGCTTTCACTCCAGGGGTGTATTTGCTCATCTGGGACTTTGTAGACAAGTGTAATGTTTTCATTCCATGATATAACAAAGCAGGAGATTTGTGGATTGTTCTGTAATATTCATCTGACCTCCTGTGAGCTCATTGGGTTTTGTTGCAAACCTATGGTAAAATAAAAAAGACATATCATACAGTGAACTCCAATTATATTGGCACCCTTGGTAAATATGAGGGAAGAAGGCTGTGAAAATTGCCTTTATTGTTTTGCTACCATCCTTTGCCAAGAAAACAGCTCTGAGTCTTCATCTATAATGCCTGATGAGGTTGGAGAATACACAGCAAGGGATCCAAGACAATTCGTCCATACACAATCTCTCCAGATCCTAACTCAATGCTGGTGGACTCTTCTCTTCATTTCAACTCACAGATTTTCCATAGGGTTCAAATCTGGAGATCGGGATAGCAATGGTAGGACCTCAATTTTAGTAAGTAAGTAGTAAGTAAAGCATTGTGCATTGAGTTTGATGTATGTTTTGGATCATTCTACTGCTAGGAGATCCAACCACAGCCCATTTTAGGCTTTCTGGCAGTTCATTTAATATCTGTTCATATTGGATAGAGTCCATGATGCCATACATCCTAAGAAAATCTCAAAATCCTCTGGCAGAAAAACAGCCCCACAACATTAAATAACCATCATCATATTTAACTGTGGGCATGAGGTACTTTTCCAAATGGCTACCTCTCTGGGTGCGCCAAACCCACCCCTAGTATTTTTTGCCAAAAAGCTTTGGTTTCATCTGACCACTGAAACCAATTCCATTCAAAGTTCCAGTAGTGTCTGGCAAACTGAAGAGAGTTGAGTTTGTTTTTGGATAAGAGTAGAGGCTTTTTTCTTTTCTGAACAACTTGTGGTAAAGTAGGTGATGTTGGGTTATAATTTTGGAGACGTTCTGTCCCCAAGACACCACTAACTTCTGCATTTCTCCAGCTGTGATTATTGGAGATTGTTTAGCCGCTCAAACCATCCTCTTCACAGTGTTTTGAGATAAAATAGGCACACGTCCTCTTCTGGGGTGATTCCTAATATTTCCATGTTACTGGAACTTCTTAATTATTGCCCTGATTGTGGAAAATGAACTTGCCTTTGCTATTTTCTTATAGCAACTTCCCATTTTGTGAAGCTCAACAACCCTTTACCATAGATCACAGCTATACTCCTTGGACTTACCCATTGTGATGAATGGCTAAGGGAATTTGGCCTATGTGTTACCTGATATTTATACCCCTGTGAAACAGAAAGTCATAATTGAACTAAAAATGTAAAATATCAGTGGGGTCCCAATAATTATGCCACACATATTTAACAATGTTTCACATTTTTGGGGATAAAACTGTGTTGTATTTGCCATAGTTTGAAATACATGAGAGCAGAATATATTTGCGTATTTTTGTGAAGAACAAATCCAAGGGTTACAATAAAGACAATCTTTCACAGACTTCTTTACTAAGGGTGCCAATATTAGTGGAGGGCTCTGTACCTGTTTGTACTTTTAGCCTAGAGTAAATATTTGACCCCACTGTTGTCCATCCACCATTGCATCATAAAGTAACACTTATAATAATTAGTAAAAACTATTTGTCAGAATGTGAGAAAAACATCTTATCATTAATATAGACTGTTTTTAAATTAATAGATTCTCTGTCTTTTGCTTGAA
>VKOC01000006.1:27523399-27533815 GCA_009364415.1 Spea multiplicata
TGCCCGTATTTTAAGATACTCTAAACAGCTTTTGGTAAATATCTGGTTTAATCTTTCAGTACACTTTAGGTTGTAACACTGAAAATGATCCTTGATATCTACTATACTGGTTTTCATACTGTACTATAGTTACTGTGTTTTTGCTGTTGTAGATATAAATATAATATGACATTGATAATAATCAGGATAAAATAGATAAAAAAATGAAACATGCCAAGAGTAACTTCGTTGAAGTAGAACATGTGCTTTTTGAAGTGTATTTTGATTTGTCTTTTTATAAAATTAAATAGAAAAAAAGGATTTTAATAGCCATATGGTCTTTTGTGTTTTAAAATAAAATTACTATGCAAACTTCACTTATGTTACATAACAGTTACAGTTAGCATTTTTATTTACTTTGTCACTTTCTCTGTTGACTTATATTTTCTATCATTATTAAACCTTTTTTTGCAATTTGTATCCTTTGTTTTCATTAACTGGATACCAATCTTTAACTCTTTAAGTGTACTTCTGTCACTGGATGAGGAAATTCTGCTGTCATCGAAATGTATCACAAACTCTTGTTGTCCAATGTATCTAAAATGTACAGGTTTGAGAAAAATGTTGTCATCCCAGTACATGCATAGTTAATATCATAGGCCACATGGTGAGTATATGTCATTATACATTCATCATTTTAAAGCTACAGCATACTGTTTTAATAAGAATGGTACATATGGTTCCCCTACTGTTAACCAATATGCTTTTGGATTTATATATTTTTTTTTCTGAAGGTATCAAATACTGATCTTTAATACATTTAAGAAAATAATAAAACATAAAGCAATCTTTTTATACATTTACAAACATTATATGTTTTCATTAATACATTTTTTATGTCACTGCTTTTATTTATGTTTTGTACCAAGTTAGCTGGAAAATACTGCACATAAAAAATATATGTAGCTCAGCCAAAGCTTAAAAATGTGACAGCTCAATAGGCAGAAACAGTTTCTGTTCCATCTGATCATATGTGAGAATTTGGATGATAAATACATTTAATGCTATATAACATGCCACACATTGTAAATTCATCTTAACTTTAAAGAGTTTAAGAAAAAAATATTTTTGAGACTGGTTGGCTATAAAAGAAAATAAATTGACACGTGAGAGACAGAACAGTTAGACAGTATGTTTGTTTCGTCAGTGATGGTTTGCTGAACAAAATGTATCCGTTCAAATCATGCTGGGTTACTATCCAAGGTTGTCTCTGAAGAGGTTACATCACAGACAACCAAAGGGCTGTGTGGTCTGATGCATGGTGATGGTTCCATGCAGTACTCATTATCCATACATCAAGGAAGGTGTAAAGGATAAAAAAAATGATTTGCTTTCACTATTCTTTCTGCTCCCAGCCTCAATAAAATAAATGGATGCCTTGGACCTGCTGAAAACACCAACAGCACAGTTTTATGTCAACTCTTATTTCAAGATATGTTTGTGTTTAATGTATATGCTTCTATAGAAAAGTAATTAGTAATATATTTGCATTGTGAGTAAGAGAAAAGCACAAACATGCATGTTGGCCCCTTTGTACTCCTGGGCTTTCTGAGCAAAACAAGGTCAGTGGTGAAGAAAAAATCACACACTGACTCCTCAGTCAGCATGGTACAAAATTGTAAAAGTAGAACAGTCACCATTAAAATTCATAGAATAATCTGATCAACAAGAATAATCAAATGGTTGTTATAATTACTGTACTACTGCACAAGAAGCTCTCATTATAAAAGACCTATATAGATTCCTAAAATATGAGGAAACCAGTCTACCATTCATAGTTGTTGTATCTTTTAAGTAAGATGTAGCATTTTATTTTATAGAATACATTAGTGGATGAAAGGGTCTAACCCAGGGTCAGACTGGCGAAGGCCAGGCGGCCCTCAAGTGGCCCTTGCATGCTACCTTTTCAGCTCATGTAACATGCCATTGGGCAAATGCAGCTTCTGGCTACACACTGCAGCACCCGATCTGCCGCTGGAGTGAGTATGTGGGGATGTTGACCAGCGGCCCACAAGGCCTGGTCTAACCTTGAAATTTATCATATTGCTACATAACACCCATATGGTTTGGCGCCAGAGAAGAATCTGCAAAGCTAATATCTTTAGCTACGTTTTTAATATATAATGCCAAATTGGTTTTAGGTTATTTTTTTATCCACAATGCCCTATATTATAGCATCTACCTAACAATCCTATCCGATATTACTAGAAAATACCATTGATGTACATTTTCATAAATGAAGATTCCATACACTTTAGTCATGTAAGCATGCAAGGATGAGGTCTTAGTTCCTCATAAATTATTCCCGAAAGCCTGTATCATAACCTTTTATTCTGTGATTAAATATTTGTGACTTTGAGTTAAAACATTTTTTCTTATATATAATAAATCTTCCATAAATTAAATTATTGTACCCTGCAAACCCTTCAGAATAGTTACACTCCAGTAGTTTATATTGTTATATAGTGACAATTAGTCACAGTTATTAGGTGAGCTGGTTTACATCTTCACCTTTTACAGTTCTTAACTTCTTTATAGTAGTAATTATTCTTTCTGCTGGCCAGAGAGGCGATGTAAAATAGAGGAAATGTATTATCATTAGAACTTGCAGCTACAACCTAAAAAATTAGAACATAAAAGGAATAACCTTCAGGAATCCAATTTCAGGCATCACTCCTATAAAATATTTTATTATCCAAAATGCTCAAAGCTAATTTAGCCGTTTCAGGGTGAAAATAACAGGCTTACATTATAAACCTTTTTTTCTGAATATATAATAAGATGCATATGAGAGATAACGATAAGTAATTCATTTTGTGCATCTATACAGGGAGCCAATGCACTCAATAACAACAAAAAAAATAAAAAAAAATGTTAAAATGCAAGTTAAAACTATCGAGCATAAATCACATAATCCAATTATCGGCAAAATAAATAGAAATGTCCCATATAGTTAAAGGTCCTATTGGTTCAGCACTCACAAATACCAATTATAAAATTACAAATATCATCCAATCTATCTACCCTTTTTTATTTAAATCATCTTCTCAGAATTAAGGGGTGTGGTCACCCCTAGAGTGTGATGTATAAAATCATGCTTGCTACATAATATATATACATAATTACCAAATCTATATACATGTAATACCTGCAGTTTGGATTTGGAGGATTTTTTCTGTTGGATTTTGTGGACACAAAAATTTAATATTCTTCATGGTTTACTTTATACTATTACTTAGAGCCTTCATATATAAATCTATTTTTTTGTTACCATTTCATTTTAGACAATTGTATTGCAAAAGCATTTATATATTGGCACAATAGCAGCTTTGGGTTTTTTGACACAGAAGCAGCACTTCCTGGGAAACAAAGCCTGCTTTTTGTGGTAACTCCCACAGAAACAATTTATAATACTTTAACCAGCTGTGTCGTATCTTGATGTGTCAGAAGCATGTGCGTTTTGTTGAGTTAGCAAATTGTATATGGCAGCATGTAAAACATAGAGGACATTTCTGGTGTGAGGCCTAGACTGGCCACCAGCCACATACCAGGTGAGCCTTAAAGTGCCAGGTTGTCTTTTCACCACCAGCCCAGGTTTGGTTTGGTTGATTCCTGGTGGCCCAGTTATTTAAATTAAGTAAATTACCCTAAAGAGAGGAATGGAACCTACTCATACCTCACCCCACCAAAAATGTTCCAAGCTATTCAAGGACTCTTTGTGAGTCAGTTATATTTTGAAAAGGGTGTAATTGCTAGTTGACAATAGTAAATATGTAAGTTGTTCTATTGTTGTTAGTGTCACATGTGTCCCTGGAATCCTGTGGGCACCCCTTACCTCTACCCAGCATGTTGAGGATCCCTCTCCTGAGACCAGGGGAGGGGTGTCTCAATTAGGCACTGGTTTTTTTACTCGGAAGTCCTTTCCCCACGAACCTGGCTTGTCTGCCTCCTAGCTCCCTGTATTATGCCCGGCTTGTCTACTTACCTGCTCGTGAATATCCTCTACGTATCCGGTGATCGGTTTGGTATTCTTGCTGTTCGTGCCCTAAACCTCTACAGAAGTGTATTTTCTGATCTGCCTGCCTACTCTAGGACTGCTATCTATATTAACCCTCTCCGGGACCTTCTCACTGTTGGGATTTGCCAAGCCCCAGTTTTCTGCCTTGGGGTAATTACCTCTTGCTGCAGCTTTACTGGGCAAAGATATTCTGCGGTGAGTGCTCCAGTGCTCGGTAACGTGACAGTTAGTTTGTTGCTTTAAGTTCACACTTTAGTAAATGTACAAAATTACAATAGCATATAAGAGTTAATTTGCCCAAACAATACTTCCCATGCCAACATGTTATTCATACGTAACTTATTCTGCTATAGAGAAACATTTTTTTATCTTTTAAATCTTGTATCATCTTTTATTACCTCCATAAATACAACATCAGCCATCATTTTGTCCTAGGACATACACTCATTTTCAAATTGTTGACTGTATAATTAAGTTAATAATTCTGTGAGTCTATATGTCTACTATAGGGTAGAATTTAATTTTGTTAGAAGCATGTGATAATTATATATATGCAATAGTAAGACGACCACATTAGCAATGTTTCTATTTGTCCTGTAAAGCATTCATGGGCTGTTTAGCTTGGAAAAGTGATCATGTGGACAAAATGTAAAACTTCCATTAGTGTGGAAAAATGAAATAATGCTGTTTAGTTAATGGCACGTGGGTGAAAATGTAGAAAAAGGATTTTCAATTCATAGGTTTATACAGAATATTTTTTTAGCTTCCAGTTTCAATATGAGAAATATAATTTTATCAAATTCACCTCTTTGTAAATTTCCATAGTTGAATACACAGTTAAAAAGGCAAGACTTCCTTTACACATAATAATTTACATTATTAACTTGTAGTATAATTGTATTCAATATTGTCATTGTGTTATGGTGCTAAAATTAACCATTAATGTGCAAATATATGCAAACCCTAAAACCTAAATGAGTGACCCTGTGGTTTCTCAATTATTAACTCTTAATAGCCAAATGATTATATTGTGTTGTTGACTGTCTAAATGATGCAATCAAATAGTTTTAATAACAGTCCAAATCATAACATGTCAGGAGGTAAGGATATTCAAAATTAAGCAAGCAGGACTTTTACATTAATATATACCGTACATGCTACAAACAGGAGCAATTAAAAGCAGTAAGAGAAAATGGAAACAAATACTTTATTACATGCTAGAGAACAGAAAATTGTATGTAAATATTGCTGTAGAAAGATTTGGAAATCTTGAAATTAATTGTAAAATTCATTACTATTGTCTTTTTATATATATATTTTTGTATTATTTACAGTGCGCATAAGATACCTTTCTTAAGGCAGTTGGCATATCTTCATGTTCTGCCTTGAACTCAAAATGTTCTGAATGTTCTTACTTTTAAGTAAGGCAATCGCTGCACTTCTTCATCATTACTTTTGCATGTCTACTATCACTAAATTCTGTACGTTAATATCAGCTCTTGTAATTTCTTTTACAGCTTCACTCTGATGTGGACAAAGGAGATAGTTCCATCAAATATGTCTTGTCAGGGGAAGGAGCAAGTTCTATCTTCAATATTGATGAAAATACTGGGGATATCCATGCTACAAAGAGGCTGGATCGCGAGGAACAAGCCTATTACACGCTACGGGCACAGGCTCTTGACAGGATAACAAATAAACCAGTGGAGCCTGAATCAGAGTTTGTCATTAAAGTGCAGGACATAAATGACAATGAGCCTAAATTTCTGGATGGGCCTTATATTGCTGGAGTTCCTGAAATGTCTCCAGTTGGTAAGAATAATATATATTTGTATGGTTCAATTAATACATTAAATAGCAAGGCAAACATAGTTATTGTAAACAATAAAAGACAATAAAAATCAGAAAGACAAATATATAAGAAAACACAAGAGCCAGAAAAAAACCTTAGAAATAATACAATATAGTGCCTTGCTATGCTCTTAAATGTTTGCTTATCGTTTCCTTACCTGAGATTGAACATTGGTAATGATGCTGATCTGCTTCAGCACTTTTAGTGATGCCTGGGTGTTTTGGGAATGTTGAACTATGATGCACCCATGGTGTTTAATCTAATTAGTTGTGTAGCTACATAATACTATACATAATCACTATACAAATAATTACAGTACACCACAAGTAGGAAAATACATAATTATTGTTGGTTGAAAAAAGATGTTTGTAACCTAAAGGTTAATTTTGATTTGTACAAATGTCAATTTCAATGAAATTTGCCAATTTCGTCAACTTGTCCAAATCTACGTAAATAAGGAGGGACTCCAAACTAACAAAAATAAAAACAAGGGGCTCTGAATGTTTAAGTTTCTCTGTTTTTTTCACTCTCACCTATTCTCTCTTACACTCTCCTTGAATGTTTTCCTACCGTCACTGACTGCTTTCATGTCCCAGTATCCTTGGCATGCAGCCCCACGTCTCCTCTTGCATCTTCTTGTCTTGTTTCTTCTGCACTGCTCCTTGTGTCTTTCTTTCTTTGCTTCTCTGTGGACATGGCCTCCTGGGGAAAAGGAAAGGGGAGGAAGCAAAATTGACCAAAAATGAAACAAAAACATTTGTCAGAGTAGTTTTTGGTCCATTTGCACATCTACTATTTTTAGTATATGTCTGAAGAATGGAACAAATCGTCCAAAAGTTTAAATTTACAGTCCTTGCTGCCATTGACTGAATTACATTTACACCATCTCTTAGTTACACACTAACAATAATTGTATTTATTTAATAAAGTGAGTTAGATCATCAGGGCAAGAACACATTATTTTAAGTTTAACATTGAATAAATCTGTCGGAATGTAACTATAAGTGGCTCGCTCTATGAAAAGAAGCAAAGCACTATTTTAGTGCTCCATCCCATTAATTTTAATGGCATTTGACAGAAGAAAACTGCTGACCCTTTTATTTCAAATTTTATATTCTATACTATGGTTCAGTAACATTTGAAGGTAAAGATGCTACACTAATTGTACACACAACTGAGTAGACATGAGACTTTGGAATTGTGTATGTTTCTATTATAATTAATACACACCGATCAGCCATCACATTATGACCACCTGCCTAATATTGTGTAGGTCCACTAGACCTCAGGTGTGCTGTGGTATCTGGCACCAAGACATTAGCAGCAGATCCTTTCAGTCTAATAAGTTGCGAAGTAGGGCCTTCATAGATCGGACTTGTGCTGGACGCACATCTCTCAGATGCTCAATTGTATTGAGATCTGGGGAATTTGGAGGCCAAGTCAACACCTTGAACTTGTTGTTGTGTTCCGCAAGCCATTCCAGAACCAGTTGTTCTTTGTGGCAGGGCACATTATCCCGCTAAAGAGGGCAATGCCATCAGGTAATACTGTGTCCATGAAAGGGTGTACATGGTCTGCAACAATGCTTAGGTGGTATGTGTCAAAGTGACATCCACATGAATGGCAGGGCCCAAGGTTTCCCATCAGCAAATTGCCCAAAGCATCACACTGCCTCCGCCTGCTTGCCTTCTTACCATAATGCATAAAAGTTGCATCAATGCTGTGGAAGGTAAGTGCCAGTTAAATAGGCAGTGCCCATCCCACAACTAGAAACTAATAAATTAACCTTTATTTCCTAAGTTTCCTAAGCCTTTACAATGGGTTGTATATAAGTTAAACTAGTCTCTAAACATTAATTTTATATAATATCTCATTGTATATTCCAAACATTATTTTCATCATCATTTAAATAGCTTCCTGTCTATTGAACAATCATATTCTCTTCAATGTTAGAAAATACGAACAGTATTACAATACTAAACTTACTGTGAAAAATAGTTAGTTTGATAAATAAGCATAATAATATGATATACAGTGATGTGTTGCTAACATAACCTAAATTAAAAAAATCTATATAAGTGAATAATTATGTTTTCTAAGAATGAAATGTGTAGTTAAAGAATTTTAATAAAGTAAATATAACTTTAGTCAATATTTAACTTCCTATAGGCAATATTGTACTAATCATGCCTGAAAAGCAGAGAAGTATATTACACATAATAATGTGTTTATTTTTTTGAAGTGACACTTGTATCTATACATTAGATACCATAATCCAATAAATTATTAAATAATTACTTCAATGTAATAATTATAATTATGTAATAATTATATTGAAAAAATATCTGTTGTATTGTTGGTGCATTATACCTGAATCAAAATATATTTTTCATTGCCTCAGATAGGTTTCTAGAATTACAATATTACAAATGTTTTACAATGTACTGCCATAGGTTGAGATCTGCTTAACTGAAAGACAATACCATTTTATTAAGGAACGTCCGTGCTGCAGGTTATAGCAACAGATGCCGATGATCCCACTTATGGAAACAGTGCTCGTGTGGTCTACAGCATTGTCCAGGGTCAGCCCTATTTTTCTGTGGAGCCAAAAACAGGTATGAAAAAAATAAATCTTACCATACTTTTGTTTATTGTGATTGATTCAGTGTCTTTCGCTGCTGAAATCTATACATCATGTATACCTTTTTAAACACCTGTTGTACAAAACATGTACAGTTCCATTATAGTGTGGCAATTTTTAAAATACAGATGTATTATTTAACATAGTCATTACGTTCTAGGCTTACGTTTACATATGCAATTCAGGTACATGGATTTCATGAAAGCAGGACATTTACCTTGGGAGTCTGAGCTATAAAATAGCATTTTTGTGAGCAATGAGATCATAGTACTTAAACACACATTTCGTTTATCAAACCACAAGTGTGCTGTGGTCAGATCCATCCAGCAGATTCCCATATACTGAAAAAGTACATTATTACATATGTGATTAAAATGATATGCACACACCAAAAGCAAAAGTCACAGAAGTACCACAATGTATGTTACTGGTTTGTTGTTTTTTTTAAAAAAAATCTTACTTGTAGTCTGAATTATCAAAATCTTACCCTATTTTGGGGATGCAAGCCAAAAATTCCTAGCGATAATAGTACACATCCAGGTGAAAGGGGATACTAGCAATTCTACAATTGCTAGTATCAATTTCTATATCCCTCAGTTATACCATAGCCACACATTTATGGGGGGATCATAACCTAAATTAACAATATGAAATGTAGTAAAAAATGTTAAAATATGTTTAGAGCAGTTATGTGCAAATATTTTCTTGCATGGTGCCCATTTTCAATCCCCCATAATATACTTCATAATAAATATAATTATAAAGATATTTGTAACATAATTTGTATTTCCTTTCTCCACCGCTGAGAAAATAATAAAACTCAGCACTAATGCTGTATGCTATATTGATTAATTTAAATCTGATTTTAATTAAATGTAAGAAATATTTTGGCGTACAACTTCTCAACAAAGAAAGACTTTAAATATAATGCAATTTAACCCCTTCAGGACCGGGGAGCTTTTACCATGTTTGCACAAAGTGACCAGAACAGTTTTTGTGCTTTTGCTATGACTTTATTCATCCACTTTGCAGATTTACCATGTTTATTTTTCTAAGTGGATATGTAAAAGAACAAAATAGGTCTTGATTTGTGTTCAGTAATACCCCCCCCCCCCCGGGTCCAGCAGTGCACTAACATGCATAGCGAAGTCATGTTTCTCAGATATTGTGGAGTCATGCTGGAACATGCGCATTTTAATTTCTAAACTTTTTAAAAAAAATACATTTTATCAGATGATTTGTAAGTGACAAGTTTAGGCCACTGACATTGATCAGGGAGACAGATCAATAATCAGTGACGTAAAATATCACTGAAAAGTGATCATGTAAAAATTAAGATTTTTTGTGATTTGTGTTTTTTTCATAATTTCCTTAGATGACCCTTCTCTTTTTCTAGGGATGCGTTTTGAGCCTACAGATTCGCTCCGTGGGAGTGATCAAAGGCTCGGGGGGGGGGGCTTGGTGGCTTTGCTGGTCTGCCCAGATCACCATGATTGTGGTGACATGGGGGCATTTTTGCAAGGTACGTCATAGAACCACTGAGCCCACTTGAGCATGGTGTATCTGGTACATCACCAGACACGAAGGGGTTAAATCCTTCTCTCGACACCATTAATGTAGCTAAACCCTAAGGTTTGGTCAGAACCTGCAAATATGCACAGGAATAAAATATATAGAAAAAGTGGAGTGCGCACCCTAAAAAGTAGACTTGTGCATTCGTATTCTGACGCACATGAAAACGAACACGAAGGGTGCGTCTTCGTTGTTCAGCCCGAACATACGAACCCGGCGGCCAGTGGCAGAACTACTGGGGTCGCAGGGGTCGCAACTGCGACAGGGCCCTGGAGTTCTGCCAGTCAGGGGGGC
>VKOC01000006.1:27546012-27562937 GCA_009364415.1 Spea multiplicata
AGTTGGTAACTAGTAGGGGCATTGCTAGGTCTCCAAAAGGTCTGGGGCTAGAGCCCACAGCAGATTGGATAGCACTATAATCCGCTTTCAGAGTAATCACTCCTCTTTTTCTTCATCTTTCACTCTCTTCTCTTTGATCTTCCTTCTCATTATCTCTTCTCCTCTTTCACTTTATCTCTCATTTCTATCTCTTCCCTTCTGTTTATCTCTTCCCTTTCTTTTTTACATCTTTTTTTCTCTTTATCATCCCACTTTCTCTCTCTTTTCTCCCCTCTTTATAACTCCTCCTCTTTTTATTTACCTCACCTTTTTACCCGTCTCTCCCCTTTCTGTATATCTGCCCTCCTCTTTCTCCCTCCTCCTCTTTCTCGGCCCACCCCTTTCTCTCTCCCTTTTCTCCCTACTCTCCCCTTTCTCATTATAGCGCCTCTTTTAAGTTATCTAATCTCTTCTCCAATTCTCATTATCTCTCCTGCTCTCATTATCCCTTGTTCTTATTATCTCCCCTGCCAGCTCCACTCCTTGCTTGTTGGCTTTGCCCTCTTAACAGATCACACCCTTACCTGATTAGCTGCTAATTAGTCGGCCCTTTCCTGCTGTGCTCTCGCTATTTAGCTGCAATGATTCAGTACCTCTCTGCCCTTGTTTGGTTTGACCTCCAAGTGTGTTCCCATATTGTATCCTGTATTCTCGTGTTTGACCCTGGCTTGACTGACTTCCCTCCCCAGTTCCTGATCCTGATTTCGTTCCTGACTACTCTAGCTTCTGGCTTCCCGACCCCGGCTTGTCTGACTACCCGCTTTAGCATCTGACTCTTGGCTTGCTCTGTGACTACGCTCCTGAACTGTATCATTTGTATTACTTTTTACTATTTGTAAATTAATATTCGATTAAACGGCACTTCTTATATCCTTCTGGTTTGTAGCTCCTGATATCCCCACTTTCTTCTCCTCCCTCATCTCATCTATCTCTCTTATTTCAATCCCTATCCCTACTCTTATTCATTATTATATTAGGCATCGTTCCCTTGCCTATCCCCCAGTAACTTACATTCACAACGGAACACATTTTACTCAGACTCTTACATTTGCACATACACAATGACCCCAACACACATGCACACATACTCACTAACATGCATTTATAAATGCACATCCATGCTCACACACACATGATCATACACTTACTCATACATGCTCATACAAAAAAAACATTCACATCAATGCTCCTTCCCCTCTCCTTCCTTCTCTCACTCACCCCCCACAGTTCAACAGTAGATTTTCTCTGCTGCTAATACAGTGCGTGTAAGCAACCTTTAGCCGCAAAATCATGTCATCTTGCGTTACGTGACCATGCTTTGTTTCTGCCTCCCCGGGCCAGTCCAAAATTGAAATACGAATACCCCTTATTGAAAAATTTTGGACTGGCTCTGGGGGGGGGACAGATCGGGGTGATGCGCTGAGTGGCACTCTGGGTCCCCCAAATATGCCACAGCTATGGCTTTATATGCTGGAGTTTGCTATCAGTTAGGGACTGGTTAAAGGGAGATCTATGATCTCCCCAGCTGGGCAATAGCCCCGAAAAGAGACTTTGCTTTAGCCCCAGAGTCTCCTTTTGGGGCTGTGTAGTTGAGACTTGGCTGCGTTAGTTTTCATAGAAAATACACCTTATTATAATGACATTTTTGTTTTGCAAAGCAAAACTTAGTTTATTCTTAAGGTATGATGTATATTTTTGTAAGTACCAATAAGGAGAACTTTAATATTACTATTACTATACATATTTATCAATCACAGTGAAAAAGAAGTTTAAGCTAAAAAACTATTAGTTAGAGTAGGTTTAAAGAAGCATATGATACTCTACGAACATTAAATGACAGACAAATGATATTCAGTACAATACCTAAGTAATTATTTCAGATGACCAGTGTTCATGAATGTCACTGGCAATCACTGATAATCTCTAATATTCCAAACTGACATTTCTCTGTTAAGATGGTTGTTAATGTGTATATTTCATTTTTTCAAAGTTCACACATTTCAGATTAGACATTAAAGGTCAGCTTCACAATTGTCTTCCCTGTAATTTAATAGTAGACGTTATTTAAAATCATAGAGTCAGTTTATTTATTGTACTTGCCTTATGCATAGCAGCCAGTATATATATATATATATATATATATATATATATATATATATATATATATTCACTATATTCACTATTCAAGTTAAATGGTCAACTCAATTAAAGCAATTTAACTTTAACCACATGTACCAAAGTAACTAGTACATACTGAATGCAATTTCACAAATGTTTTCGGTAAAAAGTATTAATTAAAAATAAATTAAAAACATTGGGCCCACTTTTAACTCTCTGTGGTGGGATTAACTATAATTAAAAAACCCTGTGTCCATTTGGATGGGGAAAGAGGTTAAAATATAAATTAAGCAATTTAGGATTGATGATTCCTAACACTGTCCCCCAACTTCTCCCATGCGGTGTGTTGTGGTGACAGGAGAGGACAAAGTCCATACAATGCATCCTGCGGTTGCCAAGAGGGTGGATAGGGAAAACCCTGGCTCCCATAAGATGCAACCTTTAGAGCAAAAAGTTAAGTGAAAAAATTCCATCAATAATTCCATTGATGGAGAATTTTTCCAGAAAATAATGTAACAAATCCATGCTAAAATGGACGCTGGTTGCACAGGAGAGTTATAGAAACACCCTTGCATCAGAGGCTCCCAGTGGTTGATAGATATATTAAAAACATTAAGCATATATAAAAATATATCTATTTGTTTTAAACAATTATTTAAAAATAATTTTTGTCATCTAACCTTTAAGGGAGTTATATCGAAAGTTGTTGGTTTATTATTGCGCACAAAAAGTAACTAATAATTGATTTATCTACAACAAGAAAGGATAACGTTACTAAATATGGAGAAGAGTTGGTAGCCAAGATTATATGTGGAAGGGGCATGTACACATTGGCTCCCCCATTTTTTTACCTCAGCACTTTTTTCATGTACCCTAACACTTTTTAATAATGTATTCTCAGTGGGATATTTAGGACTATGCCAATGCCAGGACCCCTTCACTGAAGCGTGATCACCCTAATGAGCCAAATAACTCAATGAGCCAGATAGGTCAGATCCAAGCCCTAAGAGGAATAAGACTCAGCAGAGACTTCTTTACAGTCTAACACAATTTGGTAGATCTGAGGGGGTGTTTGGGGGTGGCCTACAGCTGTGACTCCCATAAATAAAGCACTGAATATTGCATTTCTAACCACTTTTTCAAAACAAGAAATAAAAATCTACTGCATTTTGATGTTGGCTGCAATAGACTGTCAGAGGTGCAGAAATACATAGCTGTACATTGTAATTTGAAATGCTGCCATCATATTTCAAATATTGAATTCAGTCTGTGACCTCTTGTTTACAACGTAACAGAATGTTTCTTCTAAAAGAACATTAGTAAGTGTGTACGTTTTGAGAGAGCTTCTTTTCAAAATGTATGCTCCATGCAAAACAAAACAATAAAAAAAGACTGAGATATTGTTGCTTTGCAAATAGGATTATATTACATATTAAATATCTACACAGGAGTGCCACTACAAGAAATCAATAAATATATCACAAAATTACATGTGCATGGCAAGCAAACTAAATAAAAAACTAAATTTTTGTTTCATCTTCAGTTTTTTATTCAGGCAGCAAATGTCATTTTCCGACCGATCAGCTTGGATAAAATTTGGAGGCCTTTTTTATTTGGCATTACCAAATTGGGAGGTCCTTCACACCTTCTGAACTCACCTTTCACCTATAGCAGCACCATCTCAAGGTCTACTAAAAGATCTTTTTCATGCATACCCCCTCCAGGTCTGCCTAATTATTATTAAAACATTGGGTTTTTCTAAACTCAGGACAAGTATTGTAACCTATTTAGTGGGTTTTCATTAGCTTTTTAGATGAATAAAATAGTTTTAAATAAAAATCATATTTTAATCATATTTTGCTATTTTATTTATAGTAAATAAAAAATATAAAAAAACCCTACTTGTCCTTGAAAAAAAACAATATGTAATTTGCGTGGGTACACTAAATGAGAAAATAAAAGAAGGAAATTGCAGCTAAACACAAACACAGCAGAAATGTTAACACAGCCTCAGTCACAAATGGTACAAACATTAAGGGGTAAATCTGCTGATAAAATTCAACATAAACTTATGTATGCCTACATTGAAATGTTTACTTAATTACAACCGTGGTACAACCAATCATTACATTTGGTAACAAACTTCTCTTGTTTATGTTAAACTGCCTGGGTTCTTTGTAAAGCATGGTGTTCTTTCAACATCCTTCAGGCTAGTAGCATTATGTTGTCTGAATCTGCTGCTCTTCCATTTTTTGATGAATAGAGAGGTAACACTCGACCAGCTGCACATAAAACCAATTATAATATGTCAGAGCTAGGATGGGAAAAATACATGTAGCAAATGCATTTTGCTTAGTATTACATATATACTTTTTATAAATAGTTGACCTAGCTGACTTGCCTTTATCAAAAACATCTATCTATCTATCTATCTATCTATCTATCTATCTGGGGCCTGATTTGGAGGGCATGATTTGTAATGAAATGCTGGATCACGAACTTAGCCAAAGTCATACACGGGAGATCGAAACGAGGTACACAGAACTTTAGGAACCAAAGCCAAACAATGCAAAGGCCCAGTTTACAGGAAGCTACAGCTCTTTATACGGCAGGGGTGCAGGTAACGAGGCCGGGTGACAACAATAGGAAGAGAGCAGAAACAGAGGCAGGGCGGCCACTACAGGCTGAACTAGGAACAGCCCAAAAACCTGAATGCACAATACAGTTGCCAGAAAACCAGAGTGTCACAATAAGCCTTGAGGGGCATAGTCCTGAAATCTACTGCCCGTCTATCCCATCACCTGATCTATAAATCTATAAAAGTACCCTGTACAAGGCACTGACCCCATCACAAGCCCCCCCGCTTACATTGTGCCGATTGGCATGGGGGGGGTTAATCTTGGAGCATATCTGTGCCTACTGTATGAGGGGTAAAATGCTTATAAAAGCCTTTAGTGCTGTAGAATAGGGGGAGTGGTGTGTAATAAAAAAATGAAATATACACCCGTCGGCCACATTTATGTCATCTGGCCTTACAATTCCAGCACTGATTCTGTCTCTCTATGTAATCCCAGATAAACTCACTGATGTAGAGATCAGGGCTCTGAGGCTGCCATACCATCAGTACAGCATCAATTCCGCTGATGCAGTATAATTACCTTGTGTCTGTTGCTGTGCTCAATCTTGCCATGGTGTGTGACTTTTGCACTTCTTCTTCTTCTTCAGCAACCTCATCTTGTTAGTGAGTTTAGCTGTTCCTCACCCATTTTTATTGTGTTTCAACCAAGAATTGATGCTGTTTTAAAGGCAAATATTGATTTGAATTAAATTTTTCTTCTGTTCACATCTATAAGAACTGTATTTAAGAACTATATACACTAAGTGTATATCTTAAATTATCTTGATTAAATAAGACTATTATAAGTCTAGTGCAAACAAAATAATAGAAATGCACTGTAGAGTATGTGCATGACTATGAATTTTCAATTGTGTAGATTTTTTTACAACTGTTTCTTGGAAGTAAATGTGGAATGGGAATGAACAGAGAGAATAAGGATATTCATGATAAGTGCAAGGAGTCTGTGAAATAGACAGAAATAGACAGAAGAATATTTATGGTGTGGTATTTGCGAAGAAAGTTCATGATGAGATTTATGATGAAGACTAATGGAGGAGGCAGTGGTATAGTGACGGAATCACAGTTTCACAGAAACACAATGGAAGGCAGCAAATGGAAAACATGCTCAAATATGACTGTTGGGGGAAAAGGGATTGACTTGATTATGTGTTTATTTTTAAAATATTTTAACAGGCTTGAGTTATTTTTAAGTCACATGCATTGAAAAACAAAGCACTTAAAGTTGCAGTGAAAGGATACAGGGGAAGGCATAAAACAAGAGGAAGGAACAAAGGGTCTTCATCCTTTGATTGCAGAATTGATATGTGATAGTAGATGAGTTGTACAAGAGGAAGGAGACACAATCTACAGCCAGGTACACCTAAGTTTGTGGTAGAGAAGCTGGTGGGATCTGTGGAGGAGGAAACTCGGAATCAGGAGGTTTAAGCAATGACCTGAAACCTTGTTTCCACATCTGAGTTTTTGCTTATGTATAAGTCATGTGACCTCTTGACATACATAGCATTTCAGGAAATGTGTTGTGTGGAGTGATGTCAATCACTTAAACAGCATCACAATAAAGTGTTTTGGGACCTATTTCTTCAAAAGATTTAAAGCTCAAGCAGAAAGTGTACTGAGACAGTAGGGAAAGCTAGAAGGAAGTTATGGTATATCATAAGAGGTATGAGTACCCTCTAGATTGCTAATATATTGGCCTGTCAGTTTTAATTTTGTCTTTCCCCTTGAATATATGTACTGTAAAAAAGATAGCTCTATATAACTAAAAATAATAATATCTAATATATAATTATATATCAAATGTCAAGGGGTATACTAATGCCACATTAGAATTCATGGAGAAACTTCATTAAGCAATGCATACAGTTCTTGAGATCAGGGCTTTAGAAAAACATAAATAACTTTGAGAATTCAAATAGTCTCTTTCTAACAAAACAAGGAAAAACAAAATTCAAACATGTTAAGGAATTAAATAAATTCTAATATAAGGCCAAATTGACTAGTGTCAGGATTGTCATTTAACACAAATGTAAGGTGTAACGGGTTCACCAAGAGAGCTGTAGTAACTCCCAGAGATCACCCAGTATCCTCCTGTCATCCCCGCAATCACTTCCAGCACTAGTCAGCATGCGCACCTTGGAACCCTGCTATGTGTACCCAATAAGTAGACACAACTACCTTGAACTGAGTACAGCAGAAATGAACAGTTTATTGATGTAAAACATGGACTGATATAGCCACAGAACCTTATTAACATAAATTAACATTGTTAAATTGATAGACAACCCAACCTTTAATCCCCAGGCAGCAATCCTATTATTGGGATTAATTAAACAATGGAGTTCCTGCCTGTGCTATCTTTGTTTGACAGCCAGGCTGGAGCCATCTCTGAGTACCTTGGGGCCTTGTATGACAGGTCATTCTGTCACATATCTCCCTTTTTAAAAAGAAGACTGAACTGGGGCCAGACCCCAACCGGGTCTGCATCCAGTTCAGTCGGAGAGCACAGCTCCGTCGCTCCTGGAGTTGTGGATGCAGGGGGCTGGCAAGAGGCACCTGTCCCACTAACCAGTACTGGGGTACACTTAGAGACTGGGGAGTTTGGGTCCCAGACGAGGACAACAGTCCCACTAGCCAGGACAGGTAGACAGGGTCCATAATCTGTGGGTAGCAGGCTTGCTTTCAGTCCTCTCCACGGGCCCCAGTGATGGACAGTTCTGTCAAACACTCCATCACATAAGGTTATGCCTGAAAGGTCCGAGAACATGTGAGCTGGGCAGCTGGATATGGATGAAGTTAACAGTGTGGCAACAGTCAGTAAGGCATGTTAAGTTACTAAAAAGTGTAGGTTGACTGGAAGGGGCGTATTTTAACTAATATGATTTCTGCTGCTCAGTATTCAGGTGGAAGAACTCCACCTGATAACACTTTCAATGAATAAGACAAGATACTTAGGTTAGTATTATGTGCTCCGTTCAACAATGGGAAGTATAAGAAGCTTACCCTGATAGATAACTTTTCTTTGCGAATAATGACAGTTGTGCCTATGATAACCGATGATAGTGTAGGTGTTTCAACCACACCTATCGCTAACAGTTCTATAAAATCATGCACATAGCCATGTCATCTACATAGACAAACACTGAAAATAGAATGCAACATACTGAACTACCAAGTGCTGACGTGCATAGCTGGTAAAAAGAAATGTCTGTATCCTGTATAATCACTCACTACAGATATTCAAGCTGTCTCTAGAAGCAACATCAGCAAAGGTACTGTGCATCTGAAGCTTCATAGGTTTCCATGGCTGAGAAGCTGCACACAAGTCAAAGATCACTGTGCACAATGCTAAACATTGGTTGGAGTGATTTAAAGCCCACTACCACTGGACTTTGGAGCAGTTGAAACATAGAAGTTAGATGGGAATATCTCGGTTTGCCAGATGACAGGAGAATGCTACCTAACAGATTGCATAGTGCCTACTGTAGAGCTATAAAGCATAAAAGACAGATAATTTAGATAATTTTAATCCTTCCAACTTTGTAGTAACATTTTGTGGGAGGCCATTTCCTGTATCAGCATGGATAGGCACCTATACAAAAAGCAAAAGCCATAAAGACATGGTTTGATAAGTTTGGTGTGGAGAAGCTCAAGTTGCCTGCACAGAGCCCTGACCTCAACCCCATCAAACACCTTTGGAATTAATTGGATTGCTTGTGAGCCAGGCCTTTTATCCAACATCAGTGTCTGGCCACACAAATAGTCTATTGGCTGAATGGGAAAGAATTTCAACAGACACACTGTTCCTGCTCTTATCTTTTATCATCTGTGTGCATGTTTTAGCATCCCTAAACTAGGACATTTGGGTTGCTGCGAGTTGACAAATGAAGCATCTCGCAAATTCATTAGGCTGTAAGTATCTTGTGAGTTGAAAATTCAAGTTAAGACACATTCCTTTTTCCCCTGAATCCATATAATTAGTGGAACTAGACCTTTTCTTTTGGCTCCTAAAAAAAATGGTATAGCAAACCCAACCTATAAGCCCCACATATAATTTATAATAGGTGTGTGGGGTAAGATCTATTCAATCCTACTGTTTCTGCCAGGACATTGAAAATCCTAGTCCATCCATTGGCACTCAAAGGGTGAAACGTGTTGGGGGAAAAGCGGTACTTTTAAATAGTTCATTCAACCGCCTAGGGTGCCGAACTATAGGGGGCATCCATAAGAAAGTGCATACAGGCCCTGAATGGCTGAAGTGGTCACCTTATCAAAAATACTGTACACCTATACTTATCAAAAAGCCCCAATTTAGAAAATATATTAATGTCAGACTCTTGAACTACCCACATAATAAATGAATTAGAATGTCAGAATTGCTTTACATGACTTCTTGAATATCTTTGTCTTCATTCCAAGTTTTACGCTATTCAAAAAGAAGTATGAGCAATATTATAAAGCACAGTGTGAGTTGTCTTTTTTTATAGTCTACTGAATTAGTTTTCAGTTTGATGGTTTTCAATAGAAATGAATGCAATGGGAGGTATTCAGCTGTGTTTCCATTTGCTTTACCTTCAGCTAAAATACTTACCACATTTAATTCCATACAATATGGCTATATTCTTCTGAGAAGAAAAGGCATAGTTAAATACAATTAAAATAGTTTTAGCAGATGTGGAATTAATAAATACGTTTTAGATGCACAGTGAGGTTTCTAGGTCATATTTGCTGAAAACTTATGGAAAATAAATGGTACAGTTCATCTTTATTTCCCAAGTTCCCCAAGGCAAATTAAGCAGCTGTGATGCCCTGATCAGTAACACATTGAAATATTTTCTAAATGGCATTTTTTATTTGACCTTTCTCGGTTGAGTGCTATAAAAAGTTCTTTGTTGCTTTAGGTTATTTATATTCCATTATCAGTGTTTATTATACAGTAGATTGAGTGGTCTGTTTTAGTAGAAAACCTAAGGTTCAAGTTCAAATGCCTAGTATAAACAGTTCCAGCAGCTTACAAAATACTAAATAACTGTGATTGTGTTTACAGTTTCAAGCAATGGTACATTTTGATGTGTAATTTCTTGTCCAGTGTTAGTGGATTGCATGATATTCTTCAGTGTTTTTAAACTTGTAGATGTAGCCATGCTCAAAACAAGTATTACCAAGTTCATTAGTTATTGAAGCGATCATGAAGAAAACATTAAGCTGAAACAGCACTGAACATTTCGTTCTACATCAATAAGTATAAACAGTGAACTGAATGCAACTAGAATCATTTTTGTTTAGAATATAACTTTTTAGAAATACAGTAGCCAATTACCGGTATTTGCTATAAACAAAATATCCTACATCCCAATTTTTCAAATAGGACTTTATCACTTTTTGACAGGTATTTATGTCATGGAATATGGCAATTAGGCGAATAATGTGCTTTGAAATAAACAAAAAAGTAACAACTGCTAAACATGCAACATTATATGCATGTTTAGTGATCCTAACTCTGAATGTCCTCATAGCAAATGCTGTCTTTAATTTAAAATGTATGTATTTAAAATTACCTTGTCTAAGCAGATCATAACAACTCTCTAGGCAACCAATCCAGTTCAAAGTAATTGAACAATTAGGTTCAAATAATATAATCTAGTCATAAATATTTCCAGATCTCCTTGATATAATATAAACTTGATACAAGATAACGACAACCTTTCCATATAGATAATCTCTACATGTTATGAACACGTTGATATTATAGCTGTATTGCATGCATGTGTATATGTGGTATATATTTTTTCATGTAATAATAAATAAAAGTAACCATAATAAACAACTGCAAAAAGGACAACTGAATACATTTAAAATGAGGCATTAAAGCTAAATACATTAAATATGCCAGCATTGCAAAAGTTATTTTTAAGACTCTATTCACAGTGCCAGCATTGCAAAAATGATTTTTAAAAATCATTTTTTACTGCTGAAGTGTTTTCTTTTTCAACTTTCACCTTAATTGATTTCTGGGACGTGAACCAGCAACGTAATAGAACGTAATAGGCTAATAAGTCATGCAGTTGTGAAGATTCACTTTTTTAGGACTTCAAGCCAGATTTATTTATGTTTGTTAAACATATTAGTTAAATCTTCCATGGGGAACCTCCTTGAGGAGGGAAAATAGTTCCTAACATGGTAAAACATGGTTCTAATAATAAACATTACAATGTGGCAGCTTTAATCTTTAGAATAAATGAAATTCAAGCTATTCAATCCAATCTCTTTACCCATTGCTGTTGTATGCCACCCCCCAGGCCATGCTAATATCTTTCCTGACCACTTCTCATGATTGCTGGTTGATTTCCATTTCTCTGAAGCCCTCTCTGTCATCCATGGAGACTTCAGCATCCCAGTAACACTCCTTTTGGTAGCTTTCTAACTAGATGTTTGTACGATTCTCAGAAACCAAACTTCTTTTTTCCCTCTCTCCAATGTTATCAATCCTTTTACAGTTTTCCTCAATGTCAGTTGTATAATCATCTGCCTTCATGCTCCTTGCCTTGGTGTCAGCCCAAACATCCATTATGTTTTAAAAAACTGCCATCACCATCTTATAAACATTGCCTCCATTTGTCCCTTCTTAACACAAGATGCCACTAAGGCTTTTGTGCATGTCCTCATTATCTGCAGTCTTGACTATTCCAGAGAAGGCTTCAAAGTCTCATTTAGGTTAAAATGCAGTGCAGCCCTATTGATTCAGCTCCTTGGTAAGCAATATAGACGTGAAAAATCAGATAGGAATTGCCAAACCTGGAGTTCTTTGATGCAGCGGTGGGCTAAGCAGCATTTGGCCATATAGCTTGACAGAATCCCCAATAATAATGCCTTCAATACATGGTTTTTTAATGGCATTCACTGAGCATGTGTGGAATTCTTGCCTTTTTTGTGACAGTATAGTATTGACACATCCAGTATATGTGCATTAAAGAACTAGCTGAAGTGCTGTTTTTCAGTAGTACAGACAAGCTGGACTACCCAGTTCTTTTTTAAGTACAGAGGGTAAATCAGTGAGCAAGAAGCTTATGCATTGAGTGGTCACTGTTACTTCCAAACACTGAAAAAAATAAAGAACAGATAGCAGCACTGGAATGGATGTAGGAAGGTCCAATGAGGGTACCACTAGATTCTCTTGTATTTATTCTGTCCTAAATCACAAGATTGTAAAATGGTCTCTTCATTAACATAAATCAAAGAACAAAAATTAAGAAGATAATTATTCCATAATCCACTATTTTATAAGTGCAAAAACATTATTAAACTATAAACAGAATAAATAAAATGAAAAAATTGTGACACATTTTAATGTGCAATATTACAACTAAAGTGAAATAATTGCAACGTATCTAAAATGAAAAAAAAAATATATAATTTAACAGTTTAAATTGTATGTATAATGTATCTGCTGTGTGGTTAACCCCTTAATGACAAAGCCCGTACATGTACAGGCTCAAAATGCATTGTTTTCAATGGGTTTAGGGAACGCCCATTGTCCTTAAAGGGTTAATTTAATTTGATTGAAGTGCTGGACTTTTCTGTAAATGTTTAATGCCATCCTTAATGCATAATTGCAGATGGTTTTAAAAATATGAAACCTCAGATAACCAAATTATGTCCACACTTTGCACATCAGTAATTTATTTTACAATTATGTTTGTGTTTAGAAAATACAGGTAGTATAGCTTGTTTATGTTTTCCTTACTTCATGGTATTTCTTTAAATAGTTAGTGACCCAGGATTTTCCATTAAACATGAACTATGAAGTTTAGTCAGGCTTGCATTGACTTTAATGCTGTGCCAGCTTTTTAGAAATGCTTTTAAATTCAAGGTAATGTCTCAGGCAACATTTGTAATTATGTATACTTTCACTTATCTCAGGCAACATTTGTCATAGAAGCAGAGATCCTGCTTCTGTTCTTATGTTGCTAAGTTGATATACATGGCTACACATGTAATGCACATGCATGCATACACACATACTCAAATATGCTCAACAGGCAGAACCACATGCATTCATACACACATGCATTTACACATTCTTACCTATAGCTGCAGGTTCCTGGATGGGTGACACACAAATTGCACTGCAACAATGAAACAGTAAGCAAGCCCTCTTGCAGCCAAGGCCTTGGTACACATGCCCATTTTTCACTGATTGAAAAGGCGAGTTTTTGCGTGTCAACTTTCTAACTTACTTTAGTGGTAGAATAAAAACATATTTCTTTAGTTCGTTTTTAGAGTTGTGTGGAAGCTTGGCCAACATCCAGTGGTAGTGAATTCCAGGGTTATGTAAGAGTTAAAGTCTATAGACAAGTTAAAGGAGTGGCTATTAAAAGAGCAAAACAAAGCTCACTATGGATAGAGCACAGAGGATATGCAGGCAGATGGGGGGATTTCTGATGAAAGTAAGAGTATGGATAGGTAGATTTGAGTGTTATCTGCATACAGAAAAAAAATGGGACTTCATGTTGATGAAGTATTAGGACATGACACAGATAAATAACATTGGAGAATGTAGGATAGAAACCAAAAGAATGTAGAACCAGAAAGTGCAGGGCTGTCAGCATCAATTTTTGTGTTTTGTGCTTGGAGTATTAGGTCAAATGTATAGTGCATACTAATTCTGAAAATTGTGCTAATGCTGAGTTTCACCCTGTGACAGATTTTATAGTTGTAAAGGGGTCATTGTGCATTACCACTGTGTATGTAACAGGTTAAAACAGTACAACGGGTACACATAGCGATAACCTAATGTTTGGTAGAAGGATGTGGTCAGCGATTTTAAAAGAGGACGCTTTGAAAGCATTAGGGATGGGTCACCTAAGACACTGCAAAACAGTGTTATGTATCAAGTCAATCAAAAAAAAAATAAGATTAGTTTGGCATGATCTTCCTGAGGAAAACTCATGTTGTTTTTGATCTTGAAACCCATGTGACTTCAGATGTTCAACAATCCTATCCTTTAACATAGTTTCCATTAATTTCCCCACTATAGATTTAAGATTTACTGGTCTGTGGTTGCCAGAATCCTCCCTACTGCCTTTTTTGTGAATGGGCACAACATTCGCTAATTTTCAATCCCCGTTACCAATGATTCATTAAATAAATCTGTTAACGGTTTTGGTAGTACACCACCAAGCTCTTTTAATAACTTGTATCCCATCAGGCCCATTCGACTTATTTCTCTTTACCTTAGCCTTGGTAAACCCACATATATAAAATGACTCAGTCTTTTTCCTCATTGAGGTCTCTTTCCCTCATTTTCATTTGTAAAAACTGAACAGAAAAATTATTTGATGCAGTCAGCTAGACCTTTATCTTTATCCTTTCTACATACCTTTTGTTTTAATCTACTATCCTTGTTTTTACTTCCTTTTCTCATTTGATATATTCTAAAAAAGGTTCTCCCTTTTTTTACTGACAGGGCAATTCTCTCTTCAGCATGTGATTTGGCAACTCTTATAACTTGCTTTGCTTCTTTCTGCCTAATCTTATGAGATTTTAAAAACAAAAATAAAGGAAACTAACAACCTTAGGCCTCCAGCCAGCATTTGCAGAGAGTGTACTCTTATAAGGTGACCAACCCTGATGCTTTTAGAGCTTCCTCTTTTAAAATCTTTGACCCAATGTATACTTGATGGCCCGTTTTAACCTGTTACTGAGATAGTGGTTATGCACAACCTCCTGTTTACACCTATATAATCTGTCACACTCCCTAAAAAATGCCTTCTTACAAATGTTCAGGGATGGATGAGTATTGAGATCGAAGAGGTTATTGTGTTTGAGCAAGGGTTAACATTGATTTTGTTTTTAACAGGACTTAGCGTGTCTCCATCATTGTTAGCTACAACCCCTAGATGGCTAGTCATAGAAACTGGAGTCATTAATGTCTGATGACTGCTGTCATTAATGTCCTTGGTCATGTGAAAGTTTTTTTTCCCATTGTCCATGATGGCATTTAGGGAACCTATGTACCTGATATAATTTTGATTGCTATGTGGTATATGCCCCAATGACATTAATTGCTAATACATTTTGTGATAGCTTTACTACAATTTGGAATATTATATATTGGAAAAGTATATTCTGATGTTTTCATTCCTATATGTAAGAAAAGGGAGATTGTGTATATCTGTGTGTTTGACAAAGGCATTTGAAGACATTCTCATCATTATAGCTCAATGCAAATTGTGCATTTATATAATGTGTATTCCTAACAAATATAACACAGGGTAGCTTGCTTTAGACATGCTATCCAGACATATAGCTAATGAGCACCTGTATAAATACTAAACTATTTATCAGAAAGCAATTACAGCAATTTTTAAAACTAATTGCCTTTTTGTATACTTCTTTTTATTTTCGTGGTCTGTGTTTAAACGGATAAATGGATGGGACTCAATTTTCTCCTTATTGCTGATGATTTCTGTTTCAAATTGAGTGAAACTATAATGAACCTTTAATTAGTAATGTAATGCATCATTTATTATTAAAGCTGTCTCAACTGGTGATTGTTAAAAACACCTTTAGAACCTACAGTGACTAATCTTTGGTATATTTTGTTTTTAAAGGAATGTTAACCAAAGATAGGAGTGTAATTGTGTCTTGGTTCATTTCTTTTTTTCTCGATTGGGCTTTAAATGAGTGTCTGCGCTTCTGTTTACCCTGTTTGATAATTAAAAATGTGAATAATGTCACTCAGTGATACAAGCGATGAATATTCTATGGTGTAAATCCCAAAATACACTGGTTTCTAAACACAAAGACAGCAATTTAAGGAAACGCACACATAATATATACACACACTCCTTTAAATTAGATAAAACAATACTGCTATCATAAGAATTTAACACACAATTAGATCCAAATGCCGAATAGCATTTACTTTAAAATATTTGGAAAATTTCAAAATCAATTCACATTCTAATTCTTAAAGTTGAATTTGAAATGATGGACATTCCAGACTTAAAAAGAGATCTATAGATATAGACAAAATAACAAGTTGTCATACATATATGTAACATAGTTTATCCCTCCCAATATTATATTGCAAGTTATGTAACCTCTTTGGATGTTGCTATGGTAGAATAACAAGCTGTCCACCAGCCTAACCTTTTATTTTACAGTTAGTCATGAAAGGGCCTTTGGTAGTCTCTTCAGCAGCCAAGTCCTTCCCCAGCCCTTTTCTGGGGATGTTCATTATTACACAAATCTTTATTGTGGGAGGTTTTTTTACTATAATTTTTCTCACTACTGTGTCTAACGTGCTCTGTGGTAAGAAACATTCCCTGACCAGCTCATCAAAGGATCTCTTCAGTCCTCATATGTGGACACAAAGGGAATTTAGTAGAAAATTTGAAAATTGGTCATCATAGCAAGCAATGAAATTAGTCTCTTGATTGTACCAATCTATTGGTTGCTGTTAGGCTAGACCACTTTTCATACTGTGCACCAGAAAAACTTAGAATAACAAGTGAGCTCAACCCTTCATAACATTCTAAGCCCTCATGCATATATTGGCCTTTACACATATAGTAACAGCACAGAACATTGTGTCTTCAATAGCTGTGTGCTTGCTCATGCATATCACAGCCCCCTCGTGTAATATGTAATGTGTACTTTCTTTTTTGCACGACTGTAAATATATATCATATATTATATATATATATTATATATATATAATATGCGGTATATATAGTTTTTAACTGCCAGAATCTACTCTGCTAAATATTAACATACCGTATTGGCTGGATTATAGGCCGCATCCTAAAAGTTAGGTTCTTTTTTAAAGAATAATTTTTCTTAGTAAAAAAAACATAGAATAGACATGCTGCCACTCTGCCCACCCCAGATATGCTGCCACTACTGCCCCCGGATCTGCTGCCACTCTGCCCCCAAGAAGTGCCCCCCAAAGCAGACTCCCGGTCCTGGGTGTCTTGCTGGGCCGGGAGGGGACATCTATGCAATATGCGTAGACAACTTCTGGTGCTGGCACTTCTGCCGTGGGAAGTGCCGGCAAGGGAGATTGTTAAAGCGCATCATGCAGACGTTCACCAACTGTGGCGATGCAAGCGTAAATAACCTCCGCTGC
>VKOC01000006.1:27569389-27601047 GCA_009364415.1 Spea multiplicata
CAACTTATCTGGGGGTCCTTATCAGTCCGGAACGCGGGCCGCAATTGGCCCTCGGGATGGACTTTGGACATGCCTGGCCTAGACCAAATCAATATTGTGTTTCCTCAAGGAACTTCACCCTTATATTCTGAGGCCTGTAACCCTCATTACTCTATCCTATGGCTCTGCTAATAGTTACAGTATCTCACAAAAGTGAGTAGACCCTCACATATTGTAAATATTTTATTATATCTTTTGATGTGACAGCAAATTTACACTGTAATACAGGCTGTACACTCACTACTTTACATTGTAGCAGAGTATCATTTCTTCAGTGCTATCAAATAAAAAGATATAGAAAAAATATTTACAAAAATGTGAGGGATGCACTCACTTTTGTGAGATACTCTATGTTTTAGTGGTTTATAACAAACTCCTGTTGCCTGTTGTATCCAGTGCTGTACTAATACTGCCATAGCGCCATAGTTATCCTGGTTTCCTCGGCCTTATTTCCTGTTCCTGTGCACTCATTGCTCTGTTATGATCATGACATGACCACAAACTTTGCCTATGGCCCCTACATCCTGTAACATAAGTATACTTTGCATCGCTCAGAGCTTGGCCCTGCCTCTGAAAGATTTTGTAAGCAGGAGCTAACCCCTTTATACTCTAATGTAATATTTTACATAAGGTCTTTCATTAGAACCATTTGGATTGGCATTCCCATCTTAATACAATATAATCTTGTGATGGACCATTGGGGACTAATATTGGAGAGTTTCAGGTTCAGCTCTTTTGAAAAGGTTCCCAGTTATGAACACAAGGGGGCATGGTATTTGACCATATAAAACCCATGGGCGTTACTGGTTAGGCACAAACCAGTTATGGTTTAACTGGTCTGAAAACAAATGATATCTCTGATGAACCAGGGAGCAAACAGTGGGATCTGCAAACCAAGAGTATTACTGGGGATAAGTAGACTACTATTGTTTTTGAATGTACAGAAAACTGGACAAAAATACATGTGTCAAAATAGTATGCCATGTCTGTACATTCCAAAAGACAAAGCAAGGCAAAAGACAAAGCAAGACAAATAACGAGCACGTTTCCAACAATCTGTAATTTTCTTCAGATACAACTGGTAGCCCATCAAAATGCCACAGTGCTGTATGCATAAGTAACAATACCTATATAATACATGTATCACACATATCAAATGATAAATATAACCTGACACTACAATCTGAAATGTCATAAGGATTATTAATAAAACTGTAATGCACAAATCTCTGCATTGACTTTAATGGACAACTTGCATCAGTACTATCATAGGACTAGCTGTTTTATTGGGGTTCAAAACCTCTACCTCAGGCTCCAAGTAACCTAGTTATGGTTCTGTGAATGAAGCACGGGTAACTAGTGGCTTTTGTAAACATCCATATATTTTAAATTAGAAAAAGCCTAATGTTACTTTCCCATTTCATATATGTTTGTCTTCTCATGCCAGTTATTTAAGCTTGCTGTGTAAAACAAATATGTACACACAGATTAATTGTTCTGGGTGGTTAGTTACACCCATGAGTGGACAGAAATGTTTTTGAGGGGGAGTTTTAAGTCAAGTCATCATGAATTAGCTATTAAATTATTGTAAATAATAAAACAACTCATCACCAAAGAGGCGCCCATTGCTGAAGATAACAATGTTTTAGTATACAAGTAAAATTATCGGACACATATGGTCTAAATTGAGGTTTATTAATTACACAAAAACATTTGAGATTTATTTCATCTCACCAGATTGCCAACCTCCTACAAGAATGGTTAATATTGTAAGAAATATCACTGATTTAATTACAGTATTACAGGGTTAATATGACCTTTTTTTGTAGGCAGTGCTTTATTAAGATATAAATGTGAGTAATTATTAGACTTGGGCGCCAGCCAGCTCTTCGTGTCCGTCTTTGTGGGAGAAAAAAATTTCCACGAATATTCGCCCGTTCCTGTGTTTGGTTCGGGCGAATATTCATGTACATTCTTCTTGTTCATTTTTTTTCTTTGTTTTTTGCTGTTATTTGTAGAAGGGGTTAATACGGGGTTAACGCGGTACTGACTACGCACTATGCAGCAGCTTTGGCGCCAGGATTTTAAATGTCCATACGAGGAACTCTATTGGTAGCCAACAGGGGCCTCCTTTGCCATCAACCAATGAAGTGCACCTGTACTTCATTCGTTGATGGCACACGAGCCTCCTGCTGATGACCAATAGAGTCGCTCGTACAGACTTTTAAAATCCTGGTGCTGCAACTTGGCTGGGGAGACCAAGAGTTAAAGGTCTATACAAACAACCAATAGAGTCGCTTGTACGGACCTTGGAGCCGGGACACCATGGTCTCCCCAGGCCAAGTTGCGCCGTCAGGAGTTAAAGGGCCGTGCGAGTGAGTCTATTGGTCGCCTGCAGGGGCCTCCTCTGGCATCAACTAAATAGAGTCACTTGCACGGCCCTTTAACTGCTGACGGAGAACTTGGCCTGTCTCTCCACTCCAAGAGTTAAAGGCCTTTAACTCCTGACAGCAAACCTACAGATTTCCGCTCCCGTTATCTATGCAGCATCGCAGGGGTTAATCCGTAAGTTCACTGTCAGGAGTAAAAGGGCCATAAGAATTATTTTATTGGTCGCCGGCAGGGGCCTCCTCTAGCAATAAAAAATTGGTTGATGCCAGAGGAGGCCCTTGCAGGCGACCAAAAAAGTCGTTCCCATGGCCCTTTAACTCCTGGCGGCGAACCTACGGATTTCCGCTCCCTTTAACCCCTGCGATGCTGCATAAATAAGGTAGGCTAGATGGGGAAGAGACCAAGAAGATTAGTAAATGAAGACGAACGCGAAGATTCTTCGTGTTGTGCATCTTCGTCTCCGTATACGTTTTGTCGCTGCCATGATCTTATGTTCAGTATTCAGGCTGAACAACGGAAAAAAAAAATTTGGGCCACTGCTAAAGGCTATTCCACATATAACCACCAACGTGTCAAGAGTAACAAGAACTATAGACAACATTTACACCAAACTAAATGTTTTGGGACTCTTTGACCAAAGACTGAATGGTGACAGCCATTCCCTGCTCCTGACACTGCAGGAATAATTGCTTCCTTGAAGTCAATAAAAATATAATAGAGAGACATCAAAGTACAGATGAAGGAAAAAGAAGGCATGAAACAGTAGAAGAGTAAGGGGCGGCTGACAGTCAAGAGTATAAAAGTATAACTAAAATATTACCTTATATCTACTAAATTTTGCTTCTCTAATTTGAGGAAAAAGCAGTATTCCCTTTTATGCGTGTATTTATGCACACATGGCAGAAGTGTATTCATACAATTTCCTGTTATAGTAAACCAATAAACACATTAACACAAAACTATTAACACATCACATAATTTATGAGCATACACACATTTCAGCAGACTTGACTATGATCCAGATTCAACATGGTATAAGAACTGTCATTAAATTACCAACGAAGAGATTTGCAAGACATAAATCATGACTTTATTGTAATCACAGACAGCACAACTTGGAGTAGTAGCTCTATATATACAGTATCTCACAAAAGTGAGTACACCCCTCAAATTTGGTAAATATTTTATTATATCTTTTCATGTGACAACACTGAAGAAATGACTACTCTGCCACAATATAAAGTAGTGAGTGTATAACCTGTATAACATTGTAAATTTCCTGCGTCTACTATACACAATTAAACCCCTGAGGTTCAGGTGTTCCTCTGTGAAGGAAAAGAAAACAGAAAGTGAAAAAGTATCATATGAATGTGCCTGAATGTCACTATAACATGCCTGAATGTCACAGTTGACATGACATGCCCTTCTTCTCTTTGGGGGCTGCACTATTCAAAGGTATATGTGACCCCTTCCTCTCCCTGGGCAAAAGGCAGGCCGGAGAGCAGAATCTTCTTGGTCCTTCCACGCAGGGGATAGACCACTGAAATCTCAATAGAAGAAGGGGGCCACTCATAAGGGCTACCTTATCAGAAAAAACAGACCTTTTAGGTGATACAAAAATCTATTTCAAACTTTCAAAAACTTCTGTGTACTATGATGCTCAATATATTGCACAGTGACGAAAAATCTATATCCATACTGCTCCATTCTGAAGCCCCATCCCTTTGATAAACAGTCCTATAGACCACAAACCAAGCATAAAAGGCTGGGGCTAGTGATACGTAAAAATAAAAAGTGCTGCAAGGATCTTACAAGGTGCCTAGTGCGCTTACCGACAGTATCAAAACAAAAAAGTTGATGTGCTCACCTTATTTTGAACATGCCCTGGCCTAGACCATGGTCCATAGTACAAGGCTGGAATAATAATTTGTGGAATGGTAAGAGTACTTGCTTTACCAAGCTTTTCTAAAGAAATTATATGTTCATTTGTTATGGTGGAAGAATTTTGTAGTTCATCACTATTTTCTTTAAACCAGATTATTACCACCACTATACCTGGAGCAGCAGTTAAGGTAAGTATGTGGTGCTATCAGCCAGCAATGTGCTGTGATTTAATTCTGGAATAGGCAAATCAATAAAACACATAAAACAGCAAGAACAATAAAGCTGACAAACTTTGTGATTTCTTATGGCTTCTACAGTCAGTTGTGTTTAGCAGCATTCTTCTCATAGCTCCTAAACCACCATACTAATCCAGGAAATTAAAAAAATGTGTATACCCCTTGCTAATATTGAATAAAATTGAATACAAATAAGGGTTAAGAGAGATGGAAAGTTAAGGTTGATTAAGAAACATTATGAAACATTATGAAACAATGCTGCCTGCCATTGTCCACAAATAGCATTAGACAGTCTCCTGTGAGCAGTAAATCAGTGTTAAAGTAAATTTTTACGATGTGCAGAGACTGGGGAGTTGGCAAACTACTGCTGTTTAAATAATTTGGTCTACAATGCAATTTTACACAATCAGAATTCTTTTGGGAATCATTTAAGTCCTGTATGTTGGCGAGGTGGGACCTCCATGGATGCATCCTGGTGCCATGTGTTCCCCAGGTAAGTGATGCACACACACCTGGCCATCCATGTGATGTAATAGTAAAACGTGATTCATCAGACCAGGACACCTTCTTCCTTTGCTCCGTGGTCCAGTTCTTATGCTCTATCAGAACCAGTGTTAACTTTTCAGCAAAACTATAGTAGCTCATCTGTTGGATTTGACCACAAGGGCCAGCTTTCGCCCCCACGTGCATCAATGAGCCTTAGCCGCCCATGAACTGACCACTGCAGACTGGCAACACTCCACAAGAGCTGCAGTTTTGGAGATGCTCTGACCCGGTTGTCTAGCCATCATAATTTGGCCCTTGTCAAAGTCGCTCAGCTCCTTACGCTTGCCCATTTTTGCTGCTTCTAACACATCAACTTTGAGGATGAAATGTTCACTTACTGCTGAATATATCCCACCCACTGACAGATGGCATGATAACAAGATTATCAGTGTTATTCACTTCACCTGTCAGTGGTCATAATGTTATGGCTAACTGGTGTATATCATGAGGTAACCCCAACCGTTTACAGGACACAAAGCAAATACTACTCTGTTGAAGCTTGCTACACTGATATCTATAGGGCATTGTGAAATTTAGATAAATACTGTGGGGTTTCTGTTTGTACTTATTTGGATTTAGAAAACAATGGAAAAAGAATATCAATTTACTAGACTTCAGCTGCAAACGTTAATGTGTGGACACAAACATGGGAGGAGGCAGAAAATCTTACAATCAACAATCAACAAACAATCAACAATCAACAAAAACATTTGAGATTTATTTCATCTCACCAGATATGCATTTTGGTAAACTACAATATTGGCATATTTTAGCACAGCGATTTACATTGTAGATTAACAATAATGGATACCATTTTGCTTACTTCAATATTGGTCCTCAAATACTTTTCTTTAGTTCAGATTATCTAGCAAGGTCTGAGATGTGTATGCCTACGGCAACCTACTTTTATAGTGAACTTTGAAAATGTGTAAAACAGTGAACATTGGGGCCCTAATGGCATACTCCGAAAATCAATCCAATGGAATTTTAATTTATATCTACGTCGTGAAGGGCATACCCAATGAGCTTCTCTTGCAAGACCAAGCCACGTGCTGTTCTCATGCTGTTCTTTTGCAGCATGCAGCTGGTGGCCTCACACTAAAGGACCCTATATGCCACTGGGGCATTTGTCCGGCCAGTCTGGGCCAGACTGCAACTCAGAGCAACTCCGCCATTTCAACTTCACACAAAACCAGTTAGTGATTATGAGTGTTGGAAAATATATGTATTATCCTCCTATTTGGTCTCGTCCTCTAATGTTCTATACAAATCTCCCTCACTTTACTTTCTTCCCCACAACTTTGTGCCTCTCTACTGCTCTTACAACTTCTGTCATATCCCACCATTTCTTTTCCTGCCAGATGTAAATGGATTGTTACTTTCCTACTTTCCGAGTGTGGTCAAGTAGCTTCAGAATGTGCGCTGTCATTGTGAAATGCCAGTAACAACTGCCTGCACATGAAATCCATTTTTTTGGCAAATGCTACTGTAGAAATCAAATATGGTATGTACCTTTGGGAGGAAGTGGGTTAAATAGCTTCATGATGTGTGGGATGCTTGGCACATTGCTTGAAATGAATAGAATAGAGAATAATACCACAGTATTATTGACATTACGTCCTATCATTAAGCTCAAAGGATTTATCATTGTCTTTCACATGGAAAAGGTTGATGGTTTTTTTGTGTAGGTGGCCACCACTGGCAGTGTCACAAACAGAGGTTAGACTTGAGGATCAGGGAGTGCTGTTCCCTTTCTACATTTTGTTTGCGATTACTGCTTGATTCTTTGATGTAATTTGTACAGCCAAAAAAACACTAAAATTCACAATAAAGTCTAGGAAATATTAGTGGCCTGAGATTTCCTGGGGGAAAACTTCTCCATAATTAAGTATATGAGTTGTCTAAAAAGAGGAGATCTTTTGTGAATAGGTGTGTTCACCTTAAAGCTGAACTATAAGAGCTAAAGAGTGTTTTTTGTACTCCTGCTATGAAAGCTGCTATAGTACTGATGCTGGCCTAGAAGCTGGGATATGATCCAAACCTAATAAAGGCTGGATTATTTAATGTCAACATAGTGCTCGCTGACACATACAGTACCAAGAGCCAACATGCCTGCAGCTGGGAGTGTTCTTCAAGCTTTTAATTATGCCGATTAAGCAAAACTATTTTCTACTAGAGAAAAGCATAAAGAACACTAGAGAAGCATAAAAGAAACATGTATTTACACAGGACTGACTGTTTTTATTACTATATTACTAGATTTATTTAGGGTTTTTTTGTTACTACATAGAATTAAAGCATTTTTTAAAGCTATATCCTTTTACTGCTTGTGTTTTAAAATAGATACAATATTATACTGTATGTACCACCAGCAATGCTTAACATTATAGTATAGAACCACCCATTTAAAGTTAGAATGTTATAAATATTATTATGGCTTCCTTTTAAGACAGGAGTATTGTCAATGAATGTCAACTGTTGCTATTTTTAATGCTGCATGCAAATGTTTGCAAAGATATCAAGATCTGTGCTACAACATGCAAAGTCAAAGTCAAACAAGTTTTGGGGCAATAATATACCATCGTGGCATCCATGAATATTGGAGTTAGTTTCAAATATATGTTTGATTAAAGTTAAGTTTCTAACCAGTTTGCACTTTGCAGTTTGCTCCAAGTCACCTTATGGTTCTGTTAGCAACATAGGGTCCTGAAACCCAGAGTGCCTTGCTGAACTCCTGAAGTTGTATTCCTTGTTGTTGCCAAGGGACTTTTACTATGCATTTTGCTTCCCAACACTGGCAAACTTACCAAATCTGGCTAAAAGCGAGAATCCACATAACATGAGCCAGCCAACGTGCGGCTCTCCAGCTGCTGCAGGACTACATCTCCCATACGGCCAAGAGGTTGGTTGAGGAGATGTAGTCCTGCAGCAGCTGGAGGGCCGCACGTTGGACGCCCCTGACATAAGCCATTACATGGGGATCATTACTTTCATAATCAAGCCAAATACATTTTGGACAGTTAAAGCAAAATTTTAATGAAAACCCCTACATGAACAGAAATTATTTAATTACAACTTAATAGCATACAATGTACAGTATTAACTAAACAGTAAAATCCCAAGGAATTAGGGATAAGACTCTTTAGCTTTCATGGATTGACATATACGATTAGAGTAAGTTTAAAATAACATAGTGAATCTGTCAGCTATACAGGGGCTGGAGGACAAGTCCAAAATTCTTCCAAAATGGTTGGTCCAACTTATATTGTCCCGCTTGTGGAAGTTGGAATGGAGTATGGACACGTTACCCAGTATTACCACTGATGCCGCTGTTATATCATACATGAATCTAGAAAATACTAAGGAGTCATTTGGTCTACCCCACTCGCAGAGACAGCTTAGTGGGTCACATAACCCTGTGGTAAAAGCATGGTGACCCATAAACAAAACAATTATTCGCCACCAAAGCATATTGATGTAATGTGATTATCACTTAAAAAAGTCATAATACGTTGGGAGTGCAGGCCAGTCAACCTCATTCATGTGATTAAACATCAGGGTCTAGAGCTGTTTTTCTCTCGACAGACCCAGAGAAGGCGTTCAACCAAGTTGATTGGACATTAATGCTTGCAGTTCTTAGGAATTACCGACCCTTGTCTAGGATTCGAATCAACGGTGCGCTTTCTGACTCATTTCCCATAACCAATGGCACTAGACAGGGATGTCTCTTATCTCCCATGCTTTTTGCTCTCTCCTTGGAACCCTTTCTTGAAGCTGTCAGAGGGAACCCTGACATTACGGGGTTGGTAAGTGGTGGCGTTCAAAATAAAACGGTGGCGTTTGCGGATGACATGCTGTTCACCCTGACGTCCCCGCGGGTGTCGTTGCCGCTGCTTCTCACGGAATTCAGGTGGTATGGTCGGCTCTCCAATCTGAAAATTAGTATTTAGTCTTACAAAGATGAGAGAGGCCTGTAATTTTCACCATAGGTACACTTCAACAATGAGAGACAGAATGAGACAACAAAGTCCATAAATCACATTGTCTGATTTTTAAAGAATTTATTTGCAAATTATGGTGGAAAATAAGTATTTGGTCAATAACAAAAGTTCATATCAATACTTTGTTATATACCCTTTGTTGGCAATGACAGAGGTCAAACGTTTTCTGTAGGTCTTCACAAGGTTTTCACACACTGTTGCTGGTATTTTGGACCATTCCTCCATGCAGATCACCTCTAGAGCAGTGATGTTTTAGGGCTGTCGCTGGGCAACTTGGACTTTCAACTCACTCCAAAGGTTTTTTTATGGGGTTGAGATCTGTAGACTGGCTAGGCCACTCCAGGACCTTGAAATGCTTCTTACGAAGCCCGGGCGGTGTGTTTATTATCATTGTCATGCTGAAAGACCCAGCCACGTTTCTTCTTCAATGCCCTAGCTGATGGAAGGAGGTTTTCACTCAAAATCTCACGATACATGGCCCCATTCATTCTATTTCTTTACACAGATCAGTCGTCCTGGTCCCTTTGAAGAAAAACAGCCCCAAAGCATAATGTTTCCACCCCCATGCTTCACCATAGGTATGGTGTTCTTTGGATGCAACTCACCATTCTTTCTCCTCCAAACACGTCGAGTTGAGTTTCTACCAAAAAGTTCTACCTTGGTTTCATCTGACCATATGACATTTGCCCAAACCTCTTCTGGATTATCCAAATGCTCTCTAGCAAACGTCATCCCAGCTCTCTGCAGGTCATTCACTAGGTCCCCCCGTGTGGTTCTGGGATTTTTGCTCAACGTTCTTGTGATCATTTTGACACCACGGGGTGAGATCTTGCGTGGAGCCCCAAATCGAGGGAGATTATCAGTGGTCCTGTATGTCTTCCATTTTCAAATAATTGCTCCCACAGTTGATTTCTTCACACCAAGCTGCTTGCTTATTGCAGATTTAGTCTTCCCAGCCTGGTGCAGGTCTACAATTTTGTTTCTGGTGTCCTTCGAGAGCTCTTTGGTCTTGGCCATAGTGGGGTTTGGAGTGTGACTGTTTGAGGTTGTGGACAGGTGTCTTTTATACTGATAACAAGATCAAACAAGTGCCATTAATACAGGTAACGATTGGAGGACATAGGAGACTCTTAAAGAGAATGTTACAGGTCTGTGAGAGCCAAATATCTTGCTTGTTAATAGATGACCAAATAGTTATTTTACCGATGAATTCATTAGAAATCCTAAGATGTGATTTCCTGTATTCTTTCCCCCATTCTGTCTCTCATAGTTGAAATGTACCTATGGTGAAAATTACAGGCCTCTCTCATCTTTGTAAGTAGGAGAATTTGTACAATTGATGGCTGACTAAATACTTTTTTTGCCCCACTGTATAATATATTATTATAATACGATGCTGAGATGATGATATTCCTTTAAAAATACATGAACTTACATTCTTTAATGCGATCTGACAATAAACTGAGCAACACAACCATGCATTAAAACTTAAAATATTTTAATTATATGTTTTATTTATAAACACATATATCGTCAACCATATAGTGAGCATGACAATCGGTTTGTATACAGAGATATTAAAATTAATTCACAATGTTAATACTGAATTGACAAAACTAAATGACAGTGTTAAAAACAGGCTCTCAATACACATTACGGTGTAATATTGTCACAGTATAACACACATCATTTGAATTCGGGGACAGGTTCTCTCTTTGGCTGCATGATTTAGTCATCCAAATGCTTGAATTTTCGGCATTAAGAGGATAAAAGTTGTTATATGAGTTACTGAATTAACTAGCTGCCGTTTAAAAACCATCATTCATGCTTTCTTCAGACATTAATTTATTGTATCTTATCACATCAATCATTATCATAAACAATTCCTTAGCTGTGCATCAGAGTGAGTTTGCTGCAGTTTTCTGGCAATCTACATTTTTAACTATTATTTCATTAAAATACAGCCTCACATTGTTATGTGCTTGTAGCCTGAATAATTCTTCTGCTAATCACAGTATTTTAATTTCTATAGGACATTTCATACACATTTCTATAGGATCTTAGGATTTAGAATTCCAGGACAGTACGAATGCTGTAAAACAAAACAAAATGTATAGTTAGTTGTTGTCCCAAAAAAAACTGTTGAATGTCTCCGCTTCCCCCAACTATAGAACTCTAATGAGTTCTTTAATATGCATCCTTCCAAAGCAAAAAACAAATAAAGCACACGCCCTGACACTGAAGCCACTGCCCTGCTGCAGCAGCTGCCCTCCTACTCCATCGTCTGACTATTCATGCAACTGATTGGCTGCTTCAAGCTGCTTTGACAGAGAATGTAAAAGAGAGTGAGAGTGTGTGATAGTGGAAAAAGCCCAAAGAATTGAAAACAAAATCAGACCTCTCTGCATAGTTTTCTTTTGTTTCATTGGGGCCCCTCCTCTTTTTGGGATATTTGTACGAATTGAAAAATTTAACTAAAGTTGATAAAATTAAAATATGTACGAATCCGAATGCACAAGTCTATTAAAAAAAAAATCCTGTCTGGGATCTGAACATTTAAAGATCTATGTTTTACGGTGCTAAGAAGATGAAACAGCACTTTTTTATCTTTAAACCATAATAAAATGGACATTTTATGATATTTTAATTTACCAATAGACAATGATCAGTAAGAGGGTTATTATTAACAACCTGTGTTCCATCACCAATGTTTTCTATTAAGGGGAGTCACATCATAGTAACCTTGCAGCCAGTAAAAACACAGATTGCTAACTACTTTAAAAGTAGTCGAATCTAGATAGAATTAGGAGCTCAGTATGTCTGCAAAAAATAATAAAGCCGTTCTTGAATTTTCTTAGAATGGGTTCTGTAGCGCCACTAAATAAAAAAAAAAGAATTTTGTGATGTACCAAAAAATCTTACAACGCTAAATGTTGTACAGCAACCACGCTAAATGGAAGACTAAAATTGTACGTGTTTGGCACATAAAATTGTGCATGTGTTATATATACTCAACTTTTATAAAATTACAATTAATAGTTTTGTAAAACCCACTTCTTGCACATGTGTCCTTCATTATTACGTTTACAAAATAAGGTTGTGTGAGGTAAGGGAGATGAGTACTTGTTTAAACTGGAATAGTTTACCAATGATTCATTTCGGGTTGAGAATAACATGCCGCTTGACTGGCAAAAGATCACTGGTGTTATGAAACAGCTTAAGTTGCCTCAATAATGAATGAAGGCAGAAAGGATTTCTGCCATAAGCATCAAAGTAATGTGTCGTACAGAATTCCCACATACAACAGCTGTGGTAAAACGACATGCCTCACACTAGGTTAAGGGTGTCGACAGATCTTTGTAAATAGTATGAAAGAGTTACTGAGGTAACAAGATGGTTCGGGTGTGTATGGGACGGATTTCAAATGAGACGCTTAACGGATATAAATCCGCAGATGTATTCTTTCAGATTGTAAGTCAACAGTGTAACTATAGTTACCGTAAATGTTATAGGAACAGTTCGTGCTGCAGGTAATTCAGCTCTTTATTATATGTGTAAAGAAACTTCTATTGACCTGATTATCTTGCGGTACCCAACAGGGCTACTTCTATAGGATCAGCACAATCTTTGCAATTTTTTGCCGTTTCCTTCAGTCTTTAGTTCACGTTTAGTGAGCATACACAAATTACATATGTAGCTGAGGGTGAATAAAGTTAATATTATGGATCTGAACCTAAATCTGCATGAAAGACCTCAGACAACACAGGTCCGGGCAGGTAGGGCCTTACATCTAGCCCTGGGAGCACAGGAGAACTTCGTCTCTGCTCAACAGTCTCCATGATTGTGAGACGTGAGGAAGTTTAAATGCCCATCACGTGGCAGACCTCTTCAAGGTAGTGGACTTCCCGTCTGTTGTAAGTCTACTACCTTGAAGAAGCCTGCAACAGGTGCACCCAGGTGGGTAGCTGCTCTCCAAATACTCCACCCCAGTAACCCATACATATAATTTGCAAATGATGCTTACATAAAACACAATCGTTCAGCCTGTACAATATCACAAGTATATATATACTTTAGTTTGAAAGTATATTTATACACATAACACTATATTAACTAGAAATAGAATATTAAAAATGGAAAATAGAATATTAAAAAAGATGTGCCGGTATTTTTTTTTGTGACTGCTAACAAGAAACCCAATTCATGTATATATGTATATACATACAGCATGAAAGCTGGATAAATCCATGTGAACCATTAAAACAAATATAATATAACAAGAACCAACAAAGTACCAAGATGCAAGTTAATTTTGACTGAGGCGTTTAGATAACTACATTGTTTATATGATTAAATAGCATTATCAAAAGAGTTGGTAAGGAGAAAAAGCTGTAGTTGGCTTGTGGGTATGTTACGTGATCAGACAGATTTTTTGTCTAATCCTCTAGAGGTAACATAATATTAGATATAATGTGCCAAGCCATAATGGGTAGGTATACTTGTCTGATAAATGGCAGTTGTTCTCAAAACTGCCAACATTTCTGGCACTATTTCAAACTTTTTATTTGTCTTTGCAATAGAGACAATTCAGTACTATTTAATAAATTCTCTTCTTATACATTTCCAGTGTGTCACCTTAGGCAATAACACTTTGAATAATTGATCTTAATATTTCTTAAAATTAAAAAAACAAATTTACATTTTATCTGCTTGGTATAATGTGTAAGCAGGCAATGGATAAATTGCTGAATTATTAATGAAACTGAGCATCACACCAAATCTCTCCATTGGAAAAGCTGGTCCTGAGAGTAAACAGATGAAAAATACAGTGGAAAATACAATACAAATAATAAGTAGCTGTGGCAATGTAGGCAAGTACCGTATATTAAGCAAAAGTATTTAGTTATTTTATAAGGTTGGCATAATAGAATAAAAATACATATATTCTATTCCAGGTGTCCCTTTCTTAACAGTCAGCCAGTGATACTGAATGTGGTTATTATAGTTACATGTATATCTTAGAGAAAACAGGTTTAATACCGGTAATTGTTTTCAGTGTAAGCCACTGGTTCATGCGGTATCTTCTGTGGGGTGTTTACATTCGAGCAGATACGTGTTAATTATCATTGGTTTATGTATATGTAACATTGAATTGTCCAATCAGCAGATCTATTCCATGAGATATGATCTACCAGGGACACTTTTAATTTATAAATCCCAATGCCTTCTACCACAGTAGTAGATAGTACGTTACACATGGCTGAGGGACAGTCCATGACTGTCCTGAAAATAGCCAGACACCTTTTGGAGTTTGCATTTGTATACTTTTTGCTAATTCATCAATATGTGGCCATGGTGTGGCCAGCAGTCAATCACGTAATACTACAACATATCTTCAAATATATAATTTAAACATGCATTATATTATACACAGAACGCATAACCAAACCTCAGAACTTTTGTGGGACATGGCCAGGGCAACCTGCTGACATCAGTGGGTGGTCCTGCCGACGTCAGTGGGCATCCCCACTGACATTACTCTACACAACCCATTTAAGGGGGAAATGGGCAGGGAGTGGGGCATGTCAGGACCCATCTCCCATGACCCGGAGGATTCGGGTGTCAACCCGAGGAACCAGAGAAGCGGTGCTTTTACCAGAGTCTTCGGACAAAAAATTAACTATATTATTAACACAATAACTCATTAACCACCCTTGTACAGACATAATTTTGTTACACCTGTTGAAGCCACTGGCGTCTCCACTTGCATGGGGGCTATTACAACATACAACATGTCTAAACCTACATCTGTCAAATGTGCCCCATATGTACTGAAATGCCCAGCCTGGTCACTTTCTAACTCCCTTGTGAAATCCCATATAACGAGAAACTGTTCCACCCAGCAGTTTTCTAGCCAGCTTCCAAATATTACCAATTACAACAACATCACATATTTTTTTATGTTTCTCACCAAATGCCAGCTTCTGTTACATGAACACATCAACCACTAGCTGGACAACATCATTTTTGTAAAGGATGATGATGCACCAAAGGCTGTAACTATACTGTCTCCGTAACAAACTGTATCTACCAGGGTATCAAACGCAATAAACCTGTTAATGTGTAAATCAAGATAGCTATACGGTACATAATCTAAAGTTGTCAAATAATTGATGTGTGGCTGTTACAACCTGCTCTGGCCAGGAATTCCCAACGTAAAGCCAGTGGTCAACACTTCCCCGCACTTAAGTAAGGGCCTTACTGTGCAAATATTTAACATATATTACCAATGTATCTCATTTATCTCTTCCTTTAGGGATGTTCAATACTTATTTTAATGTTTCTTCAATATCTAAATGTTTAAAATGGTAATCTAGTGGTAAATTCAGTTAGTATAATGTATAATGTATAACTTAATGAACTGTTATAATAATAATAATAAATTATGGTAACAACTGTTCGTAACATACCTTTCTCCTTTATCCAGCATTTCAAAACCCTTGTTGATTTTGTCAAGAGGCAACTTATGGGATATCAGTCCATCCAAGTTAAACTTATTTGCTAACATGTCGGAGACTAGTTTAGGAACATAGTCTCTGCTCTTCCAGCCTGAAAAAATCAAAATTTTTGACATGTTAACCTATTTTGTTTGAGCTAAACACAAATACATCATGTAGGATTTATCAGGGCCCTCAAAAGCTCACCCATAATGATTGAAACCTGCTATACAACCTGTGCACTTCAAACAAGTACTAACCGTTTTACTATATTGATCAATTTCATAAGTGGAACACCTGCCATGATTTAAGGGTTTAAGTAACCTTTAATAACAGAGGCATGGACAGGGTTGTTAGAAGGATAGTGTCATATATATATATGTTCATAATAAAATAGTAGGTAAATATCCTTTTTTGTCAATGTGCCTCTCTAGAGCCAGAAGTGTATTTGAGAGGTGGGAGACACATTAAGAGCTGATCCTCAATGTATTTGAGAACTTGTGCTTAGTTTTATGTGTGTCTATTTGGCAATGTCTCTGCAGTATGCATTAAGATTTTACAGATACTTAAGCACACTGAAGTGGCTCTCTAGAATAGATGTACTTCTATAAATATTTACTTATTAATAGATTTATATAACAATCTATTTACTAGTATGATTTGCAGTATCATACATCACAATAGTTCAACAGTGATTTCACAAGGTAAGAATATATATAATTAAATATAAGAATATGTTGCGTCTGCATCACAAATAGTAATTGGCCCCAAATAGTTGGATATTTCATTTTTTAGGCCATTTGATTTTAAAGTGGAAATTCACTGAACTGGATGTATTAACTAATTAAGGTATATCTAAAAATGAAAAATTTCCATAGCAGGGGAGAGCTGGCATCTTTTCCCAAGCAGAGCTACCCCCTGGTACCTGGTTTACATACACACAGTCACAGAGCCAGACTGGCAATGGGGGGTCTTGGAACCATAAGGTGGTGGCCCTTTGATGATGACAGTGCGGTAAACAGATAGATGGTGTTGGTCAGTACCCATAAGACATTTGTCGAGTGTGCCAGATAAATAGTCAGGGTCTGTACACTTGCACGCAATCATGTACATGTATGAATTTACCTTGCATGGAGTGTGTCTCCAACCCTGATCACAAGTGGTGTCAGCTACTGCGCTACTTCTGTGTGGTCTTAAATGCCCTGTTATTATTACCTCACTTAGCTTATGCCTCAGAGATATTTTAGGCATCAATATGACTTATAGAATACATTCTAAATTATATCTTATTTTGTTATCACATACCACCAAACACAGCCCCTTTCAAAGTACGTCCAGTGAGTAACAGCATGGGTTCAAATGAGACCTGTGATAATGAAGGTGCCACACCAACTATAACAGAGGTTCCAGAACCAAGATAACAAGACTTCAGAGCAGAGACCTGAAAAGCAAAGCAAGATGTCCAGTTAGTTCTGATAAAAAGGGCAACAGCAAATCTAATTGATTCATGGTTCCATGTTCATCTTTAAAAGTACATTTACAAATAAGCCTATACTTTTGATGAGGCAAAGTTTTAGATTATGCAGTACAAATTAGATATTACTAATTAGTTATTAGTAATAAGTAATAACAAAATAACAAAGCAACACAAATAAAAAAAATAAAGAATTTGATGGCAGACATCCATTTGGCCGATCTCATGTCTTAATCAGTTATTAAACCTGTCTTTGATACAGGATAGCTTTATGCCTAGCCATACATGTTTAAATTCCCTTACTGTATTAGCCTCTACTACTTCTGAAAAGAGGCTATTCCATTTATCTGTCACCCTCTCAGTAAAGTAGAGGTTCCTTACATTAACCCCTGATTTTAGAAACATTTCTTCCAATCCCTCTCTTGCTCACACAAGACTCTTGTGGTACATCTTCTGGACTAGCGCAAATCCCTACTAACTGGCTACCCACTCTCCCTGTCTTACCACTCCAATCCATTCTGAACAGGTCTGCCAGGATCACTTTGTTATCGCGTTGTTATTCATTTGTTATTCCACTGTGCTAGTCACCCCAATGTATTTAAATTAAAAAAATCTATTTTACTGACATATTATGTATTATTATTATCTTTTATTTATGTAGCACCAACAATTTACGCAGCACTTCATACAATACATATATTCAAGGGGTGTGACAAGACTAGAACTGACAGACTAAGACAAACCGATACATTAGGAGGAGAGAACTCCGCTCGCAAGCTTACAATGTTTAATTGACATTCAATAAAATAAATGATATTGTGAGGGAATATACAATATTAAATATTATTTATTTGACGGACAAAAAAAAGTTATTGTTTAAAAAACGTTTAACCCCTTCATGAAGAGGGCATTCTGTGAAAGCCTTCATGGGTTTTTGCAGTTTAACCCCTTAAGGACAATGGGCGGTCCCTAAACCCATTGAAAACAATGCATTTTGAGCCGTACATGTACGGGCTTTGTCTTTAAATGCCAAATGCCTATATAGAAGTGATCTCCATTATCATAGGTTGTATAACATTAGACCTTTCTATCTAAAGTGTACACCCCAGAGAAGAACATCTGTGTCAATGAATCTCTGATGGAATTTGGTAATCTGTTGTTTGAGGCTATGGCCTGTGCCCAAAAATAGACAAAGAACTTTGAAATGGAAATATACAATCTCTAATATTTACCCTATAATTCCCAGAAGTATATGAAAATTATACGTACATTAGGTATTTTCATAATCAGGACACATATAACTATATTCTGGGGTATTTTTGTCAATTCAACAATTTCAGTGGAAATTTACATAGGTAAATGTTTTTAGTTTTTTAATAATATTTTTTTTAGAATATATGTTGACCTATAGTTATAAAAATTGTATAAAAAGAAAGATCTATCTTTCCTGGATAAAAAAAGAGTGTATAATTTGTGTGGATGCATTAAATATAGATAATTAGAATCACAATTCAACAAAGATATGGTAAAAATTGCAAACTGTATCTTGACACCTAGGGAGGTAAACCTCTGTCAAGAAGGGGGTTACATTTAAAATGGGTCAGGAGCCACTTTTGTGGACAACTGATAACCAGGGGAATGTCCCTTGAAAAGTAAATCTGGTTATCCTACTGCAAATTCAGATTTTCTCTGTCTCTTTGATAATTTTTAAATTCTTACAGTTGACCACAGCTAGTTAGTGCAGGGTAAAAGTGAGCCTTTGGCTGCATTTCCCTATAACTTCTGAAGGAGATGCTGCAGGACTGCCTGTGAAGTTATCTGTATCATAGCCCATGGAACAGTGCAGCTAAGTGAAAGGGGGCTTGACTGGGTGAGGAGGTGGGCTTAGCATAATGGTGTTAAGGGACATTGGTTATGGATCTTTGGGAGGTCCTGTATAAATATTTGTAGGTTACAACATTTTGTAACTGTCACTTCAAATCATTTTTTTTACCCGAATCTTCTCACCTTCCCTCCCTGTTAATAGTAGGGTGAGCAAGGTTCTTCTCATAAGTGTAACAGTGGGGGGAGGGGCTGTTCAGTGTAAGGCGGGGATGAAATAATGGTTGGTTAACAGGAAATAGTGTGTTTCTGGTTTGGTTGGTGGTTTCGGGCTGGTGTGTGGCTCAGAACCTGGTGTGGGAAAGGTGCATCTCGATATGTTCTTTCCTGATTAAATATGTGGCCAAATTTTATCCAAAAAGTTCGTGTCCGTGTATTTGTTTGGTTGGGGTTATGGTGTTGGGAATCCGGGCCCACAAAGTCGACGAATCCCCAGTCGTGATACGTTGCTGCTACTATTATCTGCCCAAATGTACTTAGAATAAATTTAACCCCTTAATGACAAAGCCCGTACATGTACTGGCTCAAAATGCATGGTTTTCAATGGGTTTAGGGACCGCCCATTGTCCTTAAGCGGCTAATGTTGAGCTGCCTTTCCAGGGAGTAAATGTTTTTATTTCTTTAAATTTAGATCTGCCACCTGTGTGCTAGTAATAAAAACTCAGGATCTCCTAAAACAAGCATGAATCCAAATTGTATGTCACAAAGAAAAACAATTGACATATAATATGCTGCTTTAGTGTTTATGTTGTGAGAATGTATTCAGAAGAGATCCTACAGGGTGTTTTTCCCGTCTCTCTCTCTTGACAGGCTGTGATAAGAACTGATAACGACCAACTGCAAAAATAAGAGGGCGATGTTTATGAACAGGCAGTTTCTCTGGTTTCACTAAAAGAGGCCCATTGTGGGAACGTTTTCCTTAACAACAAATATGAATATTAGATAATGAGTCTGGGCAGAATGAGAACATTTTTTCGTAAAGGAAGACCTCAGCTGACCTTGGAATATCCACAAGCTGTATGTGAAGCACACTATAGCCACGTGACCAGTTTGCCTTCACTTGCAAGCCATTGTTTTGCATAAAAAATAAACACAGTTGAGAATTAATCATTCCCATGCCACTTAACGTTTTTGTTCCCTTCACTGAAAATTTGGCATGTAACTCATTTTCGGAAATGTCAGATACTTGAAAATAGTCGTCAGCAAAGTGTTGTTACAAATCACAAAGTACAAATTAATCTATCTGTCTATCCATCTACCCTGTCTACCCCAGACATACTACTACTGCTGTAGCTCTTTAGGTAACAGTAAATATTATATATATATAAATCTGGATTTTTCATGTTGATGAACTGACCATAATGTCTGTACTTCCAATGCACTCAAAAGAATAGTCGACTCCACCATTAGTCATGGCTGCCAGCACCTCATGTATAGGATTTTTGTGGTCCTTTGGATTGATGCAGTCAGTGGCTCCCACTTCTTTAGCTTTTGCAAACTTATCACTGTTTATGTCTACTCCTATAATCTTTGAAGCTCCAGCAACTTTACATCCAATTATTACAGAGAGGCCAACACCTCCTAAGCCAAACACAGCACATGTAGACCCACGATGAACCTGTAAGAGAAAATGTGTAAATCCAGACTGACAGTATATGGATGAGAATCATCAGGTTTTTTTTTTTAAATTAACCACAGAATACACAGAGAGATATGGCACTTAAACTTGGTTAGGTTCCAGAAAGAAAGATGCAAAGTTGTAATTCATGTGTGATATTTATATAGAGGTCTATAACCTGTATGCCATTCAAAGCTGGTCCTCAAACACATAAAACTTTGTAAGCTCGTTTGAGCAAGGCCCTCCTTACCTTTTTTTTCCTGAAAGTCAAATTTGTTTCATTCTGCACTAGAAAAATCAGGGACTTGTGCATGTCCCCAAAGTATTGGCTTCGCAAGTGGTTCAGTTGTGTCCTAGCGGCTGCTACGGCCTCTTTACAAAGTTTAGGGACATCTTCTGGGGTGACAGCTGGTGCCCCCACCAGTACAGGTGCCCTGGTCGGTTGGTGAAACTTTCATTGCAAACATCTTTGCTATTGAGCATACGACACACCAGCCGGAGCTCTATGATGTTACTGTAACACTTACCTTTGCAACATTCACAGCAGAGCCATAGCCTGTGGAAAACCCACAGCCGATTAAACAGACTTTATCCAAAGGCGCATTGTCATCTATCTTTGCAACTGCTACTTCATCAACGACGGTGTATTCAGTGAAGGTGCTGGTCGTTATATAGTGGTGGATCAGCTTCCCCTTGCAGGTAAATCTGCTGGTACCATCCAACATCAGCCCAGAATTTCTGCCAATACTGTTGAGAGGACCAAAATAATCTTATATAGGTCATATGCGTGTTTATATTTTTGACTAATAAAAGTATTAATTGGAAATGTTTCATCTTACAGATGCATTGCTTTTTCTCTGCCCAGCAGCTATTTGCCAGGCTAAAGGAGTGATCGACCAAACACATTTCCTAGTATTTACTAGTATTCCAAGGGGCATCTACCAAGACTCCTGTTGCGCATCCCCAGAAAGCGCTACTGTTGATTTCAAACTGCTTGTTCAAACAGCTAACCAGTAGCACAAATTGTCAGACCACTGAGGAAATGGTATGCTGGAGCAGCAGCTTCCACTAAAGGTAAGTCATTATTTAGTATTTTTCAGGTTTAATGAATGTATATTAAAGTTCTTACTACGTACTTTAATATACATTTGCTGTTCCGGAGCAGAGGAGGGCTGGCACTGATACAGCTCAGTGCCCCCCATGCCCCCCTAGAAACTAACACATGCACTAGCACACACACACACACTTGCACACACTATAACACATCTACACTAACACACACCCATACACACCCACTCTAAAACACTAAAACATTCTCATACCTGAAGTCAAGTGTGTGAGCAATCACACTACTACTGCTTGATTACATAAAGTTACGCGACCTGACCTCCACACACCCACCTCCGCAAGCAGGCTGGTTCAAGGTGGAACAGTCCTATTTTAAGAATTTTGGACTGGCAAACACCTCTTAAAGGAGGCTGCCTGGCACAATGGAGTGTCCTCTTTCATTGAAACAGGTCAAGGAATGAGGAAAATAAGACCCAAAACATCTGATTTCCATTAGGAGAGTATACCCAGTTACCCACTTACTTATGTGAATGCAGTAAAAATGAATTGGAAATTGAAATTAACCTCAATATGCATTAAAAACGTAAAATATATTGGGTATTGGAGTGTCCTTCTTTCATAACAATTCTTTCGTATAAGAAAACAATTTATGGGCTTAATGGTCAAATCATGAATAGGAGAGTAAGGTTAAGAGCAGATACTGACTCAGTTTTATAGCACAGGTTGCCCTTCGGATCAAGACAGCACCGGCATTCTCCACACTGAGGGACAAACAGTGGGATTACTTTGTCACCTGGGAAAACAAAATTCACAGTTAATGACTGGTCAATCATATAACACTGGAATATTAAAGCTAGAAATCAACTAGAACATAAATTATATCAGTTCCTTGGGAATCACTGTATATTCTAGCATATAAGAGTACACCGAGCAAGACTTGCACTCCTTATAGGATAAATTAACAACAGTTGGGCTTTTCTTATGCCTAGGAAAGTCAGTGCCATAGCAAACGTAAAAACTCACTTTAGTAAATAAACCCTGTAATTGTAAAATTACATGCATGATAGTATTTTCCTTAAAATTGACTTGCTATAAAAAATATTCTCGAGGATAAAATATGACACTGTGTCATATAACAGAGATGGAACACATACAAATACATAATATATATATATAGCATAGCATATTAGGCAACAACTAGAACTGTTTTTAAATATTTTTGAATATATATATATTTTAATTTGATACTAGTAATATAAATAATTGGTTATATTATTTACCAATTTCCCTTTAAGGTAAAGTATATTGTTAATTTACCTGGTTTAATTTTTGTCACACCTTCTCCTACACTTTCAACAATACCAGCAGCTTCATGGCCTAAAATCAGTGGAAAGTTAATTTGTGGCACTTTTCCTTTCAGAATATGATCATCTGAGCGGCAAATCCCACTGGCTAAAATCTGTTTTTAAGCAAGAAATGAAAAAAAGAAAAATTATGTGATGGGACATTTTTTTTAAATGATGTGTGTGCAGAATGCTTCATTTTAACTAGATTTGTTTCAGGTACCACTGTTGCAATATTCAACATTTGATCTGGTTTCAAGTGTAAAGATACATTTAATGAGGTAATATTATTTAAGGTAGGCTAGTAATTAGTATATGTGTTAGTACTTTTTAACCCTGTATATGAGGTAAGTTTACCAAGAAAAACTATATATATATATCATAGGTAACAGAGCTGTTCCTATAAAACTCAAGTTTACTGAAACTGAAAGATAACGCTGAAGGGAGCCATTTTTTGTAGTGAGGTCACATGGCCATGTATCCTCAAATACACCCCTTAGCGGACTGTCTGTCTAATATAATCACAACAAGAGTACTTAATGGAACTGTCAGAGGCATAACGTTAGTCCACACGAAAGAGCTGAGGGAAGCAGGTCATCGTGCTTCCTAAAGAAATACAGATATAACTTTGGAAATAAACCAAAACAGACAGAGGCCAAAACTTTAAAAAGGTTTCTGAAATGAAACATGCTCATTTAACACATAACTAAGTGCATATGGAATTACATATAGCATTACATATAGCATTTTGGGTGTTTGTAGGGTGGTAGACCTCTTTGTTGTCAAGTGACTCATTAGGTGAACTCCTTCAAACTGTGTCACTGGTGGTGATTTATAGATAATCCCCACTGTGCCATTTATTATCCACATTACAGGTTTAGGCATACTAGGATAACATATAAAATAAAGATAACCAAGGAAGTTCATTCTGGCGGCAGCGTTCATTATGAACCTAATGTGTACTCACTATGTATAGCACTCTGAAAGTGAAGGATAACAATAAGGCCATATAAAAGGAACAATCTGACCACCACTCTAGAAATGTTTAGTCGGGAAGAATAAAAGCTGCCTATGTAAATACTAGAGTATTAGGCTTACCTTTATACGAATTTCATGAGCTTTTGGAGGGGCAACTTCAATTTCTTCAATGCTCAACGGCTTATGGGGTTCCCAGGCTACAGCTGCTCTGCATTTAATTACCTAAAAAAAAACCTTCTTTAAAAAGTGTAATTATTTAAGTTAACATGTGCATACCACATTAAAAAAAGTTACCCTCACTCAAAGTCATATGTGAAAAAAATAGTATCCATTAAAAAATATTACTTGTATATGTATCGAAACTTTAAAATATTACATATTCTCACATACAGGAGATGTCGCACACAATGTTAAAAAAATATTTGTATGTATACTAAATAGGTTTATATGTAATCTACATTATTATTATTATTATTATTATTTATTGTTTTATATAGCGCCAACAAATTCTGTAGCGCTGTACAATGGGTAGACAGGACATAACTCTCAAACGAGCCAACTCATCTCCTGTGACATATTCCAATCTAGACTGACTAGGCCTAGGGTGGAAGGTCCAGGGAGCAGCAGCTCAATGAGTCAGCTGGAAGGGATAGCTCTCTAACTGACCTGTTTACACTATGTGCCCAGCTTGCACTGCCTCCACAGGGTGCTTTAAAATGCGTTACATGTCATTAAGTAATGCAGCGTCAGGGTATGACATCATATCCCACTGGTCTGCAGTGAGGATGGCAACCAAAGTAGATATATCTTTGCTAATCCTGTCCATAGGAGCAGTACGAAATAATTAATAGCATTTTACAGACAGCAATAACGTTATATGAAATTGTAAAAGAGTTCCTTGAAATCAGTCAACCATCATTTTTCCCACTGTCTGCAATTCCATCAAATCCTTGCAGATGGCAACACTGCTTTAGACAGTCAATGCACTGGGTTAAAAAAAAATAAGTAGAATGAAATCTGCTATAATGCTTTTGAACAAGTGAGTTGATGTTCTTCTATTTTAAACATAAAATATAATCAGGCATATAATACACCTGCTTTGTACACAATGAACTTCAAGGTCATGTTACAAGAAAGCGATGGAGTTTGCAATTAGCGCTTAAATGACAAATGCATTTCTTTACAGATGTGTAGATTCTGATTTTAGTAAATAGTATTCTTCTATTTTCCAATTAAGAGGGCTGTTTTCCATATTATTTGCATGCTTCTGGCTAAAGCTATTAAAATCCCCCATTTTATTGGGACCTTGTAAATAATTGAATGGCCTTCATTGTTTTGTTTGTGTAGTTATATTATGTAGACTATAGACTTTGTTCTACATTTAGTTATTTATTAATCTTTCATCTTGGCTAATTCATTATCTTTAGGCCAGCTCCAAAAAGCATGGCATTTATTAAATTATAAATAATTAAGCAAGAAACATATAATATTAATTACATTTTTATGCACCCCTACCGACAAATACTACCATTTGCCTCACATGCCATTTCTTTCTTCTGTATTTCCTATAAACTGTGTTGAACTTTTATATCATAATCTAATATGCTGATAAGAAATCAGAACATTGCAGATGTTGCAAGCCAGGGGAAAGATAACAATTCTAGATAATGTTTTTCATCACTTTCCAAGAAATATGCTAAATTATACTTGATTTATACAGTAACATGGTACATTCTCTGAAGATTCCATGAACAACACATACAACAATATCTTCAAATTCACGAAGAATTATTTTCTTTGATTATAATAGGAGGGTATACCACAGCTGAAAGACGTGTTGGACAAGAACGGGTAGTAGAATAAGGACACATAAACACTAGGTGTGAAGACTTTTGGGGACGTTGTTGACGCACATGACATCAACATGGGACCTTACATGTGCAATGGGATTTGGTATTCAGCTTGCCACCGTATAGCGTATTTGTTTACTCAAGGTACATATAGTTAGTTGCAGCCATTAAGTGCGGATGACTGGATCAAAATATTAACAAAGCATACCAATTTTTTAACATAAAAAAGTCACTTTAAATATGTTGTAGGGGGGGACCAACAACTGTTAATGACAAAAAAAGTGTCGCACCTTTGTTTTTTACCAAAAGTCAGTAAATTAGTTTTATATAATTTTTCGAAATTTTAGAAGCATTTAATTCTTTATTCTAGTCAGAACTTTGCCAAATTATACAGTACATTTCATTACTAGAAGCCTGTAATTGAACACCAATAGTTTTATAGATGGACTACAATGATGTACCAGTGATAGCTACCACTTATGCCTCCAGATGTTGTAGAATCAAAGTTCCTGTAATACACTGTAAATGCATGGCCAGGATGTATAGCTGGCTAAACTTGTGTGGAAAAAGTGGTTTCACACCAGCTTTTTGATTTGTTACATCGGTGCCAACACATGTCCTTGGGGTGGAATCATGGTTAATTCATGCTTGATGCTGTCTGGTTTATGTTATCACTTGGCTGTCACAGATCACCTTCCATTGGTTGCAGCAAACAGACATCATTTTGCACTCCTCTAATGTTACTTATTTGCTTCTTTAGTTTCCATACGGACATTATATATTTAAAAATGCCTGCCAGCTTGTCTGCCAATGTGACCTTTTTTTATAAACATATTCTATGGGTCTTGTTTCTGTCTTTTATCCCAATAATAGTAATGTTAAACCCACATGCAAATACAACAGACATAATATGTTTGTCCTGAGCACTATGCCTACTAAATTCAGGAAGATGTTAATACGGAATTAAAGTAGGAAAGGCAAAATGTAAGATTTTGTAACAATTTTATTTAATTTTACGGGATATAAACATTCATTAAAGACATGAGAAACAACCTTGTCTGGGTCTTTAGAAATGTCCACTCTAGGGCAAGTTTACTGTCAATTGGGTCCTTAGCCAAATGCCTACTAAATTCAGGAAGATATTAATGCTGAATAGGCCAATCCTCTGGCTATGGGACTTGGTGAATATATGTACAGTAGTGTGAAAAAGAAAGTACACCCTCTATATTAAATTTTATTCATATCAGGAAATAATAATCATCTGTTCCTTTGCAGGTCTAAAAATTAGTTAAATACAACCTCAGGTGAACAACAACGCATGACATGTTACACAGTGTAATGATTAATTCAACAAAATAAAAGCCAAAATGGAGAAGCCATGTGTAAAAACGAAGTACACCCTTACTGCCGCCATAGGAATTAAGATGCTAAGTAGCAGACAGATGCCGCTTTTTAATATTTTCCATTATGTCTATAAATATTTATCTTTGTCTAGGTCCTACCCAAAATAGTTCATACAGAATCAGAACTAGAGAGATAAAAATGTTTTAGAGCACTAGAAAAAGAGTTATGATTTAAAAGTTTATGATTAAGGTTAAAGTATGATAGTATTACTGTAATTGAAGTGCTGTCGAAAGAGTATTAGGTAGGTATAGCCCTTTAGTGTTGATAGTAAAGTCTACAAATGCTACACATCATTATAAAGACACCTTAAGTATAAAATATATTCTTACAATACGCATGAGATTTCAAAATAGACAGACTGGCATGGTCTCTTTGCTCTTATATTGAATCAGCAGTTACGATTATTGTTTGTTGCTTACTTTCCCGGTTGTATCCATTTGGATTACAGATTTTTATTCTCAGGCAGATCCTCTTGAATGTTAGTTGATAGTTGTGCTCTGCTGCTTGTTTTAAACAATGTGTGTGTCAAACATTGACAACTTGATCACTCCTACCAAGCAAATGATTTACGTACTTTATTCTTCACCTGGAGGTTGTGTGATTAAGGTTTTCTGAAAGGATGACAATCCTTGACGGTACTAAATATCAGCATAGTTTTAAAAATTAAACTGCTAGAGTTTGTCATTCTTGTTAAAATATAATTAAGAAGAAACCATTTAAAATTGTACATACCTTTTTCTAGCCTTGGAACTGTTGCTAAAAAACAACAATATTCCAACAATATCTGGAATTAATTTAGTTAAACATATATGAACATTGCAGATTTTAACCAACATCTCCACATTGGTGCAGATTAGATTTCCTGTTCTGTAAAAGGTCCACTGTTCCTTTTTTGAAGAAGAAGAAGAGAATGGTGAAAATTGTCCATTAGGGGCACAATCGGAAACTGATTCTCCAGTTTTCATCTTCTTGGTTTTAACTCCTCTAAATTATATGACCCCCCCTTAAGGGTGGAACATATGAGGAAAAAAATCCCTTGGACTACTGCAGCACTTTATCAAAGCAATTTAAAAAGCACTTTATGATAAGCACCTTATAAGAACTTCTGGATCAGCATCCATCTTCAAGTAGTATCCAGATTGTCTGCTCTTTTTGCATATTTCATACTATGTGCAATGCTTCTTGTAAGTGTTTTGCATTTTATTCCTTTTTCTGGCTGTGAGGGTACTGTGCCAGTGTGTTTTGATTTTAGATAAATAATTAATTGATTTTATGAGAAGAGGCTGTTTTTATTTATCCTCTTTTGAGTGCATACATTATACACATACATTTTTTGTTACACATACTCTCTACACTATTGTATTTTATTATTTTTTGTCCCAGTTTTGCAAGTACCCCTTGGTGGATCTATATCATGGTGTTTTTTCTTGCGTTGCTGCTGCATTAAGTTGGGAAGTTTTTTTTATTTTGTTGTTATTAATTGGTGGCCACTTGTTTGAATTCATAGGGGCAATATTTAATTATTTTCTATAAAGAAACTTAAGTCAGAATTTTTTTTGAAAAGTGCATCAGTGGATACCTCTAATATTATTGCAATTTTTTTTGTAATTGGCTTCTTACTCAAATATTCATCATTGAATGTTTATCAAACCTATCAGGATTGGGCAGGGAAAAACGAGGCAGCACTGGCACTTTAAGGCTGGCAGCCATCTTATGGCATAAGTGCCGCTGACAGCTGACATGACAATGTCAATAGTTGTAAAATAAGTGCTGCCGGGACGATGGGCATCCGCAGGATTTTTTCCATGGGGGCAACATATTCTCTCCATCTTTCCCCTCTCTAACCCCAATACCTCCTTACCTCCAACACATTGCCTACCTTTGTTGGCTCAGGAGAGGGGTTTCCTGGTGGGAGGCAAATGTATGTTACCCATTAATAGGATGAATTATATGACCATGGTACACAATTGTACCTGCGCAACATGAAAACTTTCATTTACAATAGCTGGGGTGATAAAGATCAGCCACAACTGGCCCAGTCTACAATTCCTATAGTGTTCAGAAAGTAATGGCTGACTGTATATCAGGAAGCTGCAGTCCACAACAAAAATTGTGTATTGTGTAGTGTAGGCCACCAAAACCCCAGTCTATAACTACAATTCCCATGAAGTTCAGCCAGCAATATGACTGGCTAAATATTATTGTAGATGCAGTCAACACAAAACACACAAAACACTCCCTTAAGCCCAATCTACAGTTACTAGCTACTGTTCCCATAATAACCAACTAGAAAAGTTGCTTGCTCAGCATCATGGGAGTCGCAGTTAAGATAAGTTAATGTTGTGTAGTGTAGTTCTGTGATGTGACAGAAAGTACGATTGGTAGTTTTGCAGCAGCTGTGGCTAACACTTGGTACTCAAAATGCTGTTATTACATTTCACATGATATTAAGCCAACCAAATGGCTGAGGATCATGAGATGTGCATTCCACAACAGCTGAAGTACCTATCCGTAGTGATATAATAGATAATCTTTGGCACTACACTTGAGCACTCGCATTCCCATGCTTAACATACCAGACTGGCTGAGAGTCATGGGAAATGTATTCTTAACAGCGGAAGTAATAACTAACGCTAGCTGTAATACACGTTTGAAATAAATTACTTTGTGTCTGCAGCATGCAAACTGTGTCTCTACCCAGGCTGGGACTCTGTGTCTGTGAAGGGGAGAAGACCAGCTAGAAGGAGAGGAAGAAAACAGATCAAACCACTCTGGAAGCAGGGGGCATACAGCTTTAAATAAAAGCTTTTTTTGTTGCAATGCCTTGACTACTGGGTGTTTTTTTCTGCTCTCTATATTTAGTTAACCTACTCTAAGCAGCTTAACTTGCCTCATTCTTGTAATGCTGACAAGAATTCAAGGAAAAAACAAGCTAACAGTGGAACAATTACTCTAATCTTGTATGCTACTTCTATTTCTAATGTTTGGTGTTTGGCTCACTGTCACAAAGAGAAAAGGCAACATCTGTTTTTTTGGTACTTTTTCCATTAGTTGAAGAGATGATTCAAATGTGGTTTTAGAAAAATAGATCTAGTATTGAATACACTTGTGCACTCAGGTTTGTACCAATTGCACATTTAACAAAATTGTATATTTTGTCGATTCGTATGAATTTCTGAAAATGAGGCAAAACACCCCATGGAATGAATGAAAATGAAGCAAAAAGCTCTGAATTTTCGTTTTAATTTCATGGACTAATTCACTCCCAGGCCCTCATTCATGTTTTCTCACACTCTCATTCACTTTCTCTCTCTCATGCTGTCTGAATGTCTCCCTACCTTCTCCATTGACTGCTTTCATGTCTCACAGTTCCCCTTCTTCTTTAGCATCTTCCTTATCTTCTTGTTCTTCTCTCTTCCGTCTTGAAAATTTCCATTTCAGCTGGTATTGTTGTGGCCTCAGTCTTGCGATTCTCTTGCATGTCCCTTGAAAATTTTTATGTTTTCAAGTTCATGGCTTATTTTTTTTTTAAATAAATGCCATTATTATTTGTTTTTTAATCTGTTTTAATTTGTGTATAATTGTGTTTATTGCATAAAAATATTTAGCTCACTAGTTCTGTCATGGGGTCTAGAACAATAGTACCTTTGACCAAAGAGCTCTGTGTCTGTATAATATTATCCCAGAAGCTCAATGCGTTCTTGCCAAATGTGACGGACCGACCAGGTTCCTCAGGTTGTTCCTTTCCACCTTCAGGACAATAATCTATCCCGTACCCAAATAACCAAGCAAGACTAGTCTTTAGGTGCAACAAGACGAGAACTGATTTATTTTAGACACAGACGGCTGGATATATCCAGCAAAACACACATTAACATAAAAGAAGATATTGGGATACAAACCGCCCCCTTAATCTGCATCCCAGAGACAACAGGGGCAGTAAAGGGATTAACAATACAAAAGAATACAGACGCCACTAAAATAAGGAATACCCATTAGATTATCTCCCAGACCTTAGTGTACTGTGTAAACAGTTAGGAAATAATAAAATAATAAAATACATTTTTATTAATAACACACAAAAGGATAACATGGCACTCTTTACCAGGGCCCATAGTCTGTAGTAAGGAGGCTGGCACTCAGTCCCCTCCAGAAGCCCATTGCACGGAGACTTCTGTGACACCAAATATTTCATACTGAAAGAATAATGTAGCAGATGTTCACACTAAATTGTATTTCTTAATACCGTATTTGCTCGATTATAAGAATAGAAGACGACCCTATAGGAAAAAGTTTTACCAGTAAATGTTAATTAATGTAAACTATTTTTTTAAATAAACGCTATGATTGAGAAAACAATAATGTTTTTATTTCCTTTTATTTTCTCAAGACTGCCCCCCGCAGTTATGGCCACATCTGCCCCCGGGCTTGCCACTACTGCCCCAGAA
>VKOC01000006.1:27601147-27626205 GCA_009364415.1 Spea multiplicata
TATTTTTAAAATAAAAAAAATAATAATTTTTCACCATATTTTTGTTTTTTTCCTGAAAAAAAGCCAAAATATAACATGTGTGGTACACTAGGCGAGAAAAAAGATAATTACAGATAAACACCATAGAAGGGTACAAAAGATAGAATAAGCCGTTGTCATGAAGGGGTTAAAGATTTTTTTCTAGTACTTTATTTAAATAAACTTGAAATGGTTAATTTCAAACTTAAAACATAATGGAGCATTAACCGGACTGTACCTGTGCTCTCCCAGAGGGTCCCAACTCATTGCATGACACCATAAGCTACTGTGATATTAAAACTGCATTTTCATATATATCTTATTTATGACTGACTTGTTCTCTAAATATACTTCATAACTACAAAGTTGTCCCTATTCTTAACAAAAAAATATTTAGGCTGGTATTAAGTTATTTCCAGGGCTGGTTTTTATTCCCAGTCTGGCCCTGACGGAAAGTGTTGAAATACCAACATTCAGGGCCGGCCGAAGACTTAACGACCCGCCTGGGGCGGAAGTTTTAAAATGCCGCCCCCCCGCAAGGGTAACTTACGCCGACGCCCCCCCCCCAAGGTACCTACCTTTAAGAGTCTGCGCGCAGTCTCCCGCTCTTCCACGGGGCCGGCTTGTAATGCTGGGGAACAGCGCCAGTAACTGACGGCCAGTGGCTCATTCGTAATCCGACGCGTCTCGGCATAGCATTTACAAGCCGGCACCAGACTCGAAAACAGGGAAGAAGAGACTGCCGCAGAGGAGAGATTGAGGGGCCCGAGCGGGTCGTCAGGCGAAAAACCACCGGCCGCGCCCTTGCTCTCTCTCTTCCGCCTTCAAAAAAAAAAAAAAAAACGCTCGTTGTGTCATGCTTCGCTGGTGGTAATTCATCTTAGCAGCGTGAGAGTACCTCCAGGGGGGCAGACGCGGCGCGGGGCACATACCACGATGCAGGTGCCGCCCCTTCTAAAGTGGCCGCCTTGGGCAATTGCCCCAGTCGGCCCCATTGTAGGGCCGGCCCTGCCAACATTTGAAAACCCCTGTGGTATCTAGTTTTCAAAATTGGATGGCATCAAAGGTGTATTAAAAAAAGACATGAGCAGATGTCAAATTTCCAAATTAAAAAACTGAATTGCGCAACTCTCAACTCTCCTGATTGGCGCCCCTCCTTCACATCAAGCTCAGTGTAAGCTTTACTCCTTCGGTACCGGAAAGGTGCGGATGGACATCTGCTCGCACCCGCCAGTCTCAGAAATCTATACTTACCAGGGCACGGTCCTCCTCTGGTCCTGCTGACATCATAGGGGGCGTGGCTAGGCAGGGCAGGAGGCTTGCTGCAGTGATGTCATCAGAGGGGCGGAGCTTTGGGAAGGCAGTGGATTTAAAAACCAGGAAATGCTCTCTCTAGTTACCCTGTTGTGGTCTTCGTGCTTCAGTTCTGCTGTGAGTTTGTTTCTTGAGATTTTGACCATTTGCTTGCCTGACTTCCCTTCTGCTTATTGATTTTGTACCTCTGCCTGTGATATCCGGTTATTTATTTGGCTCGTCTGACTACCAGCTCTGGTTTTGATCCCCGGCATGTACGACTACCTGATTTGTTTACCGAACTGGGTATCCTGACCATCCTGATTGTGTTAACCCCGGCATTGCTGAGTTCATCTGTGAATCCTGTTCTACGCTGACTTCTACACCTTGCATTCTCAACTCATATCTACTATATCTGCTACACCTGGCCTCCTCTCTGTTGGGATCATCTAAGTCCTGGTTGCTGCTCTCGAGGGTCTCCTTTGGAAACAGTACTCCAGGTGGAAGAACTTCTGTAGTGAGTGCCGTGGTGTCAGCGGTTGTGACAGTAAGCTGCAGCCAGCACCAGGTATTAGTGTTTGATGGTATGTGTCTGTTTGTTTGTCTTTTTGTGTGACTGTGTGCGTAATGTCTGGTCATAGATGAGGTAATTCTCTGAATCTGCTCGTGTCTGGTAATAGAGGGGTTAATAATAATAATTAAATCTGAAAAACCAACATGGTTCCCAAGGCTTCCTAGTAATTAATATATAATAGTATATGTGAATCAGTGTGTATGTAAGAATATATATATATATGTTTGGAGTGCTGGGATTCTTTTCTGTGTTCGTATGTATAAGTGTGTGTGAGCATAGATATGTGTGAGCATGTATGTGTAAGTGGCGTGAGATGGAGTGTGTGTTAGCATGTGTTTTGTAGAGGGAGTGCGTATGTGTCTGATAGTGAGTGTGTGTTAGCACGTGTAAATTTACATTTGTGTGCCAAAGTGTATGTTGGAGTGGAGGCAAGGGGCAATCATGGAACAGACAAATTGTTTGGGGGACAAGGATAGCACAATTAAGTTGTTTGAGGAACTAATAAGCTGGAGCAAAGATGGTAAAGGCAGCCTGTTTGAGGGTTAGGATGGCACTTCTAAGCTGGTTAGAGCAAAGGCACCGCTAACAAGCTATTTTGGGCCAAAGGCACAAGCTGTTTGGCAAATGATGCACTGTGGGACATGTTTAGTGAAGTAGGGAGTCCTGATTTTCAGTAACACCCCTGCACCCAAGTAAACATTCATGGCTTAAGCTCATCAGAATTTAACTGCATTCATTTGATTTATAGTTTACTTAATCCATTAGAAATTCACATATTTCATTACATAAATAAGAAACTATTAAAAATAGAGCCTCTAAACAGAAAACGTACACTTTCTTTCAAATGTAACATCATTTATAACATAGAAAGACAAAAGCAGACATCAAACTACTTTCCCTGTTTGCATTAACTACAGCACGTTTCTAACAATTTAATGATATTAATGTATATGAAAGTTATAATATCTAAGTATCTGGAAAAACAACTATTGAACAATATATTGAAAAACATGCTTAAATGTCAAGTTGTTATGTGCTTGACTTCTGCACTCGGATTTGTACAGATTGCAAAGTTACAGAATTTTTGTTAAATTTGCAGAGTTGTACGAAGCCATGAAAATGAGCCCAGACACCATTACAAATCAGACAAAAACAAAAGTAAAAAGCTCTGAACTTTCATCTTAAACACGTGGGCCCACATTCATTCACACTCTCATTCACTCTTACTTACTCCCTACATGTTTCCCTATGTCTGCCAACCATTTCTGCTGCTAACCACTTTGACTTCGGCATTTCTGGTTCTTCATCATTTTTTATCTTATCTTCTGTCTATCTTCAATCTGCTATCTTTGTCCAGATCTCCGCAAAGATGCGGATTAATATAGCAGATTAAAGATAGGAAAAAAGTGAGAAGATACAATTTAAAAGTTAGAAGATAAAGAAGATGTGGAAGTGGTCGACAGATACGATAGGGAAACATTTAGAGAGAATGAGAGAGCGTAAATGAGAATGAGTGTGTGAATCGAATGGGCAGGGAAGGTAATTCCCAAAAACCCCAAAAACCAATGGCCAAAATCATTTTAGCCCATGTGCACATGTCTATTATGTATATAATACCAAATAAAGAATTCAGTAACAAATAAGATAAGTGAATTTATATCTGAAAGAATAATAAAGTGTTTTATGTATAACGTCTGTGAAAAGTACTCATTTTGTTGGAGGGTACTTAAAAGAAAAGGTTTTCATATTTTTCTACCTTTTGTTATCAAACTCACTTAATTCACCTAAGTAAAATTGTAATTGATTACATGAAAAGACGTGTGCTTTTTTATGTTGGAAACCAGCAGCATAGCATTTTTTTGAAAGTAATGCGTAATTCTGGGCTTCTGAACGCATAAATTAATGGATCAATGATTGAATTGCACATTATAAGTGTACAATTAATACTGAAAGTAGACATGTAGCATGCACAATAAGGATTGAGCGGGCAAAATGCATATAAAAGGAGATGAAGAAAGAATGGAGACCAGCAACATATAAATACCCCCAATAAAATAATAAGGGTAACAGCTCCTTTCATGTTAACTCTTTGTTGAACAGAATTCCATTGTCCAGAAAGTGAAGCAATTTTTTTAGCATGAGATTGTGCCAGCAAAAACATGTGGATGTAAAGACACACAATAAAAACTAGCAACAGAAAGAACATAACAGTGAAGCATATTATTATTGCTGCATCATGAAAAAACAAAGTTATTGCTATTCCAAATCCCCCACAAAATAACCAGATGCCAGCTAGAATTATAGCAGCTCTTCTTAGAGTCATAATATTATGATAACGCAGGGCATGGAAGATGGTAATGTATCTATCAGCTGCAATGGCAGATAGGCTAAATATTGAGCCAAGTAAAGACAATATGAAAATCCAGTCCATAACATCATCCATTTTTTTCTCAAACAGACCTTTACGCTCCAGATATCCATTGTTTGCCAAAATTATCATAATGGTCTCCAGAATTTTGTACAAACTGCTTAACATATCTGAAACAGCCAAGCTGCAAATGAAGAAGTACATGGGCAAGTGAAGGTTTTTATTTTTTATCACTGCAAGGAGGACCAGGAGGTTTTCCAGAACACCAACAGCTGAAATAGCAAAAAATACTTCTTCTGGGACATTAAGACTTGGACAGGTTGTGCTATTTGCAGTTGAGACTGTCACATTCTTGATGTTAATACTTGGCCTTATTAGTTCCAACGATCTATCCATCTTCATAATGTCTAGGTTTTACCATTGAGTAATTAAATTGTGGAGTATTGGTATACTGTAAAGAGAAAACATATTTTAAATCAAATGAAAAACCAGTCTTATGGATAACAAGTGTTATTATTTACAAAAAAAGTAGTATTAACATTTTTATTATTTTTATTACAATTCTAAATTGAAATAAAACAAGCAGTGCTGACTTTAAAATACCCCCAATATAGTAAACTACAGCAAACAAATGTTGAAATATGGGATATTGATTGTGCTCAGCTAAATACACAGCTTAACGTCACCAAGTGGTATAGTTTATGCATAACCAAACAGGAGAATCCATGGTTAAGTGAATACAATTTTTCGATCCTCCGCTATTCAGCATTTACATTTACTATATTTCTGTTTCTCATTAATTTATCTAATGTATTATTTTGACCTTTTCTGTGGTTTAACTGTGTGGTCAATAGATGAGTAAGTGGTAAATAATATGTGTCACCGGTGGCACTATTTGGATGCAGAAAGGACAGTGATTTTTCATTGTCCACACTCCTGACACAGGATAGACATCCCCATTATGAAAGGGTCATTTAATTTTTTTTATTATTAGATATTGGGGTAGTGAAGGTTGGATCAGGGGATTGAACATATGTACACTGATCAGCCCCCTGTCTTCATATACAACACATCTACACCAAAGTACACGTTGTTTGGAGGGAGTATGGCATAACATACAGCTCGCTACCAAGTAATTTAAAGTTCCCCATGACACAACATGTCAAGATGGGTCATCTGCACAACCTGGCATTTGGTGAATAGACTACTTAGTACTTCAATACTTTTTCACTAAACTATTTGAAGAACTTGTAAATGAGAAATCTTGTGCAAGATAAAGAAAGACAATAAAATATTCAAATTACTAAAAAGTGTGAATGGACATCAAACATATGAACAAAATGGTATAAGGTCGTGAAATTCAGATATCCCTGACAATGAAGGCTATGGAGTTGCAAGCTTAAATGTTATATTGCTAGATGAGTTACATAATGTAGACACTTTAAAATAAACCTAAATCTAAAGGTTAATTACCGTAATTCTCTTAAAAGTAATTGAATAATTCGCATTCCAATTTTGGCCTTCCGTGATCCAATATATACTTAGCTATTTATTTTGTTTGCCTTAAAAAAAATGCATAAACATGATCATGAAAGGAAATTATGTGAAATAAATAAATCTCAATATTTCAGACATCGGAGATATTCTTATTAATATGATATTTATAGAGTGATATGTACAGCTATGGGAATATTTACCTACATTGGTAGCAAACAAAAATAAAACTTTCTGCAGACACTCAAAGACTCCTCAAACTTCACATATAGATAATCCGTATATCCCCTCCAATTTCTCCATGTTTGTCTAGGGTCTCCACAAGACCTCTTGTTTTGGTCCTTGTTCTGGAATTCGCCAGATCATTTAGATTCCATGGCAGGTTTGCTTTTTATCTATTTTATTTATTGTTTTGCTAATATTATTAAAGCCATTATTATCAATGTACACCATAATCTAGTCCATAGGAACGACTTCATGAAACCTGTGGCTAATGAGTACTATTTTAAACAGAAATAAACAAGCAGTAATATATATTAATATTTCATGGTAACAAATTAATTTAAAAATGTGCAAATTGCAAGTGTTAAAGTAGTTAGTAACTTTTTTTGGTAGTGTGAATGGAGGACTAATATCAAAGTGAGTTGCATGGATTTGTGTATGCAGTTCCATGGGGATTTAACTCGGGGAGTTGAAATGTTCAGTTCTTATCTTAGCTAGACCAGTAGTGAGCAAATGTGTTATATATGTTTATGATTAATAATCAAGAGATAATTTTGTGTTTTGATTCTTATTATTATTAAGCCACATCTGCTCTTTAGCCTAGATTCTGCTTACTATAGTAATATGGCACTTCATCTGCTCAACATATGTCAAATATGATTATTAAATACTAATTATGTATACATCATAAGTAATGTGACTGGATGAACGTAAACATAAACTAATGGGATTTGATTGGTTAATGATGGTCCAATGTTAGCTATTGTCACTGTATAAAAATATGCATGTGTTTGATTTGGCAGATCTGTTTTAAATGTGGAAGAGTATATTTATACATATAAAAATGTTTACATTAATGGAACCAGTTGATCTGAAATTCACTGTAGGAAAACAAAGTAGTGGCACAATAATTCTGGTAAATTGCAAAAGGAAGCCATTCTACCTGATGTGCCATATAGCATTGAATTATAAATGAAGCAAATTATTACATATCCTTGGTAGGAACTGGATATCCTGAGCTGGCTGCAATGTCACAGATAAATCCATTATACAGTGGGGCAAAAAAGTATTTAGTCAGCCACCAATTGTGCAAGTTCTCCCACTTAAAAAATGAGAGAGGCCTGTAATTTTAATCATAGGTACACTTCAACTATGACAGGCAGAATGAGACAACAAAGTCCATAAATCACATTGTCTGATTTTTAAAGAATTTATTTGCAAATTACGGTGGAAAATAAGTATTTGGTCAATAACAAAAGTTCATATCAATACTTTGTTATATACCCTTTGTTGGCATTGACAGAGGTGAAACGTGTTCTGTAAATCTTCACAAGGTTTCACACAATGTTGCTGGTATTTTGGGCCATTCCTCTATGCAGATCTCCTCTAGAGCAGTGATGTTTTGGGGCTGTCGCTGGGCAACACGGACTTTCAACTCTCTCCAAAGGTTTTCTATGGGGTTGAGATCTAGAGACTGGGTAGGCCACTCCAGGACCTTGAAATGCTTCTTACGAAGCCACTCCTTCGTTGCCCAAATACTTATTTTACAAGGAATTTACCAATGAAATCATTAGAAATCCTACAATGTGATTTCCTGTATTTTTTCCCCCCATTCTGTCTCTCATAGTTGAAGTGTTCCTATGGTGAAAATTACAGGTCTCTCTCATCATTTTAAGTGGGAGAACTTGCACAATTGGTGGCTGACTAAATACTTTTTGCCCCACTGTATGTAACCAAATAGTAATCTTCCCATAGATTACATTTGTGAAAAATGTGCAGATTAGATGAGCTGAATTGTTTTGTGTGCCATGGAAGTCTGTTCGGATGTTGATAGGGGGAATAAGACAGAAGGAAAAGGACTGGTTGGGTGAGGACAACATCATTGTTGTGTCAGTCATGTTGGGAAGTGATATGGAGATCATAAAAGTGAAGAGGACAAAGGGTTTTAGGATACAGCGTAAGGATATTAGGAGAGGAAGTTGTAAGCTTTTCTAAATAGGATGGTATGTAATTCTGGAGCATAGGCGCAGCACCGCTAAAATCTGGGATACTCAATTGGGAAGAAAGATGCAAGTCATAGGAAGAGCTAAAAGGGCACTTAGGGGAGGACTTGAAGATCCAAGCAGAGATATAGAGGTGCAGTGTTAAGGAGGAAAGAAAGTAGGCAGTTTTAGGTTAAACATGCCAGTATTCTGGAGGACATGAGCAAAATGAGCGAGAAGGTGGATTAAGGTAGATGTTAGGACAAAAAGAGGGTAGGAGGTGTGAGGCAATAGGGTCAAAAGGATATCAAAGAGGTTGATGAACAAAAAATGACCGAGTGATTACATAAACTACCTTTATCCTAAGTGTTGATTTTACAGAGAGACATGCAACGCATATAAAAGGTGTGTTTACAGTATCTTTATGCATATCTATGAGCCAATAGTTAACCATCTTTGTTTATTGTGACCATCCAAGCCAGGATATATATAATGATCACTGACAATACCACCATGAATGTGTCAAAAGCAGTATACTGCATAAAGCAGTCTCTATTACACATGTGAGATGGACATGGGAAGGACTCTTTGACCATAATCCAGACCAGAAATGTCCATGTCTATTCTCCCTAGTTTACCTAACTCCCCCTGTGGTTTTTCTGCCTCTAAGTACATTTTTACACACAGGGCTGGGTCAGCCATGTCACTGAAAGAGAAGCAGTGGGTGGAAGGGAGCTGTGAATAAGCCCCACGGAATCTCTGGGGCCCCTTTTTATCTTTGCTAAAAACTTTTCTAACCAAGAACTAATATAAGTAATATAAAATCATCTGACACAAGTTATTTGCACAACACCTTCCTGAATATGTTTCTATATTCAATAGTATAAGGTTATGTAGAGGATCTTATCCATATTTCACAGACATTTATTATTATTACATAGAAATCTGACTTCCGATGCAGTTATAATGGAATAAGTGTGAAATGTGCAGAATGCACATGTGATATAGATTATTTTGAAGATTACTGTGTTCTGCCTATTCATCCAAGGAAGATATTCTTTCATTAAAATCCCAAAGTTCATATGCATGCGCTATGAACAATCCATGTGCAAATATAACAAACTGTGTTTTTTTTCCTTAAAATAGAAAAGACCTTTAAAATATTGAAAGAAATGTAAATATTGAAACTAAACTAATACTAGGGAATAACAGAGTATTTCCTGGCAAGTGAATTGACAGGTTTTTTTAGCAACAAAATATGATATACATCATGAGGACACACTACGCCATAAAAATCTAAAAAGTTCATTAAATCATTAAAATAAAGTTGATTGTATACGATTCATGAAAATATAACAAATAACTGTATATTATTCTACAACGTTAACAAAACATGTTGAATGTAAACATTGCAAGAGTTGCTTGCACAGACTTTAATCTTATGATTGTGATGTTCTAAATCACAACTTCAAAACACTGTGTTTCACACCACAAAACTAGCAAGGATAAAATCAACAAAATATATCAATGCATATAAAGTAACATACATTTTAAAGTGTAGTTGCGATTGTTCTTACCTCTGTCTTTTATGAATGTACTATTCTTTTGAAGAGAACGAACACTTTGCTGCAATTGTGAAAGAACTCTAGATTAAAATGTCAAGGAAAACTCTTGTTTTGAAAGCCTTGGCTTAGTGACGTTTTAGATCAATGTTTGGCAACAAATGGTATTGGCGCAGAATGCAAGCCTATTTCTGTAAAACAGGAGTACATTTTATATTCCCTTAAAAAATGTCACCCAATGTAATACTCTAATAATATTTAGAAGCAAACAGATGAAACATGGAATCAGAAATGTGTTATAAATCACAGGCTCTCAATGTGACAATTCTTATTCTGTATATAAAAAAAATATCATTTGATAACATTTGGGGGTACTATTGAAATGTAGGGAAAAAATCACTAGTCATTTTTAAGATTTATAAGACATGGTTACTAGTTACAAAGATAAACATTTCCATATGTACAGTATAATAACATGGTCTAGAATGTGTAAATTTGAGTTCCTGTATAAATAGGTCCCTCCATTTAGTCTGTCAACTGTCATTTTTAATCAGTTTTTCTTACCTGAATCTTCTCTTTTATTTGGTTGGGGGTTATGGTTTTAGGAATCCGGGGCCCGCAAAATTGACAATTCCTCTGCTATATTGTTAATTTACTGATTGTTGTTGAGGGGTAGGTGGGGGAAAGGTACATAAATTCAAGACAGGAAACTGATTAGCGTTGGCCATGCCGACATAGATCTCAGCTTCATTGAGGTGAGGTTTTAAACTTTGTTCACATTGCTTGGGTCACTTTACATACAATTCATAGTACATTGTTAATGGTATCAAGGGTACTTTATGGGTTAATCAATTGTCTGCCTGTTCTTCTAACTATAAAAATAATCAAATAAACACAAGTTTTGTCATAATTGTAGGGAATAATTACTCAGATCCTGAAAACAGAAAGTTAAGATGACCATTCCAGTCTTACTACTATGGAAATGGGAATCACTGGGACCTCACTTCACAAAACCCTTTGTGACACAAGACTTTCTATTATGTCATCTAAAGCATGCTCCAGATAACAGAGGACTTACATCCTATGTACAGAAAGATGTCATCCCACAGCCTGTGATACCCACTGCCATTTAACACTATTGCAGTATATAACACTACTTAGAAAATAATGTAATATGTAAGAGCACATTTTGCTCTTTTATAACATTTTTAAAAATCTATCCATGTGGGTAATATTCTACTCAAGTGATGTTGAACATAAGTCGAATTGGGCAATCAATGGAAAATTAATTAATTAATGAAGATGCCTGTGTTCAAGCTTGAATATCCAAAAACAGTGGTCTGCAGCCCTTGAGGATTGGAGTTGTGTACTGAACTGTAGGATTGGTGATTGACATAGAAAAGTCAACTAGATGCTATTATGCAAAAGAGAGACATGATGAAACAATACACACATTAACAAAAAAAACCCAACTAACTATCAGCTAAATTACAGTTTTTGTTATATGGAGTTACATGGAGCTTATTTTTTTGAAACCAAAGTTGCATTTAAAAAAATGTCTTGGTACCTCTAATAATAATAACAACAAAGTTGATAATAAATATATACTGCATTTCACAAAAAACTCTAATACATAAAAAAATATATGATCATAAAATTAAAATTACCTTATCATGGAAAATGAATGTATATAAAATTATTCTGTTGTCTTTCCACAATCTGAGTTGTGTTGATTATCTTCCCTGAATCAATATGATGCAGGTGGTTATGGTTTTTTTCACATAACTGGATCAGAAACATTGTTAAATATGATGCAATAGAGGAGAGGTGCAATGATTGCTTAATCAAACAATAATTTCCGGCAGAACTCACTGATAAAAAAACAGAAGGACATATTGCTAAAGTAATTATAGTTAAGAACAAAGAGTACTTAGTGCATCTCAGAATATAAACAGACTTCCTCTGAAATATGGTTTGCTTTTACTGTATATGGTCCTATAAGCAATTTATAAAATGTGTGCGTTGAGGCAACAAGGTACCTTGGCTGTAGCTGCTGCCTTCTTTGTAGTCACATAATCATAATCCTTTGCAGTTTACATCATGAGGACACACTACACAAAATTAGTAAATCTAAATAGTTAATTAAATCATAGATTTATTCACGCCACAATCACGTAAAAATATAAGTAAATAACTGTTTGCAATTCTATAGCCTTAACAAAAAATGAATATATATTATATATATTATATATTTTGCACAGACTTTCAACCTAAGATTGTGATTTTCTACATTATAGCTTCAAAATACTGTTTAGAAAATTCAAAACCTTCTTCTGTTGTCCATGGAGAAGCAGACCAAGATCGAAAACTTTTTGGAGCAGCAGAAGAATACAGATGACAAACGAGAAAAGCAAAATCGAGATCAGAAGCAGAGCTGCACAGCACAGAGACTGGGGCATGGAAGCGGTCAGGAGAGGCGGTAGAGAGAGCGTGAATGAGAGAGTGGGTGAGTGAGATTAAAAAAAAAAAAAGAAGTTTAAATAAAGATTTGGAGCACTTTGCTTTTTTTGTTTCATTGGGGGTACCTCCTTGCCTGGATTCGTATCTTCAATTTAATTTAATTAAAATTGCAATTTGTACCAATCTGAATTCACAAGTATACTGTTGAATAAAATAAAAACTATATGTGTCAATTGTTCACTAAACTCAACAACAGGGATTTATTATTGCTTATTTATTTAAGAAAAATACATAATTATGGTCTACTTTTGCTTTATATCATTGGTAACTAATTGGGTTGACTGATTTTCCTAATTTAATATACTAATAAAATTACAGTTATTGTAAGGGCACTGGGTGCCGGATCAGGTATGAGTCTTGATGCAGGGGCAAGCTCGGATTCAGAGCATGCCCGAAGGCAGACTGATGATGGATTCAGTTCAGTGCTGCTCTCCACTTTAGCTTCTGTCTTCCTTTTGGGTGCCATCTATAGGTGTTCTTTGCACAAGCAGGATATAACTTGGGATGACAAACTTAGTACAGGCAGGAAACAGACTTGGAATAACAAGCTCTTAGTGGCGTAGTTGGCGAGAACTGGAAGCCCTCTGGCAGTGCACACGGCAGGAGCACGTCTGGAAGCTAGGCATGCAAAGAAGGGGCAGAATCCTGCCGCACATCATGTGGGATGTACTGTGGAACCAAAGTAGTTGCTGGATATGGCATTATATCCCACTGTTCTCTTTATTACCGGACTACGTGCATAATATAGAACATGCATACATTGTCATCTTAAAAGGATAAGCCCCATCTCTATATACCAGGGGCGTCCAACATGCGGCACGCGGGACCTCGAGGTACGGCCTGCGTGAGATCGGCAGCCAGGATCATTTATATATGATTGTTGACAGCAATCACACTCCTATCATACCCAGCCAACCAGTACATGCTGGAATCTGGGTATGCCTGAGATTTATTAAAAGCGTGGGATTTTTAAATTATTTTTAAAGGTGGGGGTTTCGGCTAAGTGAACCTTGAATTTTTGGTTTTGGTCCAGAATTTTCATTTCAGTGCATCCCTAAAATAAATAGAACTATTTCATTTTTACTTATCCAGAATCCTGAATTTGTAGTCACAAAACTTTCTAGGCCCAGAATTCAATGAGAGGAAAAGTAAAGGTTTTGTGTCGTTTACTTTATTTTAATCTGCATATCTTAGTAAAGGCCATATTTTCTCACGGTGAAAAATGAGTGTGGCCCTCGCACATATACATTTCTGATGAAGTGGCCCACTGCAGAAAAACTTGGACACCCCTGCTATATACAGTTGATGCAGGCACAGAGAAATGCTTTGCTATAATACCACTGACCCCACACCCACAGTTTGTTTCCGTTTGTCCTTCTAGTTTTTTAACCCCTTAATGACAAAGCCCGTACATGTACGGGCTCAAAATGCATTGTTTTCAATAGGTTTAGGAACCGCCCATTGTCCTTAAGGGGTTAAAAAAAACAATGTTAAACATTAACACAATGTACTTGTTTGTATTTTTTACACCATCAAGACCTAAATGTAGATATTTTGCATTAACATAATAAAGTAATTAAAATGTATATATTTAAACTAGTAGTTGACATGCAAGCAGGGTACACAATTAACCGCAGAAAATATATAATTTAAACCTTACTAGGAAGTGCATTGCTTACTATTGGATTAATGTTTCCAATTAAGTTGGAATTCCGTCTCAAACAAATCATATCCTATAGTCTCATATTTGAATTTGCACAACAGTGTATTTATTTAACCTTGTCTCGTTTCAGATTTTCATTGCCATGGATACTTTTAGCAGGTCTTATGAGAATAAATCATGGCAGTTATTCGTGAGCAATGTAAAATGCTTTGAGCAACTGAATTATCTAGCTCCAGGAAATGCATTCAATGACAGAAACTAGCAAGATTTTCATAATATATTCCTTGGTGGTAGTGTAAGCTAAACAATATTGATAGAGTGACTTAAAAGTGAAGAGGTCATTGCTTAATTTATCATTTCAAATGTGTGTGTAGTCATGTGGTTGCATACAGATCATTCTGCAAAACACTCTTGAAAATACTCAAATGTAACTCCCTTACCTTTGCATAAAAAAAACATGATGCCTTTATTTTTGTTATATTTCCAAACCTTATTTCCATTGTAAAAATCTTTTTTTTTACATGTTCGATTATTATAATTATTGTATTCAAAATAAGGTAGACTATTGAATTTCCTTATATGTTAATACATACATTTCATTCCACAAGTTGGGCAAGCATATGAAAAAATAATGTAAATATATATATATATATATTTTATTTTTAGATTGATGTCAGAGTAATTCAGAGATGCTACAATTTTCAAGTAAATCAACTGGTTTCAGGGTTGTGAACAAAAGAGACAGTAATCTGTTTTAATTATAGTCACAGATATTTTCAGCACAACGGTCCATAGGTTAGGGACAGCCAGGTACCAGTAAGAAAGCATATTTCTTGTGTATATCTATGTGTTTCCATGCATCCAAACGTGCCTATGGTCCCTAATGATCCCAGTCCATCACGGCCCTACGTGGCCTATGGCCAATGCAGACATGGTTAAAGTAGCATTAACCTTTTTGAAGAGACACAGAACTCATCCCATGTTTTCCTCTCCTTGCGTCCTTGTTATATGAGATAGTGGTAAAAAATACAAAAACCCTCTCTACTCCCCCATTCCTCTAATTCCCCCAGGTAGGGGAAGGAATTAAGTCCATTTGCACATCTTTTGAGTGCCTGGAGAACGGAGGGGGGAAATCATTATGCACTTCTTTGGCGTTCATCAAAGCCAAAATTCGCCATATGGTCATCAAATCAGTGAGAAATGTTGGACCACAGAGGCCTATTTGCCCCCATGTGCCCCCCCTTAATATGAAAGCTGGAGGCACCACCAAACAACATCAAGGAGCTGATCTCCCACGGTGCTACAGGACTGGAGGACAGAACCTTGAATTATGGATGTCACTTGGTGACTCATTTAGAAAGGTAATGGATATTTACTAATTTGCTGAATTCACTATTTATTCACCACCAACTCATTTACTCTAAAATTGCTGGGGGCCTGTTTTGGGGTGACAATGGGACTGAATGGGGGACAGAGATGGCACTGGGGGATGAATGGGGGACAGAGATGACACTGGGGCTGAATGGGGACTGATATGACACTGGGGGGCCTGAATGGGGGACAGAGATGGCACACTGGGAGGCTGAATGGGGACAGAGATGACACTGGGGGGCTGAATGATGTGGGACAGAGATGACATTGGGGGCTGTATGTGGGACAGAGACGACACTGGGGGGGCTGAATGGGAGACAGAGATGACATGAGATATGGGTCAAAAATGTTAGTGTTAACACAATGTACACTATTTACAATGAAACACCTTTCATTGCTACCTTACCTATTGAGTACTAAGTGATCTATTTTTCTTATATAGCTGCGCTAAACCCCGATTAAAAGCCACATCCCCACTTTAATGACTTAAAGTGCCAACTTGGGGGCTTCTTAAATACATACAATCAAGGGCAATGACAAGACCAGAATAGACAGACTAAGACAAACTGAGATAAAGAGGACCCAGCTCACCAGCTTACACTGTAGAGAAGGTTTAAGAAAAGTGGTTATTAGTGTATTGTCTATACGAGGGGAAGGCAGGTGGGGACTGTCAGGCAACAATATATTTCTTATTTTTTTAATGAATGGGGTTTTTTTAATTACTGCTAAATGCTGTAAATGTAACTACTTTTTTTAATGGCAGCTCTATACTCTTAAATATGTTTAATTCACCTTCTTTTTTAATATGTGCCAGTAGCCAATTAAAGCCATTTACATGTAAGTAAACCTGTAAAATATTAATAACTCATTTTATAATGAATTATATTCATTCACTTTAGTATTACAGTGAATTTTGACATTTAGCAATTTTGGCATCATATGCAACAGTTCCTTGGGAAGTTTTAATAAATATATGAGATCTTATTTTTTAATGTTCACTTAGCAAGTAACACTTTTCTTTAGTGCTCATGGTGTCTTTTCTCTCCTGTAGATTTTCTAAACAACGGACAGATGTATGGTAACCATAGCATATCTATAGTGCTTACGTGTTGTCCTCTCAATATATGAACTATAAGTATATGAAATATTCACAAGTGTATTTACCTGTGCATCTTTCCTATAGTGTTTAGGACAATGCATCTTAATGTCAGTAAGTATAGTGTTTGCTGAGTTTTTAATATATTCACTTATTTTATAGACAGCTGTTATTTTAAAGTGAACTATTCAGTTGATTTAGCATTTCTTCTAGTGGCTTTCCACAAAAAAATCATCTTATTATTCTATAAACAGTTTGATACAGAATAGATATGAGGCAAGATTAAGGTATGTGATTCATCACACAGTAAGCTTGTAAACATCTATGCATTTTTGTAGCCAGAAACACATCTGCAGTCCAAGTTGATCATTTAATCATTTTGATAGATGCATTTTTATTTTGTTCTCCGTGCTACCACGGAGTATAATACAGGTATATTAATACATGTCTAAGAGTTTGAAAGTGTTCACATATCTTTATGTATGTAAGCGTTATAAGTTGAATTTCAAAAGGTTAGTTGATTCCATCTTTCTTTTTACATTAGGTCCCAGGAAGTATTGCTGCTTGATCGACTGCCTTTTCAACAATGCTTCATTTATATCATAAAACCTGAATAAATACACCTTTGTTGGATCTCTCTATCTTGAAGAGCTATCAAATATGAATGTGTGGCGTTTGGTATAAATATATAAACTCTGTTTGTAATTTATAGAAAGTACCATAATATAATACTATATTTTTGAAATGCAAGCACTTAGGGGGAATGGTAAACTTCATATACAAGCAACTGATTTAAACAAAATCGTTAGATGGAATTGTAGGGGTATAACAATTTTAAGATGTATGAAAAGGTTTTCCTTCTGTTGTGTTCCATTATCACATATCACAAAAACAATAAGATAGCTGTTTTTTTTAACTTTGTTAATTGCATCATGAGCTATGTTAATTGTATGTTTTATCTAAATAAACAGATACATCTACCAACATCTAGATGTGTATTAAAACAACCAATTGGTATACTCTAGTTTAAGCACGTGGGAAGATGATAAGATGTTATAAAGCTAAATTCTTTCATAACAGACATTGCAAAGTTTTCAAGGAGGCGATTCTCATCTGCTAATTACCAAAAAAATAAAAGAACAGGAACTGTCATCTTCTGAATTATACCTAATCCCAGTCCTTTTAGCTACATAGTGTGCAACAGGCCTGGACTGGCCCTCTGGCAGACGGGCAAATGCAAGCCTGGATATACAAAAGTTTGGAGTCGCTTACAAATTTTCATTTGAAAGAAAAACACGTTTTGTCTATTAAAAACATATCAAATGGATCAGAAACACAGTGCAGACGTTATATATATAAAATATGTTGTTGTTCCACACAATCTGACTTCTGAAAGTCACTTAAATACTGTCTCTTTGTCTAGAGATAATTGTGCTATCTGTAGCAACATCTACACATAGCAATATATTATTATGATTATTATTATGGTTATTATCTTTTATTTATGTAGTGCCAACAATCTATGCGCGCTTACTTTAGGTAAAGAGTGCCCTGCTCACAAGCTTACCTTGTAGAGATGCAAACAGGTTTAAGAAAAGTGATTATTAGTGTATTGTCTATGTATTTTTAAGGGGGCTGAAGGCAGGTGGGGACTGTCAGGCAACAGAATATTATTAAGAACTTTAAAAAATAAATGGTTTAAACCAAATAAATGTAATACCTTTACTGTAGATACTGGTTAGGTCAAGAAGAAGGTATAGCAAGTATACTTGTGTGAGTGAGATGAAAGAACCAATGAAACTTAAATAAACATTCAGATTTGTTTGTTATGTAGGAGGTCTTTTGTTTTTGGGAATTCGTACAAATTGTTAAAATATGCACATTTCATTAAAATTGCAATTCTTACAATTCTATCTTTGATCCTATGTCTTCCATGAACATCTCTCACCCCTTACCTCCCTAATAAGGTATCCAGTGGCATATTTTGGCCTAGGCCAACTATGCATAGGCCAAGGTGGCATGTCGAGGGGGGCTACAGTCCATCTGCTGCCTAACAGGGAGTCATTGACTATCTTGGGTGATGGTGCTGCCGGAGGTGCCACTGTTCCACGGGTTGGATAAAAGGAAGATTACTAATCTCCCCAACCATCCCATTAACACTATGGAGGTCTGTGCCCAGCCTTGCCCAGAATCACATGCCTTTCAAAGGCAGAGCAACAGGATAATTTTGGTGGGTAAGGCCTAGGGCAGCGCCGAAGGTAAATATGCCACTGGAGGAATCTATTATAATGAATCAGCCCAACCCTGCAAACTCCTAGCCAGGGGAGGGCTAGCACTTTCTGGCCACAGGGCAAGTAAAGCCAAGTGGCCTCATCAATATATGCACTGGCACACATATCTACACAAACTTACACACTCATGCTAACACACAGATTAGACCAGACATGTATGAACAATTTTGGGCTGGCCTGAGAACCATTCACTCCCTTTCCCCAGACAAGCTCATCCATGTGACTAGCCACTGTTTAGTCAGTCAAGCACCTCCCAAACTGGAATTACCTAGCTCTGCTTTTACAGGTGGTCAAATTAAAAATAGCTATGATTATGTCTATCTGCCAAAACATTGGCGATCAGAGTAAATCAAATTCAATGCATACACTGATACAATCAAGATAATTACAACATGCATGAAATAAAACAGCAAATAGTCATGCTCACCTGCTTCCTTTTCAAAATTTGAAATTATACAAAGGCTCTAATTTTTATTACCCACCTACTAACCCACTCAAGGTACCATGGTGAGCAATTAAGCAAGAACAATTCAATCATGAAATACACAATCAAAGTAGTGACAGCATGGCCACTGCGCACATCTCCTGATAATTGCGATGGAAGGCAAACCAAACAATGAACCCTCTATCTCAAGATAAGAATTTCATTAAGAACAAGCAATTTGCTTGCCCACCCCGGGCCCCCAAAATTCAACAGCTAATCTGTGCCTTCTTTGCCCCACTCCTTCCAACATAAAACATATGTTAACACACAAATTACACACACTTACCCATACTCAATAACGCACACTCCATTTCACCCCACTTACACATCCATGCTCACACAGAAGCACACATCCATGCTCACACAGAAGCACACATCCATGCTCACACAGAAGCACACATCCATGCTCTCACACACACACACACAGCCCAGGTAACTTCAGAGCTCTGTTGTTTACAACCTCCTTAATAAGGTCTCAGTTCTTAACGGAGTAGGAGTTCACACACAGTATGGCGGTAGCTGGTAAACGATTAATGGATTATTGATTGAATATTTGCTTCTAAATTCCCCTTTTGTCCTTCTTTGTAGCCCCATTGTCAAACTCCCTTGGTAAACTTATTTTAGTAGTTTATGCAGGTTGCAACCAGGCTGTAAAGTCACTTACAAACCCTAACACTTTTGTACCAAGGCACATAAGGACCTGCTTACCTAACTTTCTTTGATCCAAATCCTGTGCAGATATCAATAATATGGTTTTGTAATAAAAGTTTAACGTTTTTTTAATACAAGTCCTTACTACAAAGGCTAGTGTTATCAAAAGCCGATCTACATAGCTCTGACTTTTCTATTTTTCCCAAGAACTAAGCATCATGCATACATACAAATAATCAATACATGTTATTTCAGAATGATGTCAAAACATTTATAAAAGATGTCAAAAAAGGAAAACAACAAGGCCAAAACTAGAAAACGGAAGATTGGTGTTTTTTAAACTATATCCAAAATATTGCAATAATTTACCTTGAAGTTAATTGGAAAAATGATAACCCACTTATGATTTGGATTGACAAAAATAAATGCTTAAAATCTAAAATATAATGCTTTAAAATCTAAAACAAGATATTGTTTAATATTTCAGTTCATTATTATGAGTAATAAAGTGTGCATGTGATAAATCAATGAAGAAAAAGACATTGTATGTTCTATACAATGTAACATAAATACAGCGACACTGTATGTCCTGTAAAATGTAACATAAACAAGGTCACATTATAGGCACTATTTTAAAGCCTTTTAGTATCTTTATAAAAGGAGAGGATAAACTAGGTTATTTTACTGCCATGTGACATCAAATGAGGTAGCTTTATTTCAACAGATAAAGTTGATATATGATGGACAAGCAACAAAACAAAATCCGACATCTCAAAGCAAGGTTTTTGCAACGATTCACATAAGCTCAATGTTCTCCTCTGGAGGCAATAGAACAAAGGAGCACCGAAGGTCTATGGGAGTTGGTTTACAGGTACAATGGAAAAAGCAATTGATTTACAAAATAGATGAATATCTGGAAGTGTGTTCAGTTTCTATTCTGCTACAGTAGTACCTTCATAGTTTGACCCTCTATATTTCACTCTAGACACCCTACTGGAAACTTTATTTCAAACTAGATATCTATATGGTTCTTAAGACTCAATCCCTCTAAAACTGAATTTATGTTTACATTCCTGTCACAGTCAGCATTAATGACAATGCTAAAGTCATTATCCATACCTCACCTTGCTTTCACCATTGTCTCATTCACCTCTTATTTCCTTATATTAAATGTGTTTCCAAAACTTGCTGCCTTCATCTTACAAGATTGCTCATATTTACCCCTTCCTAGCATGAGATGGAAGTACTCTTGTTCATGCTCTCATCATCTCCCATCTTGACTACCAGAATGTTGTCTTAGCTGGTCTCCCTTATACCAATCTTGCTTATTATAGCTACTTATTTATATCTGATTCCTATAAATGGCTATTCAAGTTGAGTTTCAAAACTTCATGATATTTTTGGAAAATAAACAGAGATTTAATCACTGTATCATAAACAGCTCAGCTTTTCTGTGATCTGGGGACTGAACATGCCATGAGTTTCTCATGAAATGTGCCATAAGCAGCCCTTACTTTGCTATATTATACCTAATAACAAATTCAACTTTTCATTGCTAAGAAAATAGTAAATTGTCAAAATGGACCAAAAATAAATAATTATATTACCCTAATTACAAGGGATATGCTGGGATATGCAGTACTGATCAGGGCATATCTTTGCTCAAAAGTAATATGTACTCCTCACCTGTAGTGAAACAAGAAATGTAAGAAAATGAAATTTTTATGTTTGTTTTTATTATGAATAATAAATGTGAATATATCTCCAATATCTTCATTAATTATTTTTACCTAGTGTAGTTTAGTGAGCATGTGTATGGTTTATTATAAACCACTTAACACCAGCAGTGTATAGTGCTTCCGGCTGTTGAATGATTTGGTTATAGGAGAGGTTGTCGCAGCCTCCATAGTTGAGGCAGAGTGCAGGAATATAACAGCCAATCACAGTACTCCGTAGAAATGATGATGGTAGGTCCTGGGATTGGCAACTGCTAAAATTAAGGTTTTAAAATGCTTCATAAAGACACCCGCAAAGGACAAAATCCTAAAGAAGACGAGGAGGTTGAGGCAGTGGTGTCTTGTACTCCTACTCTCTTCATAAGACAGGTGTCACGGACTGGGTCCATACGGATGACAGAGGACCCAGCGCGCCCGAAGATTGTATGCAGGAGTCACAATGCAGTAGTGGAGTTTGGACAGGGCCTGGATGCAGGGTGACCACACTCACCCAGGTGTTGAGCACCTAGGGATGTGCAGCCAAACACCAGCACCCTGATATGGCAGCGGATGTAGTCCAGAATGAAGATATCCTGCAGGCATCCTGGAGCAGGCATGAAGCATAACACTTGAGTCACGTGCAGGATGCTGCAGGCTGGGAGTATGGAAGCTAAGTAAAGGGTAATATAGCAGACACATAACAAGCAAGGGAAAGGGAGACCAGGCAAGAAACATGATATAAAATATACACGATAAGTGGCACAAGACAAGGAATAAACATAATCAGACAAGACATGAACAAGACAGGACATCCCACTACCGGGGATACAGATAGGACAGGTAAGGACACCCCACAGGTTACATCACAGACTGACACACATGAATACAGAAACTAGCCTAGGACTAATGATAACTATTGGAGATTCCGTCACATGATATGGCCATAGTATGCTTAGCCCACCACTATGCCAAAGTACTCCAATGACGGTGGGTCCTAACGCTAATCCCTGCTGACAGAGGTACAAAACAAACCAAACATGGAAACCAAAGACATAGCACTGAGACATACCTTAGACTGCAGACTGAGACAAACAGAACACACAGGTGGGGCACACCTAATAAAGGAAGCAGAGCTGAAGCAAAAAGCTGGAGCAGAAGCAAGGAATGGAAAATAGAACACAGCAAAATGAAATCCAGGAATGGATCAAAGCAAAACAGAGAAACTAAAGCAAGAAAGAAATGCAGCTCCGCAGCCTGGGCAGAACGTGACAACAGGGCTGCCAGACATTTGGGTCAAGCCCAGCTTGGACCAGCACTGACTCAACAAGCTATAATATGGTCATATAGACACTTTAGGGTAATTTCTGCACTATGTGTATGCTATTATAGATATGCTGAGACATCAGTAACATGAACAATGGTGTACATTGAACTAAAGGGATATTGGCAACTATCTGTTTCAGCACAGCCACTGTTTACAAATCTCACTTGAATCGATCAGAATGATATTGGCAGTGAATTCCCTATGTGAAAGGTCAGTGCTTTTTATAATTTTAATATGCTTTGTGTTTTTAGCCTGCAGAACCACCTTTTTGTGTGATGTCAGAAGGCTCATCACCTATAAATTAAATTCATACACCCATATAAGCAAACAAGTGAAAGGGAGCTTACAAAATACATACACTGAATAAATCCAATAAATTAGAAAAACATTTCCTTCTATGAACTAAGCATAAGCTAAATATAAGTTTTGTTACTTTACTTTGTTACCTTACTGCAGGTCCTCCACAGTGACTCTACAGTAGATACCAAATAAGAATCCTGCCAGGAGATCATAAAGATATAAAGACTCACTTGAATGTGCACTGTGTAGATATGAGTCTTTGTTATCACCAAAACACTATGAAAGAGCACATTGAGAGTTGTGTTTTTTACATCAAATAAACAAACGTTGATACAGCATCATATAAACTCTTTACTACCATATCGTCAAAACTGAGGTACGGAGGACACTCAGCAACCAGCGCAACAGAGATGTGAGCCGATAACCACTGATAGCAATGTAGAAGAATGTGCAAGATAATTCAGGAACATAAAATAAAAAATAATAATAATAATAATAATTTCCGAGGGTCAGGCAATGGAGTAGTCGGGGTCATAAGCAAAGGTAAGGGCCGGCAGCAAACTACGTAGGTCAGGAACAAGCCGGAATCAATACCAGAAAGATAAAGCAGGTCAAACGCTAGTGTAAGCAGAAAGGCACTATCACAAGCAAAGGTGTAGTGCTAAATGAGGGTTTAAATGTCCCTCCATGAAACCAGTTCCTCCTACCCACCTAATTAGGGGGAGGAGAAAAAAGATAAATGTCACTTTAAGAAGTGACAAGAATATTCATGAGTTAGCTATTCACGCATGCTCTCATGGCGTCGAGACGCGCGCCCCGTCAAGATTCCTTGAACTTGGCTGGGACGCGCATCTAGGAGGAGGATAGACTGCCGTCAGCGGAACGAGCAGGGAGCCTAACGCGCGGGCTGCGTCTCGATATCTCTGCTCGTGGAAGACAAGACACCACGGAGGAGGTAACACATATAAAGTGTATATTTTTAGGCCCTATTTTCACATACTGTACCTTTTTTTGTATTACATGTGTTGAAATAACACTTTTGTTTTTAACAGCTTATTATTTTTTATCCATAGAGTTCCAGGATGGCAGATTGATTACTAATGTTTCAATGGAGACGGTAAATAAAAAAATAATAACACGAGTAAATAAAAAGCAGAACCTTATTAGAAGATTAAGACAGAAGGTCATAAATTGCTTTGGAAAGGAGGACTTGATTGCAATTTAAAAAGCAATCGAGGATACAGTTAGAACAAATTCAAGAAAATAGGTAGGGCATGGAGACTTGAGTGAGAAGTTTAGAGGTAAAGATTGTGGGTAGAGCAAAGAGGGTGGATGAAAAATGATTTGGAGATAACACCAAAGTTATAGGGATAGTGAAGGCCTGCGCTATCTATATGCAACGGAGGTGCCGGACTAAAGCGCAGATCATTTGGGAGGGCCTGCCACCAAAGGAGCAAGGCTAGTTGGGGAGATCATAGATCTCCCCTTTCCTGGGAGTTGAATGCTGAACCATTTCTACTTTTTTAACTCACCTGGTCTGTGTTTGGATGTCTGTGTGGGAGAGCCTGTCCTGGTGTGTGTGTTTGGATGTTGATGTGGCAGAGCCTGTCCTGGTGTGTATTTGGGTGTCGGTGTGGCAGAGCCTGTCCTGGTGTGTGTTTGGGTGTTGGTGTGGAAAAGCCTGTCCTGGTGTGTGTGTTTGGTTATCTGTTTCCTTAATTTACAGTAGGAACTATTTCATTTTTTCTTATCCAGAGATAAAACTCCCTCCTGAAGTTGTAGTGATTTCAGGGGACAAAACATTCAAGGCCCTGAAATAATTTAGTGGAAAAGTGTTGTATTATTTACTCTATAACAGGGGCGTCCAACGTGCGGCCCTCCAGCTGCTGCAGGACTACATCTCCTGCGACCGGGGCAGGGTCGGATTGACTTAGGAGCTGATGGAGCTGCATCTCCAGGCCCATACCTTAAAATAGGCCCAGTCAGGCCCGGTCGCAGTTGCTGCTTGCTCCGGCAACAAGGTAAGTAGGGTGAGGGAGGGGGTGCAGTGAGAAGAGGCAGAGGGGGGTTAGATAGTGAAAAAGGGGGAGAGGGGATAGATAGGGGCAGTACATATTGAGAAGTGGGGAA
>VKOC01000006.1:27629039-27660119 GCA_009364415.1 Spea multiplicata
AGGAATAGAGCATGTCTCCGAATGTTCATCCAAAATTTCTGGGCCCCCATTCACTCACACTCTCTCTCATACTCTCACTCTTATTCACTCTACCACACTATCTAAATGTTTCCCTAACGTCTATACTAACCACTTCCGCTTCCAGATCTTCTTCCACACCTTCCTCTTCTTCATCTTCTATCATCCTTCTTTTATCCTCTCCCTTCTCTCTTGAATCTTCTATCACTGCCCGCATCACTATGGACATAACTTTCCAGGAACTTTAATTGGGGAGAGGATGTCACCAAAAGCACAGACATTTTGTCCTAACGCGAACTGAGGGCATCTAGTGACGTCCTCTCACCCAATTAGAATATCAAGGTGAGGACATCAGGGAAGGTTGTTGTGAGGGGGTACAGTAACAATTGAGTTAAGATACAAGCTAAGGTGTGTGAAGTGGATATTTTTTAAATCTATGTTTTGTGCATATTAGCCAAAGGAATGTTTGCTTTAAGAACAAAGGGATACAAGGGATGTGGCTTGTGGAAAGAGTTTGATCTAGATTGGTACATATTTTTACATTGCTGAATTTGATTAAAAAATTTGGTTTTGTATGCACAAAATTAATCTCTAAGTGTTGAATAAAACTCTAAGCCTGATTCTGATTTCTATAGAATAAACACAAAAGGGTTTTCACATGATCTCTTTTCACTGCTGCTGTTTTGATGTTCATTTTGTTATGCATGTTTTTTGTAAAAAGTGTATCTGTCATTAAAAGGATATATTTATATATTGTGCAACCCAATTCTCCTGCTGTGTGAGCCACAATCTGAAATTAGTTTCCAGACTTGTAAAGAACTGTTTGTCCTCAGTATTAAGTAAGTACGATAAGTAAAACTTTGCAAATTAAAATAAGATTTTGCTGAGATATAATTTAGCAACATTTTGTATGCAGAAAAAAAAACATTTCCTGTAAAGAAAGAGGAACTGTTCATTAACATGAACTTTAGTAACCCTAAAGAAACCCTATGTAAGGTTAACATCTCATATATATAGGATTTAGTAGTTATTTCCATCTACTATTTCTCTGGGATTGTTTCCTGACTAAAAATTAAAGATATCCCATTCATTAGAAAAATATTGTATCCTCGTTGACCAACAGAATTTCCATCTCACACAGAAGCTTGGTCTCATTATGCTCTTTGCACAAAAATTCAATGTCAAGGTGGTAGTGATGTGTTGGACTAACAGCTAACTTGTTATTACATTCATTTATTCAAATAAAAATATATTTTTTCTTGTCCTTGTTAATATAAACAATTTAATTTACAGTATATGTATATGGTATAGCGAACTAGTCACCTAATGCAACATTGGATGTAACAAAAATGTTTACAATTGTCCTTGAATAAAAAGAAACATTCATACTCTCAGCTAGATTTCCGGGATTGCAGAATAGGATTTTTCCTCCAGCACTACGTTTTAGGGGCAGAGCAATAAGCAGAATGGGAGGAGTTTAAATGTCCCCCCACCCATTGCTGGCTATGTTCCAAATTTGGGGTACTTTGACGTAGTGGCAGACTCAACAATATATGCCCATATAGTGTGACGGAATCCCCAATATGTATGCCTTAGGTGCTGAATTCTTGCTTTGTCCTATGTTTTTATTGTTCATTTTTATTCTAGTAGCAACCCATGAATCTGAATGTGCTGTTTAGGTTGTGTGCTCCCTTTTCTGTATATTTCTCTGCTGTGCATATTTGCAGGCACAGGTATCTCATTAATGGTGTCCAGGAAGGGATTTAAATTGCTTGAGAGTATAGTTTTGGGTAACAATACTCTCTTCGGTAAGCAATTTAGCCATGGGAAATTAAATAGGACTCGCCATACCGGGGGTACTTTGACATAGTGCTTAAGCAATATATGGCCATATAGTTTGACAGAATCCCCAATATTTATGCCTTAGTATTTGGTTGATATGCAGTGACTACTTGCTTAGTTTTATATATCCCTCTTTGGCAATTTCATTTGTCCTACCTTTTTTGTGCATCTCACTTGCTGCTATCCTTGCCTCACTTTTTTCTATCTTCTTTCCCTTTTTTTCTTTAATCTCACTTGCCTTCCTTGCATGTTTTACCCTCTTTATAACTTCTATTCTGTTCCCCCTAATACATATACACATATGCACACATATACATATAATCACAGCTACACATATACATCCACATCCACACATATACCAATGTCAAGACGGCTGTGGATCCACACTGCAGAAAAGGCGCCTCCTAGCGCTGATAGGAAGCTCAGCAACCAGCCCAACGGAGATGTGGGCAGAAAACAACGGATACAGGCAACTACAAAGGTCAGGAACAAGCCGGAATCAATAACAAATAGATAAAGCAGGTTAAACGCTAGTATAGGCAATAAGGCACTATCACAGCCAAAGGTGTAGTGCCAAATGAGGGTTTAAATATGGTTTTGAGACTAGGTTATGCCTCTGTCCCATTGTCCACGAAGAAGCAACAAAAGAAGACAAAAGAACAAGACGATGCAAGAGCAGAAGCAAAGCTGCACAGCAGAGACATGGAGATACAAGGGAAGCAGGGAAGGTAACGAGAAGTTCAAAGAGAGTATGAGAGAGTGAATGAGAGTGTGAGAGAGCCTTAATGAGAGAGTAGGTGAGTTTGTGAGAATGAAGGAACCAACGAAATGTAAATGAAAATTCGGAGGTCTTTGCTTCATGTTTGTTGGGATTCTTTCCTCTTTGTCAGGGATTTGTACATATGGTTGAAATATGCAAATGTTCTTAAAATTGCAATTTGTACGAATCCAAATAAGTCTAATACATATACACACATATATATATATACACACATATATACATACACACAAATACATGTTTATATACATATTTATATAAAAAAATTATTTGCTTGAATGTTTTTTTCAGAATGTTTATTCTTTCATTAAGAACCAAAGTTTGAGGGTTCTCTTATAATTGAGCAAATACAGTATTCCACTTCCCTCCTGTAAGCTCCTTGTAGCCTGTACCACAAGCCTGGAAATTATATCACTTCTCGGCGTGCACTGTGAATGACAATTGTCACACGTCTGGGGACCCCATCGAATCACCGACCTTTGGGGACAAGTAAGAGATATGGACACCAGAACACCAGGTCCCTGGAGCAATTCCTGCCGGGTCCCTCAGAGCAGCCCTGTTAAATAGAAAAGCATGCAAGGTGTTTGAGTATTTATTATGGAGAAAGGAGTCTACAATATATGGTACACCATAGTTCCACTATGACATTTGAAGGTGGTGGTCATTTCTTTCGACGATTGTTTTTATTCACAGTTGGCCCGGTGCCTCACACTTACATTTGGTAGAAACCGCTGTCCTCCTTTGTGGTTTGACAATTATTCCCATTGATTTGGCAGCATGAGGATGGCCGAGCAGCTGCTTGAAGAAGCCAATCCGTCAGAGGAAATTGCTCCCATTGAAATGAAATTCGCACTCGCAGTGTTTGCCAAGCAAGCACTGGACCTGAGTGGAGCTGAGTGTTTGGCCGAATATATCTCCTGCTTAGAATCGTGAATACCACAACTTATTTTCCATGGTGGTGTCATAAAAATTTAAGGGGATCACTCATCTGTCATATGCCTTAAAGTTAAATAGTGCTTTGCATTGGATAATGATATTTAATACCCTCTTTTATCTAACAGCCCTTTTTTCCCTATGGTTGTGTTTTTACATTTGTTCCAATGCGTTAATGCAATCATTAAGAAGAAGCATTGCTTAAATACACAAACTGCTTCTAAATTGACGGAAAATTTGACGGAAATTGTACAATATGACGTATTAAGGTAAATATATGAAGATTTGCCCAGGAGTATATTATCCTCTTCTATTTTGCTGCAAAGAGCGAATCAGTAGCACTTTTAAAGAATAGCAGCAACCTTTGTATAGAAAGGATAGATTTAAGGAAACAATTACCATCCTAAATATATATCTTTATCTATCTATATATATATATATTCTTGTAGGAAAGCCCAGCAAAAATGTCAGAGCATAATTTCACATTCTTAAGATGCCCGATTGACAACACAATTACCTGTTTACTTAACCAATACTGCGAAATTTAAAACAGAAAATCTTAGTTATCATATTACATACATTTATTATACATCTAGTTAGGTGTATTGTGTACATTATAATTGGAGCAGGACCAGTATCCATCCAGAGTGTTTTTGTCACACAAATGCTTCACAACAGGTTGTTCATCAAACCTTTGAAGATTTAATAGTCTCATTGACTAATATTACTATGAAGTATATACTATGGTACTTGGTTGTTAGCCATTCTGTTAATAAAATATGCTCTTAATATTTGCTAGGAAAATCACATATAATTCTCATACTGCAGCAACATATTATTTCCTTAAATGTTTTTCGCATTTCCTGACTGCGAAATGCATATATTAAAGGGTCAATGACAGAGTTACACATAATGAGAATCAGATACATATTAAAGTGAGACATAAAACACACACAATATAGGTTCTGCGGACAGGAAATCATAAGAATAAGATGGAGAAAGAATGGAGCCCAGCATACAATAAAAATGCCTATCAGTATGGTCAGAGTTATTGCTCCCTTCATACTTGTCCTCTGATGGACTGAGTTGTATCCAGGTAAAGCTGCTATCCTTTTAACATGGGTGCGTGCCAGCAAGAACATATGGATATACAGAGATACCATGAGAAAAAGCATTGTGAAAAACATCGAAATAAGACAAATTATAACATATGTTGATTCATAATAAAGAATGAAGATAATCCCACATCCAGTGCAGAATGTCCATATACATGCAATAATGATTCCTGCTCTTTTCATAGTCATAATGTTATGGTAACGTAGAGCATAAAAGATGGTGATGTACCTGTCCACTGCTATTGCAAGTAAACTGCACATGGAAGCCACCACAGATATGCAGATCATTGAGTCGAAAATATTATCAATATGACGTATAAAAGCATCTTCCATAACTAAAAGTCTATTTTTTATTAAATTTATTGTAATTGTCTCCCAAGCATTGGACACACTAACTAACATATCAGCAACCGCTAGGCTACATACAAAGAAATACATAGGGGAATGCAGATTCTTATTCTTAATAACTGCAAAGATGACGAGAATGTTCTCAAGGAGGCTCACTATGCCAAGTGTTAGAAAGACCTCTGCAGCTATTACCACTTGATCGCATGATGAGGGCTTGGTCTTGCTGGTTGGTACGGTGTTGTTACCCTCCAAACTGTTTAAATTAAGTTCCAGCACACGTAATTGGAGAGACGAGTTCATCACTAAGGTCATGGAAGGGTTCTTTCTTCAGACTGACTATCTTCAAATTTGTGGGTAGAATTCATTTTTCACTGAAGCACTGAAATATCCTGCCAGGAATAAAAAATAACAATCTTATTAAACAAAAGACTTGTTTGAGTTTTATTAAACTGGTGTGATCCTGCACCTTGTCACACTGGGTTTATATATGTTTAGTATTAAATATACTAAGCATGCAAGTATTAGAGATAGTAACATTTATACGTAACAAGCCAACTAAAACACTGATATAATGCCGAAAAATGATTGTTACTTATAGTGTAATAGTTTGTATACCGTGTATTCACTGCTGAATGATATGAGGTATTCATTCATACGCTGGTATTCATTTTTCTTTTGATTAATTTTGGAGATTTTTTACCTGCTAATTTTGGAAGTGTGCTAACCGCTTAGGACATAGGCTTTCTTTCACTTGTGAGGACAAGAGTTTACAGCATTTCCACTATGTCTTTCTCCGACATTTTTCCTCGTTTAGGATACCGACCCAAGCACATTCTATTTTGATTTTGATATATTCCACATGATAGGAACCACTGCCAAAAACAACTCCAGTTTATATTCAGCAACATCCTCCTCAGCAATGTTTTGATTTGGTGGATTGTAGAGGTTTTTAAAAACAAAAAAACCTTTTTAATATTTTTGTTGGTGGGAGGTCTTTTTATTTTTTTCACACTTCTACATTTGTCTTAAACTAAACAAAACATTTTTACATTTTTAGGAAGCTACATAGTATGACCATACATGGGAGCTTCCAACGGAAAGCTACCCAGTGCTGTCACTTGTGGTGGGTGGCTTAGTGAAGGATAGGGTTAACCCATGCATGGGTCAGTGTTAGCTTTACACAGAGTTCGAGCTGGCCCCTAACAACCTAAAGGAAGCAAGAAGTACAAGGGGAAGTGGACAGGGAGAGGAGATGGTGAAATGCTGCTTTCATACCCAAAGAAAGAATAAACTCACCAGAGACCCAAAGGATGCAGCCAGCCAGCTATGAATATGCAGTCCACAGGGATCCCACTTGTAGCTTTGAGAAACACCGTAGTTATGCTATATTGAGATTTTATATTTTAAATGCCCTCATATGGGTTGGGTCTAGTCTAGAGAAGCCAAGGCTGACATTTAGAGGCTGTTGTTTTCCAAAGCTTCCAAAATGGTTGTTTAGTAAATAGGAAGCTATCAGAGAAATACAAGTTTAGTTAGACTAATGGGGATCTTTAAGGAATTCTGTTTTGTTTAGTAATGGGAATTGCATAGTGTTGAATATCCATATAATACAGTGAGCATGATGGATAGTTTAGAAATGTCCATATATGAAACAAGCTTCTATTTTTTCCCCTCTACCACTGGAATTGAGAGTCAAATTGTTGCTGCAAAGTAATCCAAGGACAGGCTTATAGGCTTATATAGCAAATGTAAACTACAACATAGCAATTAAACTCCAGTTTAATGACCTTCCCATTTTTACTTGACAACAGCTCTGGGATACATTTGTATTAGCTGAAGATCAATGTGATCTTTACAATGTAATTACCTATGTCATAACAGCTTCAAAGAACACTTACATGTTAAGCATTTCATTTGCATGCACAAGCTGCAGCTTTCTGTATTATACGATCTCTTGCATTGCCATATCTTTTAAGTGAAATGTATAAGACATTAATTGCTCAGCAGGGAATTATATAAAAATACCTAATTTCCTTACATCTGTAAAAAAAAATCTCATGATGATAAACACAAGTATGAAATGCACAATGACCCCAGGTATGCTGTTTTATACCTATTTGTTGAGTATACCTGCTAGGGCAAAAATGGTCATATGGAAGTGAATCATTTAGTACTCCTAACTGCATCACCCCCATAGGCAACATATAAGATGTACTTTTATCCAAAGTTGTAAAACTCATACAACTAGAGATATTTTTCTATACCTGGAATTTGCTAGTGCTAATAATAATCATACTAAAAATGGTAGTGCCAGTAAACACCCAGTTTTCTGATTAAAACCTAAATTGGATGGGTACCTCCATCCAAGTCCTGTCATTATGATATAGATATTTACAGAATTTGTGCGAATAGATAAGGTCTGAGAGAAGCAACATGAAAGAACTAAGAAAATGTAAAATGAACGAATATTATGAAGATGGAGGAGAAAATATTCGGAAAGAGGATAAAAAATGAAAGCTAAATATGTGGTAACATGAGAGCTTAGAAAATAAAAATGGAGACAATGTCCAGGGAGAGTAAATGCAATGGGTTAGTAATATGTATTAGTGAAAACTATCTAAAATAACAAATAAGGGAGAAAGTGTGCTCAAGAAGTAAACAGGAAAGGGCAGGGGGAGTAAAGTGAGGAAATAGAAGAAGAGGCAATTGAAAGGGTTCAAGAGAAGACAGCTGAACATTACAGTGAATAATAAGACCAGCAAGATTGCAGGGCATTAAAGGATAAAGGGAGAAGAACAGGTAGATGGAAGAAAAGGGGAAAAATGAGAACAGTGCAGACAGGAGGGGAGGAGAGGAGACGGCACAGAGAGAAAAGAGAAAAAATATGCACAAGAAAGACAAAACATGATCAAGTGAGAGATGAGAAGGACAGGTGAGGCAAGAAGGCTGAAAATGAGGAAATTATAAAAAGAGGATAACAGGAAAGAGTGGAATATCAAGAGAATCTGAATTAACTGAGGGTGATATGGGATAGTAGAGGGATTAAAAAGTCAAAAGGGCAATGTAAGAGACTTGCTAGGTAGTTAACACAATTATTATGACATTTGTCCAATGATGCTTTCTAAAGCTCATTCAATATGAAATCAGCTCGGTTTTAAAATTACAAATCAATGTTAAATGTATACAGTTGCAATTTTTGTGAAAGAATCTATAGATAAACCAGCTACCAGTTTGTTACTATCAACACGCCTGGTATTGCATGGGTTTGGGGTTTTTTTAGATTTTCTCATTTAATAGATACTAAAGTAATTTAAATGAAGTGCAGCAACATAGAAATTATTTTTGGAATGATTGGTTAAATGCATCAGATGTTTTAATATGAAACACATATCTTTAAAGTGTATAGATGTCATTCCACAGTACCCCTGTATAATTTCCATTTAATGTGTAAGCATAATGGGGTATGTCAGGTTAATTTAATGGAGTGAACCAAAGTTATTAATTTGCATAAAAATCTTATCAATATGCATAGGGCAAACATTTTAATTAAAATGCAAGCCAATTAAATCTCCAATGCCAGACCTCAGAAAGCTGGTAACATATAAATAGCAAAAACCCATTTGACATAAAATTTATGGCGTCATGCCCTTTTTCTACATTTCCTGTACTAACTTTAACCAATGTCATAACCCAGCAATATCTCTTTAAACAGTCATCTATAACTACACTGTAGATAACAGTTTAAGGAAACTTTGTTTTAATTTCCGGTATTTAGCTTGGCAAATATTAGAATTACATGACATTATTTTTTTTTTATCATCTGTGTGATTAGAAAGATATGGGTAATATGCATAGACATAAAATGCACAAATGGTAATGTTTAAAAAGGAGTATTTTTATTAGGAAAATATAATAACTGTATGATTGATTAATGAATAATCCTATGATTATTGTAAAAAAAAGTCCTCCCAAGTTATTTTGTGAAGCCTAGACAAATATTTGCAAAGACCGACTTTTGTACATAGATTATGTGTATAAATACACCCTGCATGCCGGATCCTTAGAAAAAAATCTATCATTTAAATAATTTGGCAATTTACAATTATACTTATTAAATATAAAATTATAATTTACAGTGGTGATGATTGCACTTCTTCCACTGAACCAAACAGAACTTTCACAGAACAGAACACCATTACACTTAGTTTAAAATATAATGCAGAAACTGCAGAATCAGGTAAAACTGGTCAGATCACAATACGTTTAATAAAAGGCTTAACTATTGCAGTGCTGGACTATTCACCTCTCAGAGATGAGCAGATGAGTTATATTTAAATAGTATACAAAACCCTCGAGACTGTTTTTTGTACATTGGTTTTGTTCCTGATAATAACCCCTACGTTGCCTAATTCTTTATTTACATGTATTTCCTGAGTTGATCATGCTTACTGTAATTAGAGTCATTCCAGCCCTTCTAAGGCTGTATGAAATACATCGTGTGTGAGAGGGTTACCTCTTGTCTTCACCTGCAGGAGTCCAGCCATGCTCACCCTTTGAGGTCGTGTTGAAGGCAAATTCCAGATTCCATTCCACTCTTGGAATAACTTGGTGTTTGGTCCATTATCCCAGCAGCTGAGCGGTATTTCAGTTGGAGGATACGATTAAATCCACAGAGATATGAACATAAAGCATATCACACACTCTGAAAGCGTTTTATACCTTCATACACTGCTATCAAACCAAGCTCCTCCTCTCTCCTGCCATCAATGAACTGTACAAGAACTAAACGGTTTGACTTCATAGCACCACCAGATGGCTCTTAGTAGAAGAACTCAACACTTGACATTTTGCAAGTTAAATACTGCATGACTTTATTACAAAATGTTATTTATACTAGAATATAAAACTAAATTAAAAAAATCCAAGGTTTTTTTTCCCATCAATCTACAGCCAGTTACAGCATAAGGAATTAGATTTAACCCCTTAAGGACCTGAGCATTTTATGCTATAGAACCAGAGCAATTTTCCTGTTTTTCTTCAAATTATGTACATGCATTTTGTCTTTTCTGTCAAAGTAGAAATACTTACTCCTAGTACTATGAGTATGAATTTCTCCCTCCCTTATCATTTTCTACCAGTGGCGTCGCTACAGGGGGGCAATTGCTCCCCTAGGTTATTCCTTGCCCCCCCCCTGTTGCCCCCCCACCGAATTTGGAACCACCCAACGGATTGCCCAGGACAGTCCCGCAATGGGGCTTTAAGTCCCGGGCAGCCTCAAACGTTTTTTTTTTCTTTTTTTGATGTGGAGGAGAGAGAGGGGTGCCTAGCAACCACTCGGCCCCCCCTCAGTCTCCTCCACGAGGCCTCTACCTCCGTCGCGGTGCCGGCGTTTCATGTTGAGCGCCGGAATATGACATCATATCCAGCACTCAGCAGTGAAGCAGTGCGCACCGCGGCAGAGCAAGAAGACAGAAGCCTCGTTCTCCGGCCGCAGGACTTAAAGGTGAGTGAACTACAAAGGGGAAGAGGATAGATAGTGAGTAGGGAAAGAGGACGGAGAGGGGTTAGAAAGTGATAAGGGAGGCAGAAGGGGTAGAAAGTGATAAGGGAGGCAGAATGGGTAGAAAGTTATAAGGGAGGGAGAAGGGGTATAAAGCGATTAGGGAGGGACAGGGGGTAGAAAGTTATAAGGGAGGGATGAATGTGGATGAACTGTCTGATTGAGGGAGAGCATGAGTTAATATGTGAATGAGTTGTCTGAATGAAGGAGAGCATGAGTTAATATGTGGATGAATTGTCTTGAAATGAGGAGACATGACTTAATGTGTGGATGAATTGTGTCGGAATAAAGGAGAGCATTGAGTTAATGTGTGTTGAAATTGGTCTGCATGAGGGAGAGCATGAGTTAATATGTGGATGAATTGTCTGAAATGAGGGAGAGCATGATTATTGGTGTGATGAATTGTCTGAATGAGGAGTCAATATGTGGATTCATTGTCTGAATGAGGGAGAGCATGAGTTAATGTGTGGATGAATTGTCTGAATGAGGGAGAGCATGAATTAATGAGTATGTGTGTATCGTAGATGTATAATTGTGGAAGGGCAAAGATGGCACTACCAGGATGTTTGAGCCTTCCCCGTCTGAAGTGACTTCAGGGGACAAAGCGTTCAAGGCCCTGAAATCATTTAGTGGAACAGTTAAGGTATTGTGTTATTTACGCTATAATATTTTTTTCAAGAATTAGTCGTACTAAATTGTGGCTTCAGGCTTCCCATGTTGAATGATCAAGTATTATGTTAGTCTAATAACAAAAGTATCATTCCATAGCACATTACTTTTGGCGATATATATATATATATATATATATATATATATATGTATATATATATATGTGCGTGGAAATTATTAATGCCCCCCAGTGGTATCTTGTGTGCCCCCCCCTTTATATTGTTTCTAGAGTCGCCACTGACAGTAACCTAGTGTATGGCACTGTATCAAAAGCATTCACAACATCAAGGTAGGCTACATCTAGAGCGTATCCATGCTTAAAAAACAAGCAAATTAGATTGCCATGGAACTATCACTGGTAAAATCAATGTATATGCCAGCCAACAGTGTTTAAAGATGGTGTTATTGTTATGTGCTTTTACCTATAAAATGTGATCATAATGAGGAGCTAATTTACAGCTTGACCTCTCAGCTTATTGTGGATCTTTTATTACCCTTGGTTGTCTTGGGTTGCTACCTAAGATGCCTCAGATCATTGGTTCTACACATTTATGTTGGCTTCCACTATCCAGCAACTGGGTTCCTCTTGATCTTATGGGTGGCTGACAAGTACTGATTTCAATTCTAATAATTAATATCAGGATAAAAAATGTGTCCATAGTTGCAACTGTTTCCGGTTGGGCGGGTTGGGTGTCATAGGAGTGGAGAGACAGAAGAGGAAGAAAGAAAAAAAACACTATGACAAGAGAATGAAGCGGAGTGAAATAGGAGGTGGCAATGAGGTTTGATGGGAGTGAGGTGTGATGCTTGGGTGTAATGGGTGTGATGTGTAATGGTTGGGGTGACAGAAACCATAAAGGATGGAGACAGAAGGCAGAGAAGGTAGGAAGACATTGAGAGAGTGCAAGTGAGTAAGAGTGAGACAGCATGAGAGAATGAGTGAGAGGAGAACAAGAGAAAGTGCATGAGAGCATGAGTAACAGTGAGTGAGAGAGTAAGAGTGAGTGAGAGTGAAACAGCAACATAATGCAAATAAAAATGATGATGAAGGGAGTTAAGCTGTACCACCCTTCAATGTCTGGCTCGGTATATAGTGGTGGGAGTTATGCTATGCCACTGTATGTGTCTGTCTCACTATATAATAATGGGAGTTGTAGTGTACCACTTTCAGGGAATACCTGTATTGAGGAGCCTGAAGCTCAATCTCATAGGGTCATTGCTGCATTGAGTAACTCTACCCCTTTTGTGGCTCCACCCTTACCCATCCAAAACTTTGGGTGGTATTTTTTGGAATAGTTGGCAACCCTAGTTTTTTAGGTATTTTTAGGTTTCTGCGATCACTATTGAAGTTACAGTACTAGCATGCGAAATTAGAGATGTGGAAAATGTGATATGCTTCTTGCAATTTTTTTCATGTTGTTCCCAAAATTGATGGAAATCTTATGCATATGTGGTGGTTTCCCAATCAGGTGAAGTAAATTAATACATTGGGTGGTCCTTAGCTGTGACAGATTATTGTATACAAAACTATATAAATTAGTTTATTTTTATTCAGACTTCAGACTTGTTTGGTTGTATATATAAATGTAGCATCAAAAGACAGCTCAACATGTTCTGAATAAGCCCATATATAATGTGTGGTATCTTAAATTAGAACTAAGAAAAAATTGGTTGAATACTTTCACTTTCACTCTCATTCTTCTCTGCAGACTAACCTCCGCTTCTGCCGACCACTACTGCTTCTGTTTCCAATCAGAAGGAAGGACGTCAACAAAAGAACTTCAGTTTAGGGTGACACTATTATGGCGGAAGTTTGTGCCAGGTTATGTCCAATCCTTTAATCAGGTGAGAGGACATCACCAAAAGAGCCGTAATTCTGCCCTAAGGTGAGTGTCCAATAAAATCGATCCACCTAATTGTAGTATTGGGCTAGAGGGCGTCACCAGAAGCACCAGGATTTTTCATACAAAAAATAGAATGTGTGTGTGTAAGTAAACACACAAAGAGTACTGCTCAAAACTTTGACAAAGGCTGGTGGTAAAATGTGTGCAAAGGCTGGTGTCAGGTCCCTACCTTCTTGCCGCGATCCTGCGACCTCCGCGACCCCGGCCTCCGTTGCGGCGCCGGGACGAGTGGTATGGTGGAGGGCGTGTCCTGCGGTGCAAGACCGCTGTAGGCAGCCAGGGGGGCGTGCCCTGTGGTCTAACACCACCGCAGGCAACCAGAGAGGGGCAGGATTACGGAGTGACAGACAGACACAGTGAGAGGAAGGGGAAGGAGGGGTTAGGGGAGGTGAAGCAACTTGGCGGGCTATTTAAACTTGCAGCCCTGTACCTTCAGTACTTGGTTGTTCAAGTTCCCTACTGGTTTCTTTACCCTGCTGCTGCATATTTCTATATTGGATTTCACAGACTTTTTAACCCTTGGCTGGAGTACTGGACTTTGCTTTTTGGACTGCCCTTTACCACGCTGTACACAGTGTCTCTCTGCGCTGCTCTCCCACCCCAACTCATTCCTGACAGCTGGTGGTAAAATGTGTGCATTGAGTTAAAATACCAGCATCTGAATTACCCTGCCGCTGGCATAAGTGGTTAGGTGATTTATTGACGATTAGCCGCTTTATTCTGCTTATGTTTTTAATAAAGTACGTTGCAGAATTTAGGTTAATGAATGCAGCGGCCATTGCTAAATCCAAGTCGTGCTGGTGTCAGCTGGTTATTGTGTGTGTGTGTATGTTGTTTAAGGTCATATCAAACCTGTCACCACATTGTATAGGCAGTGCAAGGGTCAAGGGGGTTTTATCCATAGAAATATAGCTTATAATTGTAAAATAATGTATTATAAATAAAAAAAATAAAAGGGAAGTGATTAAATATTTTCCAAAGCCACTTAATTATAAACCTTTTTTAGGTTGTGAATCATGCAAATGTCCAGAATAGCCAGACTATAGCTAGAAATAGCCAGCAGACAGAACAGTCAGAAAAAGGCTCACATTCAAAGCCTGGATCATCAAATGAATCAATTTGCTCAGGCCTTTCAATCACAGTGTTCCATTTTCATGTGGAACAACATTATAATGAAGGTCCTGTGGATTCTAGATGTTTTGAATCAGTGTCCCATTTAATTTATAATTACTTTAACCTTGTTAGACACATTTACTGTCAACCTCAAGAAAGAAAAATGTATAAAGAATGCATTTGTCTAACACCCTGGTTTTCAAGCCATGAGAGTCCTCCTCCGACTTAAGATGAGCTCAAACAGATAGGATCCAATCTTCTACTGAGGAAGAGAATCGGTTCAGACATGTATTCCATATATTCAAATTTTTCAACAAACTCAAGGACTCTGGAATATTTATCAAGTTGGATGTATGTGCTTGTGTATACATCAAAGTGATGAAAGGCAGCCTTTTGACAACCTGTTCCAGCCATTACAAATATAGTTATGCCTTTAGGCGTTTGTAACACTTCAGGTGTCCTTTAAAAAAAAATCAATGAATATTTGAAATACCGTATTTGTCATAGTCCATTTGGATGACACCCTTGCCCATTTTCCTGACCTTGCTACCCTTCAAAAGTCTTACCTTTTTGTCTACAGGACAATAGATTATATGCCAAATTAGAAAAGTGTACTTTTGAAAAATCTATAGTGTACATTTGAAATATCCTGGGGTGTCTAGTTTTCAAAAATATATGGTTTGATGGGGTAAATTGCATTGGTCGGCTTCAAAGATACCCAAAATAGCACATGGGGGGATGAATTACCAGATTTGGAAAAAATGCTTTTGAAATAGCAAAACGCTACTTGTACTTATTGCCCCATAACATGCAGAAAAAAAGAAAAGAAAAAAAATTGGGTATTTCTAAACTCAAAACGAATAGTAGAATCTATTTAGCAGGTTTTTTCAAGTAAAAGATTTTTCAAGTAAAATTTAGAAAAAGTAATTTTTTTCTAAATATTTCACCATATTTTATACATGTTTTATAGTTAATAATGATACAATCAAAACAATGACATCTAAAGAAAGCCCTTCTTGTCCTGAAAGAAACAATATATAACTTGTCTGTCTCTGCACTTATTCCAAGGCTATGATATCCTTCTTTAGAATAGGTGCCCAAAATTGCACAGCATATTCAAGATGTGGTCTTACCATTGATTTATAAAGGGGCAAAATTAAATTATGATCCCATGAATTGATGTCACTTTTTATACATGACAATACCTTACTGCTGACTGACATTGCAGATTGTTTCCTAGTTTGTTGTCTATAACAATTCCCAAATCCTTCTCATTTGTTGTTATTCCTAATTCACTTCCATTTAGGGTGTAAGTTGTTTGTGCATTCTTTACCCTGATGTGTCAATATGTTACAAATTATTGGTATATGTAAACAAGTTATGGTTTCGTTTGGTAAATGTATTTTAAGATAAATAAAAGACCACAGCCTGTGTATCCAATTTCGGTTGTTTGTCTTTATTTATTATGGGTTCATGTTTATAATTTGTGTTTGCAAATGGTTTGTTTCTGTTGTGTTTATATATATATATATATATATATATCCCTTACAATCACATGAATGCATATTTTAACAGTAATAGAAGAGAACAGATGTTGATGTCTCTGCATTTCTACTTAAGTATATTATTTAATATTATTGTTATTAGTTGATCTGAATTCAGCAGATGAATGCTTAGCCCGCATGGAATCCAGAGGTATGAACAATGACATTGGATCCCACCAGGATTTAAATTGTTTTAACAAGATTATATATATTGTTTTATTGAGTAAATTAATCGGGGCTAGTGATACCCAATAATGTAAAAAATGTAAACAGAACAATTAACCATCTGAACAGTCACATATAGTTGACAATATTTTATGTTTATGTTTATGAACAGAATTAAATGAATGTTTACCAGGTTGTATTTAAGTTATAATATGCAAAATGTGGAACAATTTTTTAAAAAAGAAAGTAAATTGCAAAGGTTTATTTAAAACAAATTTCCATTAATTTAAATGTTAATGATGCTTTCTAGCTGATTACTACTAACATAAACAAATCCAGACAAGCATCAGGGCCAAAGTGACAAATCCACATAAAACTTAACTTCTATCATGGTACTAAAGAGTGATAAAAATTAGATAAGAAGTGTAAAGATGGGTTATTTATTCAAATAGAAGAAACTGGTTGTAACAGGAAGCAAATTGGTCATAGGGGCTGTATAAGGGAACAAATTACCCTTGATTATATTTGCCAATGAATAATCATAAAATATTCCCGGACTGTTAAGAACCATGGCAGCAGTGGGTCTCCATTGGTCCTCCAAGCAGAGGTAGATTGGAATACATAATGAACAGGTACTTAACTTGGAAACACTGGATCTCTGTCTTTCCCCAGGTGGCAAAGCATCTGTTTCGGCACTTGGCGGTAGGCTGTGTTGACACTATTTTCAAACTGCTCAGTTATTTTTCTGGTTGGCTTTTGTACCTGCTCTTAGCCAGGGGCCCCAGTTCCTCTCACTATCCATTACCTTTTTCTTCCTGACTCTTGCTGCTTTACCCTGTTACTTATTTTGCCTTAGACCTGAACTTGTTTCTGGATCATCCTCTGGTACTTTGCTTAGCATGCTGATTTTTTCAGATAGTTATTTAGCTAGCGTGTTTATACCCTGGATTACTTTGAAAGAGCATTATCATCTCTGGGGAAGGATTCCTTTTTTGCCATTATGAAATCCACATGAGTGGACTCAGACTTCTGTGTTTTATGTTCCGGAAGATCCACGGCATATGTATCCAGGGCCGGCCCAAGACATAATGTTGCCTGGGGCAAAGTTTAAAATGATGCCCCCCGACGCCGGGGGTCATTCTCTACCCTTCCTCTCCCCCCGTCATACTTCACTTACCTTTCAGCAGTCCTGAGGCGAGTCTCCCTGCTCTGCCACGATGCACGCTGCTCTACTGCTGAGCGCCGGAAATGATGTCATATTCCGGCACTCAGTATTACAAGCTGGCACAAGACCGAGCTAGAGGGCTCGCAGGGGAGAGAGAGGGGCGCCAAGCGGGTAAAATTGCCGCCTCACTCCATGGTAGGGCTGACCCTGTATCCTTCTATATATTGTGATGTGTCTCTCTTCAAAAAAAATGTTTTAGCCAGGGTTTACAGTAGAGGCATTAAATTGGCTCAGACCTAGGGCAGTGCGCAAGATAAATACATCACTGAGGACCTTGTAGATAGGATTTGGTTGACAATTTCACTAACTAAACTAAAATGTGAGCACATTTATAAGAAAAAGTAAAGAGACAGAATACAAGGCCACTGGTCAACACACCACAGCCTTCTGTGATGGAAAACTGACAAACCAGTAGCAAAACATGTTTTACAATTTGACCATCAATTACCAACATCAGGCTTCCTGCCAATAAACCATGTCCATCTTCAATTTACCGGTAGAAGTGGACACAAATCCAAGGTGCTTCACCAAAGAGAGACATATTGGATCAGTACCTTGGAATGTGTAGCTCTCAGGGGTCTGAAAGAAAAAAATGTGTTTTCTATGATTGTTTACATATTTTGATATCTTCTATGAAGGATACACTGGGTAATACTCAAGGTTAATTTATTAATTTATTACGTTTAGCTATAATTGAATTTAGTTCATATGAGCTGAGTTGGAATATATCTATAGCATATAAAGTAGGTTAGTATGTCTATAGGGAGATGTTGAATGAGGCTGTCTAGTTAGGTACCATTAGACTCTAGCTTTGTGCTTCATGTTCAGCATTTTTAGTAATTGAATGTCATAATGATACTTAATTTCTTTTTGTGGATACTCACCTTTTCCTGAGTAGCTGCTCTCACTTAGCTATTGTGGATGGACTTTCCCAATCCAATGTCCTGTTTGTATTACTCAATTATGGCAATGAGGGTGGCTATGGTCTTTTTACATGCATTACCTTCCCTGCTCTTCATATTTTTATTGACTTCTTCATGTACATTGCATGAGGAAGAGAAACATTGCACAGGATAAACCTTCTGAATTTCTGCTCTCAGACTAATTAACAGCCTAAAAAACATAAAACATATATATATAGATAGATAGATTCTCTATACTGCAGGGCAGCATTTTATCTGGGCTGATCAGCAGAATGTAAAAGCTATATGTGTCCTGGAAAACATGGCCAATGCAGTCACCCTAATGCACCCACACCCTTGTGTATTGCCCCAGCTAGCGCCACATTGTACATTTATGCCACCAATCAGCCCCCCTTTAGTATTGATTTATGAGATGCCCCCAGCCAGCAGCCTCTCGTAAATTAATGCCCCCCCCCCCCTTAGCACCCAGATTTCACTCACAGGATCTGACCAACACCCAGAATGGAAGCATAGGACTTTCCGACCACATTCCTGCTTGTGGGCATCCACAGAATACCCAAAGTCAAAAGTTGAGGTGGTCAGAGGTGTAAGCAATTCTGTCTGTTTTCAGTGCAGTGGTTTAGATTTGCCTAAGAATCAAACTGTTACAGTAAGTCAGGACTTTTGGAGGAGAAGTGCTGCAGAGGGTATGTTTTATGGTAAGCTTTATGGATAATTTAATTGAAAACTAAATCAATACCTAATAATTAAATACCCTTTTTAAAGTGGATCTGTCTCTATTTTACAATTAAATATGCAAAATATACTTATATGTTGTAAAACAACAATGCATTCATTCACTTTATCATAGTACCATATACTGCATCGTCCAACATTTCAAATGGCCAAAAAAGGACACTTTTTTGATGGATATAGTTAGAAGCATGGTCAGCGGGAATATCCTAGAAAAAAGAAACTTCAAGGGAGGAAAGAATGATAAATAGACTTGGTCATAAAGCGAGACTGTTCTAATGCCGTCTGCTGAGAGTGAGCGTAGGACATCATATACTGGCACTCCATCTCTTAAAGACATGTGTCATATGGTAAGATTACTATGGAGATTAGGTCAGTTACAGGCCCATTAAGCAACAGCACATCTGGGAGCCGGATCAACCAGGTCAATAGGCTTCTTGTTTTGTGGCAAAGGATCTGCGCCCCCATGAACCTTTTCAGTCAAAGCCACTGATTTGGAGATAAGACAGTAGGACAAGCCAATTTAATTTCCTGTTAAGATGATTATCCCTCCCTATTAACTTATCTTCCCTCACACAAGTGATCACCCAGTGATAATGATAGATAAAAAATACTTCCCAACTATATGTAGCTGCAACCAAAGAAAAGACACTCTCCAACTGTCCAACACAATATAAATCCGAGGAAAATATACAAAAAATCCACAATGGTGTAGACTGTACGTGTGACTTAAGAACGCAAATCTGTGTAATATATGCTCTCCTCATAACTCAAATCTTTACCATCCCAAACGTCATCCACTATATCATATAAAAGATGTAGTTTAGCCACCGTACCTCATAGGAAATAAAAAGTGCAGATGAGGTAACATAGCTGTAAAAGAGTACAAAGTAAAGTTTATTTTCTTACTTTGAAATAAACCTTCTTCTTCTTCTACATTGGAGGCAATACGGGTAACTGCGTTTTTTTACACATCTCTACCTACAAACTCCAAAATCGTGTTCCATCCAACAAACCCGGAGAGATAACAACACACTTACCCCAACAAAGCCATTGAGGGGATAGACACTGTGCAAGAGTCTGTCCTGGTGATTTGTGATTTGGCAAGGTTAGGCCACATCAGAATCAGTCATACCAAGCATACCGGAACACCAAAAGCAGCTCGGCCATCCTTACACATGTCCGGATAGCCAACACACCTGGATTAGGTACATAACAGCTGCCATCGGCGCTAGTGGAGAAAAAGCAGCCTAATGTCCTGCAGTGGCACTATAGCCGCAACAGCTACAACTGAGATACCCCAAGCATATTGTAACGGGTTCACCAAGAGAGCTGTATTAACTCCCAGAGATCACCCACATGTATCCTCCTCTTGTCCCCGGAATCACTTCCAGCACCAGCCAGCATGCGCACCTTGGAACCCTGCTATGTGTACCCAATAAGTAGACACAACTACCTTGAATTGAGTACAGCAGGAATGAACAGTTTATTATTGTAAAACATAGACTCATATATCCACAGAACTGCATTAACATAAATTAACATTGTTAAACAGGTAGACAACCCAACCTTTAATCCCCTGGCAGCAATCCTATTATTTGGATTAATTAAACAATAGAGTTCCTGCCTGTGCTATCTTTGTTTGACAGCCAGGCTGGAGCCATCTCTGAGTACCTTGGGCCCCTGTATGACAGGTCATTCTGTCACATATCTCCCCTTTTAAAAAGAAGACTGAACTGGGGCCAGACCCCAACCGGGTCTGCATCCAGTTCAGTCGGGGAGCACAGCTCCGTCGCTCCTAGAGTTGTGGATGCAGGGGGCTGGCAAGAGGCACGGTTCCCACTAACCAGTACTGGGGTGCACTTAGAGTTCAGGTCCCAGGCGAAGACAACAGTCCCACTCGCCAGGGCAGGGAGACAGGGTCCATAATCTGTGGGTAGCAGGCTTGCTTTCAGTCCTCTCCAGGGGCCCCAGGGATGGACAGTTCCGTCACACACTCCATCACACATATATTCTATTCCACAAAATAAACTACCTCTACTGGGAATTACCGTAAATAACACTTAATGCGAATATACCCATATGTCTTGCTTATTTCAGTTATCTTTCCACCAGATAGCTTACTGGCTGCATATATAGCAATTGCTACACATCTACAAATACTACACATAGAGTTGCTGTGAAGTGCCATAATCTATATACAAACTATTAACACTTTAAGAAGGTACTGGGGCAATAATAGCCACGTCATAATCACAATATCTTTGTTGTGGATGTCTGAAGGCTGTAACTGAAGTGTCCAGTTGTTACGTATGATTGTTAAAAGCCTAATATCTAAAAGGAAGAACAAACAATCACAGAACTCAAACAGTGAACACCCAACATCCACGTAAAAACAGCGAGAGCTTTTTAAAGGTGGAGAGGTGTTGCTCAGTATTGCTCAGTATTGCTCTATACATATAAAACTTATACAAACCTTTGGGTCACATAAATGCAATTATGTCGCTGTAAATAAAGCAGAAAATCTCACATTATGTCCAGAAATGGCAGCATCTGGTATAAAACAACCGAAATATGAGGTCTACAAAAATGGCTCATATAATTACAGCAGTAGCCAAAAAAGTATCCTGCAGTTTGGGATAAAACCTGAACTGTCAATGCTAAGTATTTTCAAAAGTTATTTCAATCATTTTGCATGGATTGGATGCAGGCTATCCTCACGAAAAATAAACAAAAAAATATTTTTTAACATATGGGGGAGTTACATTTATACCTTAGACAATCTTCCACTATACCTGATGGTTACAATTATTAAAGCAGAAGACACCTATTACATTACCCCATTAGATTGTAGCACAATATTTCATGCAGAGACTGGACTGTGGCGACGTGACGATGGGGTGAGACTTAAGCTTTGCACTCCTTTTTCTAATAAGCAGATGGCAAAGATAACATTAGATACAATGGGAGCACCGCATTACATTATTTTCAGGTGGTTCGTTTTTTCTGTTTTGAGTTAGTCCTAAATAAGATACGTGTCAAGCATCTTGAATCTGTTGTGGTATACAGTTGATCTAATAACCCTCCTCTTGCATCAAGTAATCGCTTGAGATATATCCATATGCGTTGCAAGGGTTAATCTGTATTAGACTAAAGAGTGGTGGAAATTAAGTTGTATAACCTGATGCTGTCTATTATAAGCAAATACAAGACATCATACAAGATTGTAAAAAAACAACGTTTATTGACAAACACTATCCACGACTGTATACCAACACAAATTAAATATTGTTCAAAAATAAAACAACCTCTTATCTAAATCAAACAAATGCATAACAATTTACCAAATGAAAAGCAAAAACCCTTTAGATAATTTAAAAAACCTTGAAATGTCAAATCTGCAAAACATATAGTTCCCCTTTAAAGTGTTCTTGTTACTGTTACACTGTTATACAAAACATAGAAGAAATTTATAGTACAGCAAGTTTCTATAGTTTTTTAAGCCTGGCCTAATTTGCTGACTCATTGAATCCTAGTTTTTAACCCCTTAACGACAATGGGCGGACCCTAAACTCATTGAAAACAATGCATTTTGAGCCTGTACATGTGCAGACTTTGTCATTAAGGGGTTAAATTAGTTATTTAATATTTGTGTAGGTGTAGAGATGTACAGCTGAGTGCTTCAGAGATTAACTCAATTTACAAAAGCATTTGTGTCAATTAGGGAAGGAATGCACTATATCACCTTTTCAGAGATGTAGTAAAAGGTGCTGTAGTTAGTACAGTAATTCCAAAAGTTTCTTGTAAGTAGATTTAGCCATAAAAGCTTTTACTGCATGTAAATAGTTTAGAATAATAAATTAACAAACAAGCTCTTCATATTGTGTGATATATGCTGTAGGTGTCAAAGTAGATGGGATCATATGCTCAATACTTCTGGGATTTCCACCTGGCTAAGCATTCCTACAGCTTGTGTTACTCCATTCACTGGCTCTCTTGTTTCTCACCTTGGGTTGTGCGACTACTTTTTGTTGCTATCTGTGTTGTTCTTGATACCTACCTGGCACCCATACACTAGCCAGATATCTTCCTTGACTTCGGGTGTGTTGACCCTGGCTTTTCTGTCTCTGATTTAGGCATCAACCTATCTCTGTACTCTACCCATTAATATGCATAGTGTCTCCAGCCTATGTATTCCACAAAACATATGACACCATATGTGCACAAAGAGGTCTTCTCGCTATTTTGTGAGAACTTGCCTGTTGGCAACAGTCCAGCTTCTAAAATCACTTAAGTAAACTTTCATTGGTAGTAAGCACTCGGCAAAAAGACTTCAATGCATACTTTACTGATAAATTTGAGACAATCAGATAAGAAATATCTTAAAAGACTCCCTCCTGCTCTCACCTTGCCTCTGACTTTGCTACCTTACTCACACTAAATGCACCTTCCATCTCTCTGGTCACTGAAGACAATTTTTCTGCTCTTCTGTATTCTTCTTGCCTGACATGTTCCCTCAATCCCATTTCCTCTCACCTCACTTGGTCCCTCTCATCCATATTGTACCCTACCCTACATGTTACCATAACTCCAATCTTGAAAAACCCTCCCTGACCCTATGAATCCATCAAACTTCTGTCCCTTCTGTCTACTTCATCATGCATCCAAGCTTTTTGAACAACTTGTGGACACCCAATTAACCAAGTTTTCTACTACACTCATTCAATCTGGATTATGCTTCTGACATTCCACTGAGACTTTTCTCATTTAAGTGACCAATGATTTAGTCATTGTAAAATCGAATTCTCTACTAATCCTTCTGGACCTTTCTGCAGCTTATGACACTATGGACCACCATCTTCTCCTTCAAAACCTTTACAATCTCTTTGATACTGCATTTTCCTGGTTCACATTCTACCTTTCTGATTACAACTTCAGCATCTCCCTTTCTGATAAATGTTCTCACCCTCTCAGTGGTGTACCTCCAGGCTCAGTTCTAGGACCCCTTCTGTTGTCACTTTATACTACCTCCCTCAGAAACAAATTTCATCCTTTAGTACCACATAATTGTAGTACACAATCAAGTGTAAGAACTCAGTTTTCTACAATTACAATAGTTGCCTGCAGCACACAGGAATTTCCACCCTTGGTGCTCCATGCCGAGAATATGAATCAATGCACAAACCAACTCCTCCTCTACTCAGTAGCCAGTATGGATCCCCGAACAGCTGGCTTAAATAAATTCAAGCACACTCTGATATAGCATTATAAAACAAAAGATTTTTTTGTTTCCATTACGGCACAGTGCATTATATGTTAGCAAACAATGATAACCTAACATGTTTTGTCTCTCTAAAGTAGACGTAGGAGTGTGACCTGTATGCCAAAGACATATCCTCCCCTGATCTCTCTCCTTCCCCTTACATCTTGTCACTAATTAACTTGCCACTGTTGTTAACTGGATGTCCGCACTGTTCCTAAAATAAAATCTCTCCAAAATAGAGATGGAACTAAAGCTCTTATCTCCTATCCTGTCTACTGTAACTTAGCCGGTCTCCCTCATACCTCTCTTGCCCCCTTACAGTCCATCATGACATGCTGTAATGCTGCTGCCAAATTTATTTTCCTTATCCATTGCTTTACAAACACCTCTCCACTTTGTCAGTCTCTCGCTGTTTGCCTATATAATTCAGGATTCAATTTAAAATCGTGAATCCCTATGTAGGAATACAAGAAGAAAAATAGAGCTGATCTAGTGAGAAATTTCCATGTGCTGTGTGTTATTCATACTTACTAAAATGTTGAGGGAGAAATATTTTGTTGTATTTGGCTGCTCTTTTTTGCCAGAAACTCTTTGGAAGTATATGAATTGCAAACAATTTTGGACTGGCCCGGGGGGCACCCCCCTGATAAGTTGTACCCGGGACAGAATGTATTGTCAGGAACACTTAGTATAACTATCATTTGTATCATATATATATATCATCATGACTGAATGCTTCCTGTGTTATTCGTATGAGCTTTTACACAACTTCAATCGGTGAGAGTTACTATAACAACCAGTGTAACCTAAAGGTCTTGGTTACATAAGCCCAAACTACAAATCACAAAACGTGTGTGTACTTCACAATTATGGTGTTTAAAAACATCAAGAGGGAAGGAAATACACAAACAATAATCTATGTTGAAATGCAGATACATTGTTACCAGCAAATTTCACATTTTGTCTACATCCCTATGCAGAGAGATGATATTTATAATGACATCCACATTTCTTGGAATAAGTTTTAATTTATATAGCAATCCATTGTGGGGCAAAACCCTTTCTGAGATCCATATAATTTAGGCTAACCTAATCTACGATTGTAATACCATGATTCTTTCTTAGATGTATCATTTAGCAGTCTAAAAGAGTCAATGCAGACACTGCCAATATTCAGCAATATCCAATGTTCTATGAAAGATGGCTTATACATGGAATTGGCAGTAAAAGCAGTTTTTGCTAAGCATTAGCGCAAATCTAATGTAAATTTATAGGGGTGCATCACCTAAAATGCATACAAAATTACAGATATCTAACATAAGAATGTAAAGACAAGCCTTTTGTATTTGCAAAAGAAGGAGAGGTAAAAAGGCTCTTAGAGATCACAAGCTGGCTGTAACGGAGCTGGCTAGTCCGACCGACTACCTCCGCTGTCTTGTGCTTCCTTAGCCTGGGACAACACACTTTCCCCGGTTCCCCAGTCACTAACCGAGACTCAGTGTAGGGTAAAACCAAACGAAGACTGATTTATTTTAGACACACAGAGCTGGATATATCCAGCAAAACACACATTTACATAAAACAAGATATTGGTACACAAACCGCCCCCTTAATCTGCCTCCCAGAGACAACAGGGGCAGTAACGGGATTAACAAAACAATAGGTGGGGGAGACTGATTTATACATTAGACTAAAACAATGGTGGTCACTCCCTGGTGGCAGATCCTGGCTGTCTGCTGGAGATAATCCCCTCAACCAGTGATGAGATGATACTGCTGGGGGTATCCACAGAAGTCTTTAGAAACCCAGGGCCCATAGTCAATAGGGAGGAGGCTGGAAGTCAGGCTTCTCCAGTGGCCCCAGTGATGGAGGCTTCCGTCACACTGGCTAAAACCTTTCATTTCTTCCAAACGTATAAACATTATGCTTGTTCGCTAATGGAAGACAAAGGTCTCACCTGGAGAAACTGAAGGATAAAATCAAGCATAAACTTACTGTATGGTTGCTTGGCAACTGAACGTACCACACATCCATTATAATACTTTTTTTCTGAACACTACTGCCTTCAGTTTATAATTTAAAATGTATGTAGGAGGTTGTACAATCAAATATTTTAGCTTTGTAACAAATTCAATATACAGAAGGATTTAAATAACAAAAGTAACAAAAGATTAAAGGAACATGCTAACATTTTCTTTTAGTAAGACCAGGGCTGGAGTGGAAAACCAACCCTGGAAATTATGGAATACCTGTCACGCACAGCGTACAATAGAACCTGTAGTCAGATAGGACAGCACGGGCAAAGTCCAATAGACAGATATCAGAGGTAACCAGCGCAGAATGGTCGAAAAACAAGCCAAGGTCAGGAAGCCGGAAGTCAGGATCGTCGTGGAATAAGCCGAGGTCAGGAAGCCAGAAGTCAGGATCGTCGTGGAGGAAGCCAGAGTCAAACGTCAGGAAAACAGGAACAAGAACAAGCTGAGTCGGTAACAGGAATCAAAACAGGAACGCGTACTGAGGAATAGACACTATCAAGATAGGTACGACCATCAGAAAGCAAAGCTGGAAGGTTTCTGAGTCCCTTAAATAGGAGGATCAATTTGGCGCCAAAATAGAGTATCCCGCCAATTTTCAACAAGTCTGTTACGTCACTTCCGGTCCGCGGCCATCTTGTGATTGGCGAGATCGCAAATTTCTAAAAGGAGCGGTAGTACCCGCTGGTGCCACTAGGTGGTGTGCAGAAGATCATGTGCATGCGGCAGGACCGGACCTAATTCCAGTAGGCAGCGGCTGCCGCGTAGAGGTGTGGGGTCTTCCCCGTCCTCGCGGCAGCGGAAGCTGTCTCACGGAGGCAGGAGGTCTCCCTCTTCTCCGCGCCGGTTGCAGCTGCTGTGCCGAGGCAGGGGGTCTCCCTCTTCTCCCCGGCGGTTGAGACTGCTGTGACGAGGCGGGGGGTCTCCCCCTTCTCCACGGCGGCTGCCGATCCGAAGACCCGGAGGGACCAGCAGCCAGGTACGTAACAATACCAGCCCCATATTTCATGGTGCCATTTTGTGCACACTGCCCATAGACTACCATTCAAATGTTTGGGGGGAACATTTTTTTCCTTGTTTTTGCTAAAAAATGGCCATTAAAATAACATGCAATGGATCAGAAATACAGTGTAGACATTGTTAATGTTGTAAATGTCCTATAAATTCCTAGGCCTCACTTGGAAACAACCTTGCTGGAGTGACGCACTGGCCTCACCCCAAGTAGACTCAGTTACATTGGAGTCAAACTGGAGAAAAACTGCAGGGAGTGCCAACAGGCTCTACAGATCATCTGGACCCTATCCACCCATCCTAGCAGTCCTTTGCTTCTGTTTCACTTCCTCATCAACCATCTACTAGATCAGGGGTGTCAAAGTTTTTTCTGCAGCAGGTCACTTCATCAGAAATGTATGTGTGTGTGGGCCGCACTCAATTTTCACTGAGAGAAAATATGGCCTTTTAGCTTTACACACCGAAACCCAAACACACACCAGGACAGGCTCTGCCACACCGACACATATACACACACACACACACACACACACACCAGGACTGGCTCTGTCACACCGACACACAAACACACACACCAGGGCAGACTCTGCCATGCTGAAGTAAAAATGCTACACTGCTTTGTCATTAACTGCCCATTTTGTATTTTTGCCCCCTTGTGTATTGGTGCCCCAGCCTTTAGTATTGATTAATGTGTGTCCCCCCCCACAACCTTGTGTATTGCCCCCCTTTGTGCATTTATGCTCCCACACCCTTATAGATTGATTTATGTGATGCCCCAGCAATCCCCTCCCTTGTGTATTGATGCCCCCACCCTTTTTGTATTGCCAATGTAATGCCCAACCCCCTATTGATTTTGTAATGCCACAACCCTTTTGTATTATTTAATATTTGTCCCAAGGGAATCCCCCCTCCTTGAATATGGGTCCACTTTCCTATAACCCCCAACAATTTTTGGGGTAATACTTACATTTTTTGTGGGTTTTTTCCCCTGCTGTCTTCTGACATGACGATATTCTCCCCGTCAGGAGGAACTCATCTGTGAGCCCGCCCCCTTTAATGTCACGTCTTAAAAGGGCCGGGACAAAGAGTTGAGGCACTGCTGCCATTGGGCCCACCGGCCAGTCCTGGGCTGCACCGGGAAAATGCTCACATTTGGCCTACGGGCCACACGTTGGACTCCCCTGTACTAGATTGTAAGCAGGTCTCTCGTCTCCTTTTGTACCAGTTTGTTATTTTGTGTGATTTTAAGTGATTCCCCTGATTGTAACAGCCCTGTGAAATCTGCTGGTGCCATATTAATAAATGTAATGTGATGTAATTGACTATTGTAGCTAGAAACAACTGATTTTATAGGCGTACAGAGGCTCTTTATCAACAACCATCACTCCTGTATTCTAATGGCAAGTTGTGGTCGCTAAGCAAAGTTTAAGTTTAAAAGGGTAATTTACCATTAGAAAACCATTTTGCAATTATCTTAGGGCAGTTAGAAATGTCCTTGTTTTCCATGACCACAAACATTTGAACGATAGTGTATGTTGGGTCCCAATACCAATATTTTTGTTCAGAATATGGACAAACCATGCATTTTAAAAGTATATTTGAAAAACCAATTGGTCATAAACAAAATATGCATGAAAACACATAAGTGCTAATATCACTGTGGCTCATGACATCATGTATTGGATTGGACAAACTAGGAGAGCACCAGTATATTAACTAAATAAAGTGTACAATATATAGGAAAGTAACCCTTTTTAAATTTATTGAAATAGTTTAATGAAAACAAAGTTCTTTAAAATACAGAAATTACTTTCATAGTATATGCCGATCCACATACGATCAGTGTGGGAAAATAAGCAAACAAAAACTGTGCCTGCTTAATGTGTTTTGGACCTCACTGGGTGCTTAGTCATAAGCATATAGTGAATTAAAACAGTATCAATGTAACCATTTGTGTGAATTAACTGCGTACAATCAAAAATAAGAGCGTATAATTGCTTGATAAGTAATAATGCTTGTGAATAATTCCCTACTGCTAATGTCTGTCAAAAATGAAAAATCATTAATGTTAAGAATTCAATAACACTTATTATGTAATAATTATGTGTATATGCATTAATATCCGAAATGTAATCATGCGTGTTCCATAAAGCAGGTAAGTGTGAATACTTAAACTAAAAAATGTATTTAACAAGAAGAGCTGAGACATCTACTCATTTATCTTCATAATTACGTGACTGTAAATCAGTAATATAAGGACGTGTGTGTACAAATTAAAAATAAAAACATTACTAATTAAATAATAAGATGTATTTGTTGACGGATTGTGGCATGATGCCGGTAACGCAAGAAGGAGCACCCAGTTATTATCCATTGAATGTTCAGTGAGTGAAGCAAAGCAAGCATTGTAATTTGGTCTTAATTGGGACTGTTTTTTTGGGGTTTTGGGGGGGGGGGTTTATATATAATAAACAGTGTAGTTATCCTAAACAAATTAGAGCTAAAATGTAAAAGGGAGTCTGAGGGAGGGGGGAATTGGGGGAATGTGTGTAAGTACATATGTGTAAGTGCATTGGGTTGGAGTGACTGTGTGTACAAAACCTTAGGCAGGTATGCATGTGAGAATGGTTTAACAAAATGCAAAGTGAGTGAACAGAAGGAAAATCCAAATCAAATCAATGTTTGGTGTGACAAAACAGCACCAATTTTTACACTTGCACAAAGTCAGGGATTCTGTAGGCATATAGTTAGGTATATGGTTAAACAATTATAACATGTGCTAACTATCAACAATTTAATATCTAGGTTAAAACACAATCATTAACTTAAACAGAAACAGCTGTGTAATAGGTATAAAAATAGAAACAGCCAACCTCAAACAAGGCTACAGCAACAAGACACAAGGTAGATATACAGCATCAGCAAGGTCTACCCTAGGCAGAAATTTCAAGGCAGAAATTCTGAAATTCTGATGTTCTGTCCAAGCTCTTTTCAAGAAGCAAAAACAAATGGACAATGTGGTGGACGGTAGACTCAGTAGTCTGTAGCAGATGAAAGACACATCATGCTTACTTCCCTTTGGCATCAGAACATGTCCAGCAGTGGCAGGGGCGTAACTAGATGCCTCAGGACCCGGGTGCGAGAATCTGTTAAGGGCCCCCCCACCCCCTAAAAAAAACATGATTTTTACCCAACAATTTTTTTCAACAAATTCAACAAATTCCATTTACATATTTACATACAGTTTTTTCTGCAGTGGGCCACTTCATCAGAATTGTACACGTGCGAGGGCCGCACTCATTTTTCACTGTGACAAAAAATATGGCCTTTAATAAAATATGCAGATTAAAATAAAGTAAAATGACACAAAACCTTTACTCTTCCTCTCACTGATTTCTGGGCCTAGAAAGTTTTGCGACTACAAATTCAGGATTCCCTAGATTTATTCTAGGGATGAACTAAAATGAAAATTCTGGACCAAAACATTCAGGGTTCACTTAACAGCAATCACACTCCTATCATACCCAGGCAACCAGTAAATGCTGGTACCTAGGCATGATGGGACTGTGCTCGCTGTGATTGCTGTTAGCCAAGTCAGCCAGTACATGCTGGTACAGGGTGGCTGTAAGTGATGTGCAGACCCCATTCTGCTGGCAGCATCACTACACAAGGGGGGCAGCTGGCCAGGTTTGAGCATGTACTGGCTGACTTGGCATGATAGGAGTGTGATTGCTAACAGCAATCAAACTCCCATCATGCCTAGGTTCCAGCACTTACACATCCAACCAGTAAATGCTGGAACCTAGGCATGATGCGACTGTGATTGCTGTTAGCAATCACACTCCTATCATGCCAAGTCAGCCAGTACATGCTGAAACCTAGCTAGCTGCCCTCCAGCATGTAC
>VKOC01000006.1:27660219-27671893 GCA_009364415.1 Spea multiplicata
AGCCTGTCCTGGTGTGTGTGTTTGGATGTCAGTGGGGCAGAGCCTGTCCTGATGTGTGTATTTGGTCGTCTGTTTCCTGGCACTTTACTTACTGCAGAAATAAATAGAACTATTTAATTTTTACTTATCCAGAGATAAAACACCTCCTGCATTGTAGTCACTTCAGAGGACAAAACTTTCTTGGCCCAGAAATCAGTGAGAGGAACAGTAAAGGTTTTGTGTTATTTACTCTTTCAATCTGCATATTTATTTAGTAAGATTAGTAGCACTAAATTGTGGTTTCAGGCATCCTGTGTATGACGACTTTCCTCACCCCAGCGACCACACCTAGGATGTCAATTTTTAACATGTATATATTTTTTTATGTATTTTTTTAAATCACATATCCATCTTCCAATATCAGCTAGGTAAATGTTTGCGAATTTGCCTTGATGAATGCAGGACTTAATCCTCTGTATATGCTGCTTAAGGATGCAGATTTTATATTAGAAAGGTTGAACAATCAGGAGCTGAACAGACTATTTTAATTGATAAATGTCCCCAAAAGATGATGAACATTTACATTTTATTTAAAGGACTTCATATTTCAAAATATTCAACATTTGCAGCCATTTGCACAGTTAGAATGTTATTAAATGCATGTTGAGGGTACAAGTATGGCTTGAGCAGCAATCACAAATACAATTAAGAATAAGCTTTGCCTCTAAGATATATTTTATGATAACCGTTTATATGAAAATTTAAACCATGGAGGTGTTTTCCGTTCGATTACTTTTACAGGTCTTTCACACATGCACCTTCCCAGTGCTATCCTCAACAGTAACAGATCTTAAAACTGAAAAACAGAACCCAACTGTGACCCATCTATGGTATTTATTTTCTAAAGGGAGAATGTAAGAGTTTGCAGGATAATTGCGTTACAGCTAAAGGTGCGGGGACGAGGACCCCCTTCCCCCCCCACCCCTAACTAAAAGACACATTCACACACACAATTTCACACATGCAAACACACCCACACCGCCCTCTCTAACTCCCTTAACCTCTTCATTCATTCTTACTTCCTTACTTTGCCCACAGCTTCTTTCTAGATGCTTGCACACACACTGTCCGAGCAGCTTCGCTTTCACCGCGGGGACACATAACATTGTGTTACCTCGCCACGTTCCAGTCTCCCTGAGTGCGCAGGTCCAAGTTGGATTGGCCCCTTTTGAAGAATTTGTGTTGGCAATTGCTCCCCTGCCCTGCCTCCAGGCTTCACTATACCAGAAAGTCAATTCCAGTCAGTTGCTGCTGCAGAAAGAGCTTGGCTGGCCCTGTATACTGAATAGTTAAATAAAGTGATATTTCAGAGTCTCCTCAATATTGAATTATGCTTTACACAGGGCCAGCTCAGCACATTACTCTGGAGAAACTTGCCAACGCACTCAAAAACACAGACCCTTACATCGGATCACACAAACACTGTGCAAGGCGCTATTTTACTTTAATACATTCATTTAATGATGACCACTATGATTCAAGGGCTCCTAATTTAAATACATTTTATCATTACAACTAAATTGCCTGCGCTCAAGCTGGGATATCCAAACATCCTGCCCTATTTACAACCCCCAAGGGCCTTTTGACTATATGTTAAAAAACACTAAGAGTTTTGGTTTGTCGGCCAATTCTTGAATAAAAGAACATTGTCTTAGGTGCTTCTTTTGCAAATCACTAAGCGTAGAACGCTTCTCAAAACTGATGAGGTGAGACTGTAAAAATATTTATTACTGCTTTCAAAACAGTGTTACACAATCTAGAAAATCTAGATGAAGACATCGCAGGGCATGCAAGATGCTACTGCGCTGACATGTCAATGAGAAAAGCAAATAATTACCTTACTGCTCCATTAATACCATACAAAGTAAAACAAAGCATCAAATAAAGCACTAACACGGTCATGCTTAATTGCCTTCTTCAAAAACATTTTGTAGCCCATCACGCAACTTAAGACTTGTTCACAATAGATTTCGAAACGTGTGGCTTTTACAAAAAAGAAATAACATAGAACTATTTGCCGTTTCCCTGAAATAGTTATGATTGAAACACAAGGGGTTGTTTGCGCTGTTTTAACTCATACATAACCAACAGGGTGATATCAAATGGTATGCCGATCCGAAAACATTTTTAAAGATACGACCAGGAAGTGTATCGCCAGCCGATTTTTAACTGGGGGAGAAGAAATAAAATATTATTGGTTGTTAATTCACAGCTATAATGTGTAGTGGAATCGTAGGTAGATAAGAATCCCTGACTGATGTAGACGATGAAAAAATTACGACAAAAGAGAACTATAGCAGGGAGTTTTTTTCTCTTTCTTTAGGGCTGTTGATTGGCAGGCTAAATATAGCCATTTCCTATTTAGTATCCATGACAACTTGATTTAAATCTGAGTCATTTTAACACCTGGACTGCCGGTGGTGCATGCAACCTGTATAACATCTGTGCATTGTTCACTCAAACAGGAAAATATCGTGCTCTCAAAATAAACTAAAAATAAAATTCACCTTGTACAATACCTATACCAAAAGATCAGGAAACAAAATAAATTAGATACTGTATAATGATGCGGCTTTAACAAGTATTTGAAAGAATAATAGATAACCATGTAGTATTTCACAGTACAAAAACACAATACTTAACTACACAGATTACCATTAGGATTCATACTATTCATAGACAGTCCAACGTAAATATGCTAACTCTTAACATGGACGACAAAAAAAAAACAAAAAACAATAATATACACAGCCATTTTTGCAAATATCAAGCAAAATGTTTCTCCCGCCATTAGAAATCACTATAAAGATTTCAGACTTGCTTAAAAATATACGTATATAAAAATACCTAATGTCCGGTCTTATTTACAAACACTCAAAAGTAACCCGTCACAGACAGGTGTTAGGAACTGGCACTCGATTGGTGGCGTTCTTCACACTTCCTATAATTTTCAACCAAAAAAATGTAGTAACGCAAAAAAAAAAAATGTAGAGCAAGCATTCAAGAAGATCTGAAGGGCCCGGTCTGTCCACCGATGAACATGTGGATTCACTGCAGTTTTTCAAATGCAAACACTAAATAAATACCTGATAAATGAAAAGAGAGATGTTAAAATATTGACTGGTTGGTTGTATATCAGAAGAGGTCATGGTTTTACACTTCACTGCACGGATGAGTCACATTCCTACAACATTTTAAAACCTTTTTTATGGAAACACCATGAAAGACTGCATAGGACTTCCAAAAAGTAAATATTTTTTGAAAACAGATACATTTGAGTCAAAGACCTGAATACTGTTACCTACCATGTTAATGTGCAGAAACACACACAATTCAGAAGCTCTAGATCTACGAGGATTGTAACAACCATACGTAAAAAACGGAGTGTACAGGGTACAAGACAAATGCAAATGAGAGAGGATTGTTTTAAGAATACCCATAGTGCTTTAAGTATACTATATTATATATTATATGTGCGTTACCAAAAATGAAAACATTTGTGGCAATCTCTGAACGGATAATCTCCTCTAAATAATGTGCAGTTCCAACTACAGGGATCTTGACGATAACTGCATTGGGTATAGGGAGACTATGCTAATCACTAATAGTCCCCAGATATGCCATAGTGCCCTCAGATTCACAGAGTCGTTCACAGCACACTGACACCATACTTTTAGAAATGAATACAGGATTAATCTTCACTGCCCCCAGGATTTAGATTCTCCTCAGTGTGCTCCCCTTTACCTCTAACTACAAATTAAGTTAACTTTATTAAATTAACTCTCAGTCCTCAGCATGAAATGAACCCCAACGACCCCATCAACCATGACCCCATCAACCATAAGTGCCCCTAAATAACCCCAACGACCCCATCAAATGCAAAAATGTTGCATCTGAAATGTAATGGCCCCATAACATTTATTTTTACATCTAGTATAATACTTACTTGTGGCATCCCATTCAGATTTGCTTAACGTTCCCTTTGAAAAGAAAGATAGAAAAGTGTCACATTAGCTGCACATAAGTTTATGGGGCTGGAAAATATATTTTGCAGTCTTACAACACCAAACAATAAACGGATCAATAATTAAACAAAACCTTTTGATGATACTTCCCAAATTGAGTCAGTTAAAACATTGTAAATGTGCAATCAAGTACAAGCACTAGATATCCTTAACTAAAGCAAGTAAAAAAAAAAGTAGTTAATTCTAGGGCATGTTTTAAATGCATCACTGGTCAATTATCCCTCCAAATTATGGTTTCAATTAGGAATTAAAAAAATCAGCATAATTATAAAAGGGATTTTTTTGTACTATCAAAGTTCTTATAATTTCAGAACAAAAAGGCTTGTATCTTGTAATGAGTGAAGAGAAATTAAAGAGACACTCCAGAGTCCGCTAAAAGCATATTAATGAAGAATTACACTTCTTTCTGTGTACTTTATTGTGCATTATTCAACCTTTAAAAAAAAAAAAGAAAGAAAAGCCTTAGCTGAGGCTGCGTTTCCTGCTCCATGGTCCCATTGACTGAATTAACGGGAGTACGCACATGCACAGGGATCTTCTCCCAGGAGCCTAGAAGAGTCCGCACTAGGTGACTGGCGGTGAGTATATTACATAGGCGCAAGTAGCTGGAGATATGATTGGCTAACCACATTTTCTGCAAGCCAAATACATCGTATTCTGGCAAACGCATATGGGTGGTTTCTGGCAAATTTACATGGGGAATCACACCTAACATATGCGAAAACAAAAGAACGATGAGGCACACATGCAAAAAGTTCTTATATGCATCGAAATTGTGATGTTTACACTGTATGCAGCACGCCTCAGCGTTCTTTCCTTTTTGCGCGTAACATTGTTGAGAAAAGGGAGCAGTGTTTAGCCGATGGCTGCACGGAGTCCCGTACAGAGGTACAGCCCTTATATATGATTACATTAAAGTGCATATGATGGATGGAATATTCCTATAACATCAGATTACATAAAAAAGCACATGTAATAAACTATATAAAATAAAAATAATTTAGGGTCCACCATCTTATTTTCCCATTACATTTCATATACTGTGTCAGGAATTCTCACCTGTTCTCAAAATACCAGGATTTTGGCTAGTCTGACATTATGATTGTGTGCTGCTGGATTTTCAGGGTTCGAGGAAAGTACTCAGAGGTTGGGCAGACTGGATGGGCCTACTTGTTCTTATCTGCCGTCACTTTCTATGTTTCTATGTTTATGTTTCATTTAAACCTCTATTACTGTATCTAGGAGTTGAATCTCAACTGTGCAGCTCATATAATTGGCAGGTCTACATGCAGCAATAAGATGTAAAACAGACAAATGCCATAATTTTTACATATGGTGAACTTCTTTCATTGTTTCCAACAGGTACATTTGAATGAATACAATACCTAAATATAAATAAAATGGCAACAAAAACTGAACTCACTTACCAACGGTAATCTGGCCTGGCCACTTTCTAAATATCTCTGTGCATGCTCATATTCATCCGTGTTATCCCAAGATAATTTTGAATGTGGAGCTGCAGGGTATGGCTATAGAAAAGTAAGACCAGACAATATATGAGAGTTGGTTTACCAAAAGAAGCATTATCTCAATGCAACAAAGTTAACCACTAACAGCAAAATCGGTTACTTTGCAGATAAACCGATTTGTTAGCAATTCATTTTTAAACTGCCTTTTTTCTATTTATTACTTCTTTTTTTTTAGTTGTTAATTCACATAGAGTAACTAATTCTACTAGAGTAACTAATTTTAATAGAAAACATTGTTTGGACTTATGTGAATTAAAAACTAAGAAAAAACAAAAACGTAATAAATATTACCGTACCCATGCCTTTTTCGCACTAAATGCCATATTTTAGCTTACATGAGGTTTTTTGGTTCTTAAACAAAATTTACAAAGTACACTCATAATTTCCATGGAAAATTGGAAGGGACAGATGCAGCCCTCTAGAACAAAAAAAACTATTATAGTATTACTGCAATCGGGAAACAATTATAAATGTTTATTTTCTTTCTATTTTAGTATAGGTTGTTTTTTTTTGTTTTACATACTACCAAGTTCGTGTGTTTTAGTGGTTTTCAGAGAAAACCTAATTTGTCCTGGAAAAAAAAATAAAATCTAATGTGTGAGTAAATCAAACATGTAAAAGGGGAATCATGGTTGAACCAACATAATGGTAAAAATGGCAAAAAAAAAATGTTTGAGGTTGTAGATTAATCCCCTCATAATGCTATGCAAGAAAAAATGTCCAAGTATCACACTATTAATGTAGTGCCGTAGCCCAGAAATAGCCAGTATCCTTACCTCTAAGGCCTTCATTTTTTTCAGCAACATTTTCTGTTCACCATTCTTGACCTTCTCTTCAAAAAATTCCTTAAAGGTCTTCTTATAAATTAGTTTCATGTTATATTTCTTGGCCATTCTGCAAAATAAATAGACGTATTATTTCTCCCCACACCTTCTTTTCCATTTCAATTGCATTAGTACTATGTACCATAGTTTGCATCACTGTGACACCTGGTGGCAAGAACAAGAATGGGCATCAGCTTGATTAGAGTGCCTACTTTTTTAAAAGAAAATCTGCGTTAACACGCTTGTATTGTGTGCCAAGCATATTTTTGTTTATTAGAGCAGAAGTTATATAGAACGTGCATAACATTTTGCAGCGGCACCGCTTAGTTCCTGTTCGCCCAGCATAGTTGGGGAAAACTAGCCTGAGCTGATGTCAGAAGTGCCATACAGATTATTTTTGCCAAAAAAATACACATTTTGCTATTTTTTGCAATAATACCTGTCTTGTGTACAGACATCTGGCATGATTTGTAGCATCAATATTTACACTATTACAGTTTAATGTTAATGGCTTTATGTCATGGAAGTTGAGATCTGTTACAAAGTTGCAGTACTGGCATATCAATTATTGTGCTATGTTTTCTGTGCTCCTTATACCATCTGTACAAATATAGAAAGTAGAAATCTACCGCTGCATTCTACATGCACCATAAGAGCAGCAGATGTCACACAAGCGTGTCTAGCAGCATAGCATACCTATGGTATACACAGCTACATGCAAGGTTTAATACTGAATGCTTGTGCAAAGGCTAAATGAAATGAGAGTATGCATGCCTCCGGTGCCTAGGCAGAACACCCAGTGCGCGTTTCACTCACTGTACCTTTAAATTGGTTACTCTTTATATCATATACATATATCGATGTACGATACAATCTTTTATTACCCTTTTTAATGTAAATAACACTGCATTTGCTTATCCAGTTTTCTGAACTTTTCTGAGCCCTTCATGCAAAAAATTCCCAGAAGCCCTTTTCATTACATTACTGGAAAAAATAGCTTGCAAACGAGCAAGCTGTCCTACTAACATTCTCAAAACACCTTACATAAGATGTCCAATTCAACTTTTATCCCAGCCACACACACTGTTTGACTACACTGGTTAACCCCAAATTTGTTCTCGTGGCCACTCTTGTCTTACACAACCCATACAACTTTAATACAGGTGCCAGAGAGGCCTATTAAAAAAATATAAAACAGGGAAAATAACCTGGACATAAAATTTTAAGGAAAAACTCGATGGCATGAAACTTACCGTATTTGCTCAATTATAAGATGACTCCCCCAAAATTTTAATATTAAATTATAAAAAAGCTGATATAAAGACTACCCTATAGGAAAAGGTTTTACTAGTAAATGTTAATTCATGTAAACTATTATTTTCATATTTAATAAAAACTATGAAAAATGATTTTTTGTTTTTATTTACTTTTGTTTGTCACTCTGCTCCCAGTTATGCACATCTCCACCCAGATTCGCCACTCTGCCTCCCTGATATGCCTTATGCCCCCCGGATTTGCCTTTTAAGCTCTTATATGTCACTCTGCCTCCAGAAAACCATTATACCCCCCATGCCACTCTTGCCTACCCCCACATGCCCCGACTTACTGATGCATCCCTAAGACTTGTCCCCCGTGCTTCAGACTCCCTGGTGTCTAGTGGGGGCAGCCGGTGGAGGTCTGTGCGACGCGCGCAGACAACCTCCACTACTGCCGGCACTTCCTCTGGGGCTTCTATGACTGAGCAGCAGAAAGTCATGTGATGCCGGAGCTCCATCATAGAAGCCCCAGAGGAAGTGCCGGCAGTACGGAGGTTGTCGTCCACCGGCTGCCAGAGAGGAGGATCCAGGTCCCCTGCAACGCTGCGTGGGATCTGCATCTTAGTCAGACCTTTATTTGAGCTCTGATAATAAGACACATTTGCTCTGAAAAAAACCTTGTCTTATAATTGAGCAAATAGGGTATATAGATTAATGTATATGAACCAGAATACATTAAGCTGTAAAAACAAAATGTATACATTGCTTTATAATTTATAGAAGTAAAAAGAACACTTACTCAACCAGGGCAGGAAAATACACCAGAAATTCAGGCACATTAACCACTCCTTCTAAGCTGAAATCGTATTTGCAACCAAACAGAGGGTACTTCCCCTTCTCTTGAAAGGTCACTGAATATACTTCATTGCCAAAAGAACTTGTCTCTGAGGCTTCCAGACGCTTTCTGTGGAGGAAAGTATCAATGCTATCATATGGCATCCATGCATTTCTGTTAGTGATCCAACAAGCAAGATGAACAGTTGTCATGGGCACATGGCAAGTAACATATTTAAAGACCAGAAAAAAAATAAATCAGTAAATCTGTGTGTTCTAGCAAAATGTATTTTTAAGTGATGTTTCAAGCTTAAACAAATAAGCTGTCAAAATAAATACTAAAAACAAGACTGCAAGTTCAGATGGACTGACTCTACTTACTGTGTGTCTAGTCAAACTGTAAACATCCACTGCATAAATCTGCATTACTCCCCACATACCTACACACTATTTTCATATAATGTTGAGGAAGGAGATATGTTTACATTCATAAAGTGACATTATACATCGGAAAAAGGTGAGAACGGAAGATTGCCATGCTGTGACTGTGTGTCATTTGATTGATAATACCATGTGTCATACATGTTACTTAATGATGATCACCATGTTTGCGTTAGGCTGAGAGCGGTCAGTATGTTTGATTTTGCGTCAATTTAGCAAACAAATATAGGAGCATAAAATTGGTCCCAAACATACCCTTGTCAAATACATTCTAGTTTCATGTGCTACCAAAAAAAAGTATTTGCAAGTCCAATGCTCCCTTTTTTTTTTTCTTAGTGTCTAAAAGGTAATAATGGTTTTGTATCTACCAATGTGCACCAAAGCAAGACAATAATAAATTTGCCATACAGTAAACAGGTTATTAAACACAATCACTAATTGATTATAAATTCTCACTTGGTTGTATTAAAAGATTGATTGTCTTTAAGATAAAACTTATATATATATATATATATATTTCACATCCACTTTAGCACACTGGAAAGATTATGATAATCCATTTGAAGATTGTAATCCATTACTTCCCAAAGATGGCAGACAAGATTTGGTGAGGTACTAAAGAAAGCAATCTAATGAAATAGCTTGTCCCCCCCCCACACACAAAATGTAAGAAGCAATAAGAGAAAAAGGATCAAGGGCACTTACACTAACTCAAAGCCATCGGGAGTTGTGCCAATGAAATAGCCTCCAGGGCAAAGTCTTTCACAAGCATTTCTCAGCATCAGGTCAGCCTGCTCGTATGTCTCGAATGAGTAATGGTAAACAAACTGACAGCTGCAAATGTCAAATTTGATCTCTGGATTGCTGTACTTTTCAGACAAAAGCTCCTGAAAATAACATATCATAGTATAGTAAGAATAACAGGATCAAAGAAAGCAAGAGAAGCATATTTATGAGATCTATATACGTGTTTACTTCCACAATCATGCTTCGTTTTTTTTAAATATTCCTGGAATTACTATTTTGTTCTTGAGGACAAAAACTACACTCTAAAGTTGAAGTAACTGAGCTTGTTTTCCAGGCTGGGTGGCATGTATCATAAAATGTTTAAAAATCTAATGCTATTGCTATGAAAAAACGCTCAAAATGTGTGGGAAGCATCCATTCCTCGTGTTTAATTGGTTTGGGGAAACTGGGAGGTGGGGGTAATTTTGGATGACACTGTTCTGATAAATTGCCAAAAATGTGTGAGATGAGCCCATCACACATGATTGATTGTATTATGTTTAAGACAAATAAAAACATATTAAAAAAAAAACCTCCAATACCTTTGTTGCATCTGCAGTCAGGAACTCGGCATCAAATATTTTCCCAGATGAGAACTGGCCTCTCAGCTCAGAGTAACGCTGTTCACACTGATTCACAGAAACATCAGCTATATCTGTTAACAAAAGAAATCATAGAACTCCATATGGTTTTTAAAAGTAACAAATCCCGATTCAGAAACTAAAAGGAGACGCAGTCTTAAAATACACCATATAAAGTTCATGATAAATACGGTAATTGATGTTTTTGTTGTCTGCATAATCATATGGTACAGCCATTGCAGAATGTAAACCTGGGCTCAACAAATCCCGGGCATCAAATCGACTCAGGGACACTACCTGGAGCCTGAGAGGTATGCCTGGCCGTGGCTCGCCACCCCCAGATTTTGGGCTCCACGGCTGCGCTAAAAATTGTACAACTTACAAAATGAAGTAGAACATATCAGCAGATGTAAGAGGGACAGAGAAAATCGTTACATACACTAACCACCCCTCTTACTTCCTCAGTCATGGCATGTAAGCTGACCGCTGCTGTCTCTCAGGGCTTGGCTATAGGGGAACATCACATTTTTTTGGCATGGTGGCACCATAGAAGATTTACTTTTTTTTTTACATGCATGATGCATGGAATATACAGTAATCTTATTTATGCTATTTTCATATTATGTTCGTAAATTTGTATTTGGTTGTTATATGTATCTATACCTGCGTGGTATATTTTTTGTCCTATTGTTTTAACCCCTTGATGACAATTGCCGGTCCTGGCACGGCACGTAAAAGCATGTGCTTTACGACAATTGACGTGCCAGGACCGGCACGTCTTTAAACGGGTGCAGAAAGCGATCTACTTTCGCTTTCTGCACCCAAAAAACGTTGCTGAATGCCTCGACCTCGAGGCATTCAGCAACGCCGCGATCGGCACGAAGGGGCCATCTCTGGCCCCTCCACGGGGCGGACGCCCGTTTTAAAAGCGTTTAGGAGGCGATCGACGATCGCCTCCTAAACTTAGATGGTGTCGCTGGAATGCCTCGATCAGGAGGCATCCAGCGACACCAAACACTTACCTTTCGATGGGCTGTGACCGCTCCGGAGAGCGGTCACAGCCGCAGCTGCCGGTGATCTTCGCCATCAAGTAAGATGGCCGCCGTCCTTTAACAGGAACAAACAAATTTTCAAAGTTCGCTAGATGTCCAGACCATCTAGTGAACTTTGGCTCCACTTGCAGGTTGAATACAGGTACTGCATTCACCATGCAAGTCAATGGAGCCCAGCTTTCTAATCACAATGTGATTAGTAAAAATAAATTAAAAAATAAAATAAAATTGATAATAATTAGAAAAAAAATAGTAAAAAACTAGTAAAATGTAAAAATCATTTCCCACTGATGTCACTATCAGGGGA
>VKOC01000006.1:27676365-27748910 GCA_009364415.1 Spea multiplicata
GCTCAAAGATGTACCAAATAGGGCATGGGCAGTGGATCCCCAAATGCAAAGTTCAACATTGAAAAATGCGCATGCCCCAAATGTGGCCCTTTTGCCCCCAAACAGCCAGGCAAAATCATTCATGTGAGGTATCTATGTACTCAGGAGATGTTGCTGAACACATATTGGGGTGTTTTATGATAGTGACATATACCAGAACTTTTTAATTCATACCTGAAGTAAAATGTGTGTGGAAAACCAAATGCAAAAAAATGACTACCACAAAGTTTGAGAAAGACTGGTGGTAGATATGGTGCATGGAAAGAGTTAAAATACTAGCATTTGGAATACCCTGGGGTGTCTAGTTTTCAAAAATATATGTGTTTATTGGGCACACTGAAATGGCCCGGCTCAAAGATGTACCAAATAGGGCATGGGCAGTGGATCCCCAAATGCCAAAGTTCAACATTGAAAAATGCGCATGCCCCAAATGTGGCCCTTTTGCCCCAAAACAGCGAGGCAAAATCATTCATGTGAGGTATCGCTGTACTCAGGAGATGTTGCTGAACACATATTGGGGTGTTTTATGATAGTGACATAAACGAGAACATTTTAATTCATACCTGAAGTAAAATGTGTGTGACAAAACAAATGCAAAAAAATGACTACCACAAAGTTTGACAAAGACTGGTGGTAGATATGGTGCATGAAAAGAGTTAAAATACTAGCATTTGGAATACCCTGGGCTGTCTAGTTTTCAAAAATATATGACTTGATGGGGTAAATTGCATTGGCCGGGTTCAAAGATACCCGAAATGGCACATGGGGGGGAAGAATTACCAGATTTGGAAAAAATGGCTTTGAAATAGCAAAACGCTACCTGTACTTATTGCCCCATAATGTGTAGGAAAAAGCAAAAAAAACATAAAAACATTGGGTATTTCTAAACTCAGGACAAATAGTAGAATCTATTTAGCAGGTTTTTTCATTACCTTTTATAGATGAGTAAAAGATTTTTCAACTAAAAGTTAGAAACAGTCATTTTTTTCTAAATTTTTCACCATATTTTATAATTGTTTTAATAGTAAATAATATGATACAATCAAAACAATGTCATCTAAAGAAAGCCCTTCTTGTCCTGAAAAAAACAATATCTAATGTGTGTGGGTTCAGTAAATGGGAAAGAAGAAAATTACAGCTAAACGCGAGCAGCGCAGAAATGTTAAAAAGGCCATTGTCACCAGGGGAACAAACAGTAAAATCAGCCTTTGTCATGAAGGGGTTAAAAGAAAAAATGTAAATAAAGACTATTAAAATAAAAAAAAAAAGATTTACTTCCATGTGATGTCGCTTGCTGGCACATATCATGCGTGGCTTAGATTGGAGATTTTTATATAAGGATTCATGCTGCCGTCAGTGTACTCCGCACTGATATTATTTTATAAAGGGGCTTTAATTATTTTATTGTATGGGATGACACTAGGTTAGTGTGTGTAAAATGGGAACCTTCAAGCTGGATCCACACAGTCATTACAGAAGCTGGACTTTTTTTTTTGTTTTTGAAATCCACATTTTTGACAATGTCTGCTCATTCACCATTTAAATACCAGGCATCAGAGGAGTTAACTAGTTTTAGAATGTGCCGATATATTTAACCCTTTAAATACTGTCCCCAAACATACCTAATGTGTCATTAATTTATAATGAATCTAATCACACATCCAATATTAAACATTGCAAGGAGTTAAGAATATTAATTGCTGTTATTAATATTAATGTTGCTGTTAATTCAGGTGTCATGACGGATAATATATTTTCACAGTAAAGGTACGATATTCTGTTTATAAACAAATCACTGTTTGTTTTAAAGTTCCCCCTTTATATCGGTTAATGGTTGAACTTTAAATAAATTAAAATAAAACCATCTGGGATAAAAAAAAAAAAGCAGGTTCATACATTTTTTTGGCTGGCTTCTAGATCCAAACCAAATTTGTCTACCCCTGATTTAAACTACAAATCAGTTGTTGACATCAACCTACAACCAATCTACAGAGACTTTAATATAAACATGTTTAAACTAAGCAAAAAAAGTGTTAATATGAAGCTTTCTAAATAATCTAAACTAAGCTATGACTAACTAGTTGACAGTTTATGTATTGTAATCTCCTATATGTCTGCATCATATCATCTATAAAACAGATAAACAATGTCACATAGGGTTAAACAGAAAAGATTGGTCTGAAGTCCATACCGGTACAAACAATTTTATGGATTCTTCCCTTCTCCCACTTCCGTAAATCACCACCCTTTCCACAGCCTAGGTCCAGGACCGTGATATTCTCACTCTTCGTCTGCCTCACTTTGTCTAGGAACTCACCTGCACAAAAATATATGTTGGCTTAATGGATAAAAAACTTTAGCAAACAGCTTAACAATACATATATTTATTTAACAAATAACACAAGTTATTTTAGAATATGTATAGATTATAAGAAATTCTTATTTACTTATTAATTTACACAGGGCCATAATATTCTACAGCACTGAACAATAGGTAAACCGCACATAAGCAGGGCATGACATAACAATTTGGACAAAAAGCTAAGGTGGGCCCTGATCAAGTAGGTTCACAATCTAGTTGAGGTATATGTTAAAGATGTAAAAGAGACAATCCTTACAAAGGAATAACTACATAAGTGTATCTCATTCTATCCATTAAATAAAATATTGCTGGACATAAGTACAGACCATCAGAAAGAGAACAGCTAGGAAACTGAACTAGAGCCTGTCAGTTGATAGGCGGCGCTGGAGTGGGTCTTGAGGCAAGGGAAGAGTTAGATAAGTCTTTTACGTAAGCATGAGAGGTAGATATCAGAAGACAAAGATCATCAGATGAGCAGAGTGTATTTGGAGACAAGCGAGGAGATGTAAGCAGGAGTTTCACTATGAAGAGCTTTGAAAGTGAGAGTTGGGATTTTAAATTCTGAAGCATACAGGCAACCAGTGGAGAGATTTAGGAGACACCTATTAGCAGAGTAATGGGCATGGAAGTTAAGCGGCAGCATTCATGATGGAATGTAAGGGGGCTAGACAGGGAATAAGGTAGGCGAGCTAAGACAGACTGCAGTTATCAATACAGAATGTGGGCATGAACAAGAGCCTTACTTGCATCTTCTGTTAGGAAGGGGTGAATGAGGGCAATGGTTTTAAGAGATAGTTGGCACCTGACTGAATGTGATTTGCACTACAGTTATTGGCATGCAACATGTAATTGGCCCAAAAAAGATATAGATCCACATACAGAGTTTATCCCCTAAATTAACCCTAAACACCCCATCAACCACAACTGCCCCTAAACACCCCCATCCAATTCAACCACCGACTTGCCCCTTAAAATACCCTAAACACGGTGCCCATACGAATTCGGTCTACAACTGCCCCTAAACACCCCCATCAACCACGACTGTCCCTAAATTAACCCTGAAGACCCCATCAACCACAATTAACCCTAAACACCCCACTAACTATAACTGCCCCTAACTTTCAGTAGCCCAAATATTAATTTTATACTCACCAGTTAGATGAGTTCTTGAGCCATTAGGATGGTATAGGTAATGGGCGGAACCAATCGGCACTCTGGTCCCGCCCCTTTCTCTGTCCCTCCTTGCAGCCAATCGGCAGTGACTGCAGAGAGGGACTGGAAGAAGGAAGTGGGTGGGCCAATCGGCAGTGACTGCAGAGAGGAACTGTAAGTAGGAGCTGCTGCAACTAATCGATAATGAAATTAGTTGTCAACGATTTTCATTATCGATTTTATCGATTAGTTGTTGCAGCCCTAGTGAAAATACTGTGAAGATAATATCATAGTTTTCCAAATGTACAATGCTAAAAACTCACAGTAACTTCAAATACAGATTTAAACCCAAGTTTAAAACTACACAGCTACCAAAATCATGATTTAAGATGATCCACACTGGGGGGGGAGACACCAAAAGGGATTGTTTTTATACACAATTGTTCTGCTTTTCAATATGGTTGCCAAAACATGAACAAAGTTAACAAGCAGTTTGTAAGTAAGCAAACTCTAACAGGATAACATTGCTGTCTAAACATCAGTATTTAGTTAAACAAGATTTCGAAGAATACCTACCTTCCTAAAAAGAACTACTTTCACAGTTAATTTTACTTGATCAGCCCAACACAATAATGATTTTTGTTGTACAAACTATGCGTCTTGTCGGTACATGCAGGGTAAATAACTTCACCAACCTACCAATAAGAGCACTTTTCATCCAATTATTGAAGTTCCTGAGGTGTATAATGCGAGACTTGCTCCGTGCGTGTATTCCAACCTCCTTAAGTTCATTGTAATGTGCAGCAACTTTTGAGCTGTGTCCTTCCTCTGTGTGCTGTATTACACACAAAAAAAAATAACATGAATAGAATGGCAGCACCAAACTAATGTGTCCTGTGTATATTTGGCCTTTTCCCTTAAATCTAAAAGGAACATAACACTAAATATATCTTAACCTAGGCGTAGCTACAAGTTTACCGACAATACTGCAGTTAACTGGAAGGTCTTATTCTCCTGTGAAGCAAACAAAATATCTCAATATGTATGGTAGGCAGAAACTATAAAGAATCTTTTAACTGTCCCATGTCCTTAAGCATTACAGAGAAGGGATATGCATGATACATGATACTCATTGGTTATTGTATGAAACTACATCAGATCAAATAACTAAAATTACCAATACATCAACAGGATACATACCACTCTCTTGGAAGGCGATTCTAAATCATCGAGCTTTCTCTTCCGTGATGAGGTTGCAGCTTTATCAGGGCTACCACCGCTATCTCTTAAATTGGAATCTTTGTTCATTTGTGGTATCGCTTTTTGAGCAGTTCCTGTCTCATCCATTTTTATGAGACCTTTACTACAAACAATTCATTCCTGAAAAGAAAAAAAAGGAAAAAAGTGTTAAAACACAATTGTCGTCTTAAAAGGAATAAATGCATACGTACAAGTATCCTAAAATAATAAAATTTAAAAAATATCGAACCTAATTATGTAACAATTTGGATGAGTGTTCTTGTCTACAGCTGCCACACAGTGTAAAGTTCCATGTACACAGACCAAACATATAATTTCAGGTGTACAAACCATCAGATTTCAAAATAATCCAGAAAATGAAAAACCTTTCGCTGTCTAATCATTTCCTATCCGTTATTTTCATTTAATTTTGCGTTCACAAAGAAAATATACCGTAATTCTGATGCACAATTTGAAAACAGCCTTAGGAACTAATAGAACGGCCCTGCTCAATGGACAATTTCATCGGTTGCTATGCTGAGAACGCCACTTTTAAATCTTTTCATCAAATTTGCTCTTAGATTAAGATGTCCAAACATGGTTTAAGTAGGATTTGCAATATAAGACATGAAGAGCGTCCGTAGTTTAGTTTTCCATTAGATGTGCTGTACACGTTGTATTTAAATACAAAGTGCACAGATGTCTATCAAAAAATACGTCACATGCTTAGTAATAAATAAGCAGAACACTTCTAAGCTTTTACAGCAAACAAAATGCAAAGTGCATCCTCTCAATTAATGATCAATTAACACTACACTCGCTTGTGAGCACATACATCACTGGGTTAGATGAGAATTGCTGGTAGCAGATGCTATTTAAACAGACGTGATTTATTGCAGTGTGCATATACGCTCTGACATATGTTATATTTAAAGTAATCAGCCCTATGCAATACAGTGTTTCAGCACTGCAGGTTTCCGTCCTAGGGAATAATGGTAATGTCACATTTTCGTACAATTGGCTCTGTGGGTCTATGAATGGGTCTATGAACAAAAACATTCCTCTAACGGTAACGCTATCATACGAGATGACCAATTAACACAACATATATCTAAGTAAAGCATGGATTACAATTGTGGAAGCTACAATACCGGTCGGTCTAAACAATGTTTACCGGCCTAAAAACGCATACCCACCAAAAATAGTCGCAACAGGAATTAAGCCAGCAAAATGCAAATGAAAAGCTAAATATTTGGCTTCACTGAAAGGCTGGGTCCGGCCTACCATTAACGGTACACGGTCACTACACAGACAGGGAAACCTCTACGAATCACACAAGCAAGAACCCGGAGTCCAGTGTCTGTGGAAGTGCTCGTGCTTCCGTCGCAGGCATCATAGACTACGGATGTGTACGGCTCTAATTTACTCACCCACAAGCGCCCCCAGCGACTAGGAGGGCGCACTGCAGGCAGCATGCTGTTTTTCACATGCCGTCCGTTCGTTGTAGTAGGAACTCCCTGTCCAGCGCTGGACCCCTTGGCTAGTAAGTGGTCCTTGTGTTGACAGAACTCTCGTCTGATGGTTTATTCCATGCGATTTCCCCAATTATGCTCACACGTTAAACCCAATCGTTCACTGAATGTGTTAGGTTGTAAATATAAAATTCGATTTATAGTCCAGACTACAGGAATTGGACATAATTACGTAATCTATATTCAGTAACGTTAGTAACATATATCTGGTGAAGTGTGTACTGTATTCCGTTGCTTTTGGGAGGCTGTGAAACTGACAAGGTAGGAGGGGGCATAAACTACAACTCCCGTGATGCTTCATGGCATACACAGAGTGAGGCAGGACGGGAGCGTGCGCAGGCCCTGTATGGCTATGCAATGCATGGAGTGGGAGGTACACTGTGCATGACTCCTTAATCCCTCAACACCCTGTCATTCATGAATGGATAGGCTCCTTCAAAGTGCTGGTTTCAGGAAGCATGGTCGGTGCTTGGAGATGACTAGAGACATGTCTCCATGCGTCTTGTAGCTCACAGAAGTGCTTGTAAACCAGGGCTATTAAATAAGCAGAAATAAAAACAGGGCTGCCTTTTCCGTGTAAAGGAAGGTGAGTGCCCATGTCTTGTTTTCTACTGACAAGTATATCTACTGTAATACGATAAGAATTGTATTTGCTCTGGCATCGAAAGGGTAAATACACCTTTATATAGCCGCCGTAGGTTGCTTTATTCTTCTTCTACGACTGTAATCACTGACAACCTTTTTTTTTTCACTAAACTTTATTGTAAAACGCATGCCTTATCCGTGATTGAAAGCGAGACTTTCAAGGTTGCGAGTGGGTTTCGGAATGTGACTTAAGTGTACGCGTGATATCCGACTAATTCTCGTGGTGTTTTGGATTTTGTAGTGATTTTGGGGTGACGGTTGAACTAAATGTCCGGAAAGGCACAAACATCTGTTTAAACGAATAGCAATGACTCAGAGAGTGATTCACAATGTGGGGGAAAAACCTTTGACCGTTCCAATTTGTGACTTATCTTTTCCTTTTACAACTGCTACACACCCTGGGTGTACGTTTTTCCCTCCAATATAATTTGCTTGCTAGAGGTGAGAATCCTACTGGCATGGCAGGTATAGCACCGTAACCTTTAACGCCCAGCCACCTCGTATACAGAACCGCCGCTGCTTTGTGGTATTTAGGCTAGGATTACTACCTTTTCAGGAAATTACCTAGCGATGGTATTTGTTTGATAGGGTGGTTGGATGGCAGCCTTACTCTCTGCTTTGAGCCTTTTCATGCTAATCCATTTTACCAATTTATAGAAATTGGTGTATTTTTTTTCCATGCGTGTTTATACTCCCCCCCCACACACACAGAGACACTGTATTACCTGTACCACCTCCACCGGGAAGCTTTTCCATTTATCTACTCAACTGTAATGAAGTGAAGTTTGGTGCTCCTGGTACTGGGTGGGCTATTTGCGCAAGCGTATGCACCACAAAATTCTGTGCTCAGCTATAGGAAGTTTAGCGTGTGCAGCCCAACATAGTTTGAAACCTGTGAGCAGTGTCCCAGAATCAATGTTTCCATGTGTTAATGAAATGGCCAGCACAATGTAATGTTACATTCCAGCATACCCAAAATGCCAATATATTTCAGCACAGATTGATAGTGGAAGTGACGTCACAACCAGTGGAGCAAGAATTGATCTGCTATACAACTTAAGAACCAGGCTGTTTTTTTATTTTTTGTACCCTTTCTGATTGAGGCTGCCGCGCTTGCGTTTAGTGTATACAAGTTATATATATATATTATTTTTTTTTTGTAGAACAAGAGCTTTCTTTAGATACCATTTTTATGATCATATCCTAGTTCATACTAAAAAGCACCTTTTTAAAAATATATTATTCATCTACAAAAGCTAATGAAAAAACCTGCTAAGTGCTAAATAGATTCTATTATTTCTCCTGTTACAGGGCAATAAGTACAAGTAGTGTGGGAGTATTTTTTTTTTTTTTTTACACATTGTACTTTGAATTTATATCTCCTGGTATATGTCAATCCAAACCAACACAATATGTGTTCAGCAACATCTCTGGAGTACAGTGATACCACCCATGCATGGGTGTATCAGGTTATTTGGGGGCTAAAAGGCCACTTTTTTGTTTTCTTTTCATTTTGACATCTGGTCAGTCTGCATCCATGTCCTATTTGTGACATCTTTGAACTCGGTCAGTTTAATTTACCCCATCAAACCATACATTCTTCTTTTTTTTTTTAACTAGACACCACATGGGTATTTCAAATGATATTTAACTCTTTCCATGTACAGAAAGAAGATAAAAATAAGCTTTTTCATTTATTTTTGGACTTTTGCCTGGCACATCATTGGTCGTTAAAGAGGTGTTTTAAACAACGGATCAAGAATAATATAAAAAAAAAATCAGAATAATATAAAAAATATATTTTGAAAGGGGCAGTTTAGTGTCCCAGACACCCCTACTGGAGAACAATGCTTTTTAAAGTGTGAAAAAGAAAAAATAATGAACCACTTACCTGATGCAGATATTTCAACCATGTTGGAAAATGTTTCTTGCTTTCACGACCAAAAATGTCATGCACAATGATTGGCTGATTAAGCTGTCAATCAGTGGCAGTAAGTACTTCCAATGAAATCAGTTGGAAAATGTTCTGTCGCTTAAGTAGCCAATCCATGGGAGGAAAGTACTCCAGTTTAAATCAAAGGAAAGGCCTTAGATATGTGCACTGGGGTCTAAACAGACCTCTGCATGCAGCATTAAGCAGTGCCAGCCCTGGATCGGACATTTATTAGAGAGGTGGGGAAAGGGGGTAAATGCATTTGGGGTGCATTTACAGACTACACGAAAATTTTAAGAGACCACACATGCAATATGCATGAAACTGCAATATGAGGGCTGGAGTTTCCCTTTAATGCCTTTGAACCAACATGTGGTAATTAATTGGGATCCATATATCCGTAATAAGTCTTCGGAAAAGGGCGTTTTGCTATAAAAGTGACATATACATGGATAGCGACCACTCACCAAATGTTCTTCCCCACAGACTTTGTTGTATCCCTTGTACAAGGAATAGCAGAAAGTATTTTGCTCTATCCAAAGAAAGTAGCAGTGTTAGATTCCCTCTTGGTGACAGCCTAGGACCTTGAGCCTCAAGGCGAGGGGACAGCTGCAGATTTCAATTTGAGAAGTCCCTGTACAGAAATACCATTTTTCATGATTTCGTATCTTGCGACGTCCTGTCAAGGAATACGCAGAAGAACAATGGAGCCGAGAAACATACCACTTCCCTGAAACACTGCAGAACTGTTTGGGTGCGCTGCGCTCCGATCCATGATTCGGCATGCTAGCCTATTTAGGTGCAGCAGCACAGACAGGTTTAAAGATCCCGAGTTTTATATTTATGTCAATAGACAAACGTGTAGAGATGTGTTTTATGATTTATTTATTTAATTTCTTTTTGTGTGTAATCCACAGGTCTTTAAATTTATTGTGGACAGCCAGACGAAAATAGCAGTATGTTCGTCCAGTCAACTTTGTGACCACAGCAGAGGGCGCTTGTCTGTTTACTGATCTTCTGACTGCCTTGTTATCTCTGCTTGGAAAAGGTACAGCAGCACTTTCTGGAACACATTATGAACATGATCTACAATGAGGTGTAGAGTTTTAAATAGTAACCTAATATCATGTGTATCAATCTGTGTGATAAGATATGGCATTAGTGTGATTTATTATAGTCAGTCTTTTATACTGGATACCACCTGAATTTATTTTATTTTTTTAAATCACAGGTATACTGTCAGTATGCATACGCTCAGGACTTTGCTTTTGAGAACAAATGCCAAAAGTGCTTTTCGTTTACCCACTTCATCCCTTCAACTGTGTACACAACAGCCTCCCGTGTCACTTAAATTGGGATGTCAAGTGTTAGTGGCACATGGACAACACAGGCATTGGCTTCATTCACCACCAGGACAAAATGTGTCACAAGATAAAACATCTCAAACCCCATCTGTTGAAGGTGAGAACCCATATAAAAGTGACGGAAATCAACCAGCTACCGCTTTGGACTCGGATCCATTTCAAGACAAGTCCATCGGTCTATTTCACAGGTTTAAAAAGACTTTTAAACAGCATGGAAAAGTCCTAATTCCTGTCCATCTGGTGACATCCAGCATTTGGTTTGGATCTTTTTACTATGCAGCCATGAAGTAAGTTAATATATTCATACAAAAATGCGTATATTTATTTATGAATATATATATATATATATATATTCAGTTCAGATATGTATCAAAAAGTTTTGAAAGCAATTACTAAGGGGCAGGAAAATGTGTTTTTATCCTGAGTGGGACAACACTTCCACTTTACATAAGGCAGGACCTTTTTGTTAATTTTTTTCCCTGCCCCTATCTCAGGAATCAATCATCTCATATTTTTCATTCCTTCTGGAGTCGTCTGTCGTAGACCCTTATACTAATTGCATGTATCAGAATAACTTGTTTCCTTGCCCAGGCTGTCCAATGTAGGAGCAAGGCAATAAGGCACTTCCCTATGCTTACTGAACATTTTTTGTTTTGTTTTTTTACAACATTGAGGGGTTGTTTTGTCAGGGAGTTCTCCATCTCCAAACCATATACTTCTTTCACTGTTTTTTTTTTTTTGGCTCTGTGCTGTTTCCCAGCACTCTTTTTTGTGATGTAAGATTGCTTGAGCACATGTACGAAAGGATTATGTGATGTTGAAAGGGATCGTCTGGAAGCTAAAGTAGAATGGAAGCGATAGTGACTTCCAGTGGCGTCTGTAACACAAGACAAAGGAGCAGCTGCTTTGGGCCTAGGCTTATGTTAGGAGCTTGTGGCAGCTGTCCCTTGGGACCACTCAACATCCACTATATTCTAAAGATGAAGGTCTGGACCAGACTGCAAATACTGAAGAATACAGCAGTAGTTAGATTGCCATGTATTACTTATGTGACACGTGGAGCCTCTCTTATGCAGCACATAACGATATGATACCTATAAGAAAGCATTGTTTTATGGCAAGGCTAGTTTCAAGTTCTACCATTTTAGAAAACAAGATTCCACTGCCACTCGGAACGCTGAACCTCTCGATTATCTGCCGCTAAGGCCTCCTCTTCATGAAACATCAGCCAATACTAGAGGGTAAAATCAGAAACACGGAATTTAAAACAGTGCAAGGGGGTAATATACATACGATAGTAACAGCCAAACACACACACTTCTCAATTAGGCCCTTTCTGGCACTAGGGGGTCGCTATTGTAGTCTGTGAGGAAGATGGTAAACACGACGGTTCCCTGTCTTCCGGCCGAAACCAGTTTGAAACAGCTGGATATCAGTTCTTGGTGCAAATGCTGACCATAGGGCTCACTGTCCTGTAAGTCCTGACCCGATGGAGAGTAAAACACCACACATAAAGCCCCCTCCCAAAATGCAAGTACCCCAAGTCTGTGTCCAAACCCCACCGTCTTTAGAGTCTCTGGTAATTGGGGAAACGTGGCAATCTGTACCAGGGGGAAAACGTTTTCCCAACAGATCACTTATACCCACCTCCCAAAAAACAGAACCCCTTCCAAGGCCAGGGCCCATAGTCCTACGGAGGGGTACGGGTACGGAGGCTTCCGTGACCATTATATTACCAAATTAAATCTGATTTTGGGACAATTTAACAGGCTGAGTACAGTGTTTGCTGCCCCATCTAGCTTGCCCTAGAAATAATTCACTATTAACTCTTGTGGCAAACCCTCTCATCCACCCTAGATTTCAGCTCCAGCGAGGAATGCCAATTGGAGCCAGTAGTGTGAAAACATTAGGTACGGAGTGCTCAGAGACATTTGGTAAACACAGCAGTTTTATATAAATAGCTATGTAATTGGTAAATTATGGCCAACTTCCAGGCAACTGCTGAAAGGCTGATTAAAATAAAATATATACACGTTGTAGTTCATCGTTCATCTTTATTTCCTATTCATACCCTAACCAAGTAGCAGTCAACCTTTAATGCGTGAGTGGTGTGAGTGCCAGTTTATTACATAAGCATGAAAGCGGACGTAATCTTTCAGAGCCCTACACAGAAGCAACAGTGTCATACTATAGGCCCCCCCGGGCCACAACCTGGACAGATTTTCTGGACATGAGAACAAATGGTATTGAACTTGATTTAAATTCATTATATTTCAAAGCAGTTATTACCTTAAATCCTGGTCCTGGTAAAAGTTCGACCAGTTGTGTTGCGCAGCCGGGCGAAGCACTTAAAAAAATTTTTCAAAAGTCCACCTGGGAGCAGTTGCCCCACTCTGGCTCCTGGTAGGGCATGGCCTGTTGTGCAAAATGCAGGAGGTAATCTAAGAAAGCCTAAAATGATTCTCTGTCGTTGTTCCAGATGCTTCCCATTTTGAAAAAATATGCAAACTACCCTATTGGCTCGGATATAGCCGCACCCTAAAAGTTAGTGTGTGTGTCGTGTGAAAGAAAAAGTATCTCCCGGAGATATGCTGCCACTCTGTCCCCCCCGAGATTATGCTCCACTCTGTCCCCCCCGAGAGATATTGGCTGCACCTGTCCCCGAAGATATTGCTGCCACTCTACCACCCCCCCGCCCGAGATTATGCTGATGCCACTCTGTCCCCCCCGAGATACTGCTTGCCACTCTACAACACACCCCCCCCCGAGATATGCTGCCCACTCTTCGTCCCCCCGAGATATGCTGCCACCTCCACCCCCCCCCCGAGATATGCTCCCACTCTGTCCCCAAGATGTCCCCCCTCACCAGACTTACCGGTGCAGACTCCACAGGGTCCTGCGGGGGACGTATTCGATGGAAGTATTCAACTTCCGGTGCCGGCACTTCCGCCGTGGAAAGTAACGGCAAAGACTTAAAGTGGGGGGGGGGAAGTGCAGCCTATATTCGGGCCAATACGGTAAATCTACCGTTCGAACTCTCAAAGGGATCAAGGGTACATAATGCATAGGAAAATGACACTGCAGTTATTTTTCCCTTTGTTTCTTAATGTTAAAACAAAATGATGTCATTGTTTTGGTAAACAATAACCTACGTGGGCTACACTCGTCGCCGGCAACTTCCATTTCTCAGTCTAGGTCCCTGACATCAGAGCGTATTATAGAACAAGTGTTTGTTTTAGTTACTCCTCTACCAGCTGGCGTTCTTGCCCTTCCTAACAGTTACTGATCCCAAATGTCAGTCTAAACTTAGCGTGCTCCTTTGCATTATGATTTCCTAGCTATTAAAATAATGTGCCAGGCATAGCAGCATGTAGTATTCTGCCACTTTATTCCCAAATAATCCTCATCTAGTTAGTTGATCCTTTAAAGTGGAACAACTTTTAATATAGTGTCTGCTTTCCTGGTAATGTTTAGCCATTAGGCTTTGTATGCAACCCAAGACGAAATACAAATTCTAACTGTACTAAAACACAGCCTTGAAATACACTGTATTTATGTGGCATTAAAAAGAAAACTTTTTTTTTATCTGCCCCCCCCAATAAAGGCCATTTATCTGCAGACATGGAGGCTGCCATTATAGGCAGGCATGTGATATTTTGAGTGTATCTTCTGCAGAGTGAGGGCTTGGCTGGCCCTGTATAATGCATAGTTAAATCTCCTCACACATTGAATGATACATGACAAGCACAGCACAGCACTTCACTATGGAGAAACATGCTCGTGTTGGCCCCTCATAATAAGTTGAGAAGGGGGCGATTTAAAACCGCAACTCCCCAATATTATTAAAACTGATTTAATATTACTACTAAAAATGATGGGAGCCCCGCTTTAGAGCACTGCTATAAAGTTCCCTCATATGGTACCTGTACAAATTCATCTATAGCCCTGTACCAGTATGACTATGAAGGGGTTGTTTTTGATTCTGCCAACTACCATTTAATGCTTAGACAGAGTATTTTCTGCAATCCATGTTTTTTCTTTTTCTTTTCCTTTGTTAAATACACTTCTTTTTCCTACAGCAACCTACCAAAGTAACATGCAAATAAAGATATACAAAAACCCCTCTTTTCTAATGTATGTACCGGTATTACGCTTGAGTATTTTTTATTTGAGGAATAATCTGAAGTTCCAGCAGAGGGCGCTCTCTGGCCACTTGTAATGTTCAGGCGTGACGCACACATAATACATGTTAGAATAGATGTTGTGTTAAGTAAAATCCGGTCAATATTTAACTTAGTTTTAATTACTGACTCTTTATATACCGTTTGGTAAGACCACAGCTTGACGATTCAGGACAATTTTGGACACAAGCTAAAATTAAGACCCCACGGAACCGTAAAATGTTCCAAGACAGACAACCAACTGAGTTAAGCCAATGGAAGATCTCCGCTATGGAGACACTTTTCAAATTTGGCTTACATTCTTTGTATCTTAAAAGATAATTCAAAGACCATCCAGGGGATTTTTTAAGTTCATGAACTGTTACAAACAGCGTGGAGACATTCTCTAAGGTAGGTACATACACACACACATGCACACACTTGCATATCAAAGGGGCATGCTCTCTTACTTATCTCGCAATGCGGTGCCTTTTGAAACGTGTTGTAGACGTTTGTTTATCTGTCTCACAGAGGCGTTAATGTTGTTCCATTCCTGGAGCTCATCGGTCTGCCGGATGTGATTGTAAACATTCTGAAGAATTCTCAAGGTGGGAATGCGCTGACAGCCTATGCTCTGTACAAGGTAATGCTTTAGAAGAAATAACTTTATCTTCGTTCAGTTATAATGTGTTTCCGCTGCCTTGCTATGTATTTAGTAGAGTAAGTGTATATTTAGTTGTCTGTAAAACTAGTTTTTTTTTACGGTTAAGCTCATCCACTACCCTTGTGCATTCTTACATGGCGGCAGCTAGCACTTTGGATACCCATGTTTTTGGGGAAGAGTTTTTACCAAGCTCTAGTGTTCTTATCATTTGAGTTGGAATAACCCTTAAATATTGCATGGTAACCTTACATGATGACCCCCACATCAGCAATTACTGTAAGGGTTAATATAACTAATATTAAAACACATCTTTCTTGATCACCTAATTCTGTCCTTTGGTGGATATCTGCTTTACAAATGAAATGTACTGATCAAGGGATGGGCCAATAAATAATCCATTTTTGCAGATTTGAATTTTCTCTGTGTTTCCTTCTGTAAGAAGATCAACCTACCTCTTGTGTTTTTTCATATCATGAAAATAGGCAGTATCCATTCTCCCTCTCGTGAGAGAGAGAGAAAAAGAGAACATTGGTTCAATGTTGATTAAACCACTTTTAAAACTTTGCAATGGATAAATGCCTGTTTTCATGATACACAAACAAACATAAGACATAGGTTGATTTTCTTACCAAAGGAAACTGGCAGAGAATATTCACGTCTGCAAAAATGTATTATTTATTGGTCCATCCCTCGATCGGTATAACATTCGTAAAGCAGACATCCGTCAAGGAACAGCGGAAACACCAAAGTGGGGGAATGAAACACTAGACATGTTTTGCACTTAACTGCGCTTAATCGTTGCAAGGTCATGAATGTTCTCATCAGCCTATGATGTGTGATATATGATGTTGTGTCACAAGCTACAGGTCAAACATGGACCTGAATGGCATGTCTAAAGTCCTCATTCTTAGATTCAGTAGTTATTACCAAGATACCACATAGATTGATACTTAGGCATTTCAACTTTCAGATCTTGATTGTGGATACATCAAAACAATATTGGTATGTTTGACATTTCACCAAAATAGCCTTTTTGGCACTTTTTTTGTAAATTAAATAGTGTATTGTATAAGACCCGGTACAAATGAATACCATGATTGTTCCAAACACCAGTATTGTTTTAAAACCAGATTACAGGTGTATGACCTGTCTGATCCTGAGCAGACAATCTAGTTAGCCGCAGTAGGGTTAAACCCGAGCTCTAATAGTGTTGTCTTTTTCTTCCCCTGCTGTCTAGACCAGTAAGCAGGCTTTTCAGCTCTATGAAAGCCGCTTACTTCACAGTGCTTAATTTCAGAACATCCCCTTCTTGCTGAAAGCAAAAGTATTGAAAGTAATGATTAACTTTATACATGCTAACTAGGTCACTCATCCTTTCGTACTGTTTTTGTTTGAAAATAGTGACTTTACAATCACGGAATTAGCATTCTGCGCATCACAGCTGGGTTAGCTCGTTAATACATAGTAAATGACATCGCTTTTTTTGTGCTAAATGTTTAGCTATTTTTGCATACTTATAAGACGCTGCCGCGTTATTAATAGTCTGTGTTTAAACTGTAACAGAAGTGGACTTTTTTTTTTCGGGCAGAAAACAATCACGTTGTTATGGCCCTGTTAATCTCTACAGCTGGAACTTTAAGAGCAGCAAAAATAGCTTTGAATAAAATAAAGTGGTAACCAGGCTGCAGTGCCAGCACTACATGTCTGATATAATTATGGCTAGATGATCCGAATGAATTCCCCAGTGGCACTGTGGTGAATCAGAGGCCGATGGGTGACTTCGCATTGCTATGAGCTGATGGCTGCAAAGTCTGCATTCACGGTCACAAATCCGGTTGATGCACTTAGCAGGCAGTCTTTGAGTCGCTTTCTAAATCATGGTCAGTAATTTGTTGGATATTTACTTCTGTGTTTTTCAATTAATCTGCCTCAGTTTAAACAGTCACCTATTGACAGGAGTAGAACACTGGAGGTTGGTAGTACCACCTTGCAAAAAGGTAGCAATAATTTGCACGTCAGTAGCTGGGAAATTAATGGAAACCGTGCTAAAGAAGTACATTGTTAAATATCTGGAAGAAATGGTTTGCATGATCAGAAGCCGCCCAGGTTTATTACATGAAGATATTGTCAAACTAACTTTGTTCATTTGACTTAGTAACTAAAACAGACCAGGGAGGAGCAGTAGGTATTGGCTATTTAGATTTTCAGTAAGGCATTTGACACTGTTCCTCCATAGAAGTCTGCAAATTAATTGCACTATTTAAGTTTAGATGTAGGGCTGCAATCAACGATTATTTTCATAATCGATTAGTTGGTCGATTCTTTTTTTAAAAAAAAACAGCAGAATAAAAGAACTTTGAGAAAAATGCATTTCTTGTTTTTATTTCCCAACCTGCCCCCAGTTATGCACATCTGGGTCTGCCAATTGCCTCCCAGATATGCCACTCAGCCCTCCCAAATATGCCCCCGACTTACCCCTGTGCTCCAGACTCCTTGGTGTCTAGTAGGGGCAGCTGGTGAACACGTAGACAAACCTCTACTGCTGGCCGGCACTTTCGCTGGAGCTTCTATGAGCACATGAAGGTAATGTGACGTCGCGCTATCACAGAAACGGAGGTTGTCTGCACGCGTCGCACAGGCGCCCACTGGCTGCCGGCAAACGTTGCGCAATGCGCACAGACAACCGCCGCCCCTGCTGGCCGGTGCTTCTATGGTGGAGCACCGGAAGATTACGGTTCTCCAGCATAGATGCTCGCCGCCTGTCAGAGTGGAGGATCCTTGTCCCCTGCAGCGCTGCAGGGTATCTGGATCTTAGTGTTAAAAAGTTAAATGGATAAGGCAATGGTTGAGTGACAGGAGGCAGAAGTAGTTAATGGTGTGTATTCAGTGGAAGGACCTGTTACTAGTGCTCTGTTTTGTAAGGTATGCACTTTTACAGAGGATACAAAGGTCTGCAACCTAGACATTCCTGGTGGAACAACCCAATGGCAAGTGACTTAAGTAAATCAAAAGAATGGTTGAGAGTGTGGCAGGTGCAGTTTCATTTTGATAACTATGAAATAATGCACATAAAATCCCAATGTAGAATATAGCAATGAGGACACTGTTCTGTCAGTTATAACAAAAGGGACTTATGAGTAACAATTCCTGCAGATTTAATGGTAAGCAGACAATGCTGCAATAAAGCATCAGACAAAGAAAGTAGGGTGCTGGGTTGTATAGCGAGAGGCATTAGTAGCGGGAAGAGGGAGGTGGTTCTGACACGTTATAGCTCTCTGGTCAGATCTCAGCTATAGTATTGTGTAAAGTTCCTTCACACATTGGAGAGAGTTCAGAGGAGCACCACAAACATGTTAAGTGGTTTGCAGGATAAGAAAGACTAAAGGAGCTCATTGTGTATAGCTTGGAGAAAAGAAGAGGGGAGAGAGTATGATAGAAACAGTAAAAACTTTGAGGGAGGAAAGTTTATTTCAGGGGAGAAACGTTAGAAAAAGCGCCAAAGTCTGAAACCTGGTGGTCAGAGATTTAAACGTAACGTAAGGGCGTTTTTACTTTAAAGAGAATGTGGAAGATAAAAGGAATAGCCTTCCAGCAGAAGTGATACAAGTCTAATACATTGATTGAATACCAAGTTATCCTGAAACTATCACAAGACAGGTGACTGAGGAAGGTCTCGGTCTTCAGGAAAAACGGGCAGACAAGATGGGTCAAATGCTTCTTATCTGCCACAAACGTCTATGTATCTATGAAATGTATTGCATATAATTTTGTCTGTGAGGGGCAGGTATACTAGCCCGTGTGTGAAGTGATTTCTGATTATTTCTCCCTAGTAGCTAAGTGAGATACTAGTTTATCTTGATAATTAGGCATTTGTTGTAAAAGGCCAGGGATAATGAATGTCAGATGTAAGTGTCCATAATGCGGGCAGGCATTGACACATTTCTTGCTAAAGTGGCCTTAATTTCTCTTCATGTCTGTCATGCGTGAGTAATGTAACAGGCATCTGTCACTCACTTCCCATCACCTTCAGATATTCAATATATGAGGCTTGAGTTTTGTGTCCACCTAATAAATTTGGGATTCTGAGACATGTTTGCACGATCCACTTGAATACACTTACATTCTAGATTGGTTAGACACATGATCTACGTATATGTTCTGCAGGCAGGGGAATGCAGCTTATATCATGTCATACAAGGTAAAATCAGTGTTTTAGTAGCCCGAGTAACCAATACTTTAGTGTATGTGCATAGAGTGATTTGTATGTATGTGTTTGTATATACTTATATTTCTATATATGCATATACTAGTTTTGAAAACTTTAGTGCAGTTTTTAATGCCTTTAAATTTTGCATTATAAAGAACATTTAAATAAACTTAAAATGCAGAAAGAAAATCTGAATGTGTACTTTTCTTGTTGATAATGTCTAAAATACTTATTTATGCTTGTCGTCTAGATTGCTACACCAGCCCGATATACAGTAACATTAGGAGGAACATCCCTTAGTGTTAAGTACCTTCGGAAGTACGGTTACTTGTCCACACCCCCACTGGTAAAGGACTATTTACACAACCGCATGGAAGTCACAAAGGAACGCATCAGTGAGAAAATGGAGGAAACCAGGGACATCATTAGTGGGAAAATGGAAGAAACAAAGGATAAAATCTCTGAGAAGCTCCAAGAAACCAAAGATAAAGTTTCTTTTAGAAAGAAAAAAGATGAATAAGTAATTCCTTTAAGAAGACGTTACAATTTTTTTAACTTCTCAATCCAAATTGAACTGACAGTCTTGGGCACACGTTTTTTTTCTGTTCCGCCAAGTAAATTTCTTTGCCTTGAACTTTTGTATTTTAAAGGACACAAAGCACAAAAAAATGCATGTGCCTTTTCTGTGTGTTTAGTGTTGTAATATTTAATGTTTTTCCTGAGCTATTAGTACAATATTCATGTTTCACAATTAAGTAAACCACACGGCTATGCGTCCTGGAAACAATTATTGTAGCTGTTTTTTTTAAACACATATTAAAGTGTGCAAAGTAGGTACTCATTTGTATCAAATACCTGATCAAACCACAATTGAGTTTATTCACTAAAGAGAGAGTTAACAGGAGAGTTGTGGTTTGGGCTCCCTTACATCACTATAAAGGACAGACACTGATAAGTTGCATCAGTGGAAAGAGCCGAACTGGCTGTATAACACATTATTTAATGGCTGAGGAGACTAAAGAAATCTCACTGATTTAAGTATCCATAATAAGGGCCAGCCAAGCTGCTGTTCAGCACAAGCTCACTAGAGTTGGACCGTTACAATGTATAGTAAAGTCAATGAGTTAACTCATGTCTGCTGTCCCTTTAGTGAATAGATCCCATGATTCTACTGCTATGCTTTTGAAGATGAAGCATTGTGGAACATTGTGAAACAATTGTGTACGTTAAAACATCTGTGATTGGTAAATCTACGTCATGCCCTTAAAAAGAATGCTACACAATGTAATCATATGATCTAATAATTACGTGGTGAGCGGCCTCCTTGTCATTGAAGGTTCCCCACCTTAACCACCTCCATGCACAGGGTGGTCATGCTGGAAAAGGAGGTACATACTTTCATCAGCATTGTGAGGCTCCCCCAGTGGACCACTGGCTAAACAGCAACACCAGGGTCTTTCCACATCGCTCATAGATATTGCAAATAATCTTGTCTGATGATAGCTTAAAGTAAAATCTTGAATATACTGTAGTATTCCCTACTTTTGAACCCATAAAAACACTGTGGCTTTTTTCTATAGCTTTGGGATTTATATTTTGTTTTAGTTTTTTGTGGTGCTAAGTAGCAAGTGCCTCATCCTCTGCTGAATGAACCCAAATGTTTTACGATGAACAGACAAGTAAGCTTTCCAATTCTGTGCTAAAGACGTTTGACGTCTGCAAGATGTGCTTTAAAATCTCCCGGCAAGGGAGATTGTTAAAGCACATCGTGCAGACGTGCCGGCAGCGGAGGCTGTTTATGCTGTCATCGCCGCTGCCGGTGAACGTCTGCGCGATGCGCTTAGACAATCTCCCGTGCCGGCACTCCCTCCGTGGAAAGTGCTGACAGGGGAGACTGTCTGAGCGTATCGGAGAGTAGGATACAGGTCCCCTGCACCGCTGCTGGGGATCTGTATCCTAACCCCCCTGTCTGCCTGGTGCCCGGAACTGCATATCCCGGGTGTCGGGCGCTAGACCCCGAATATAGGCCGCACCCCCACTTTAAAGTGGGGGGAAAAAGTGCGGCCTATATTAGAGCCAATACGTTATATACGGAGATAATTTAGTATTGTGGCTATTTTTCCTAGGAGTGGGAGCCCAGCCAAAGTAACTTCAAGGACACGACACAACCCAGAATGCTAAATGAGGTAAAAAGAACCCTAGGGTAACCGCTACGGGCTGGAAGGAATGATTGGAACTGGTTAACATCTCTGTGCATGAGTCTACTATATTCAAAACATTGGCATGGCATGGAGTGCATTGCAGGATAACACAAAGAATGCTGCTGCTCTCCAATTTAACATCGCTGTTCACCTGGACAGTTTGCCATAATGAAGGTGAAAATGAATTACCAAGTTTAGCAAGGTATCATATAGGATAATATTGGTGATTCTGTTCCAACTTTGGTGAGTCCTACCTACTTTCTCATATTGCAATTTAACTCTTTCTCTGTTAAATTGCTTGCTAACAAAAATAGCTAAAATCAGCCAATCACATGGCAGCAACTCAATGTTGCATTGACATTAAAAGTACATTTTAAGATAGTGGATATAAAATATGTGTAATTTCATAAAGTCCCATGATTGAAATAATTTCAATAACTGCTGCATGGGGCTTTAGAGTAAACATTAAGGACATACCAACCTTTGAATGTAATGTATTGCTAAAGATCAGTAACCAGAAAGCTGTTCTTGGAATCCCCTTAAAATCTATGATTTATTATTCAGAGCATGTGGCAGCTAAGAAACCGCAAAATCTTTTGTTGTTAATAAAATCACATGGTTTAAGCAAAAAACCTGGAAAACCAAAAAGAATGGAACACATGAAAGTTGGCTGCTTTAAAATGTGCATTTTAATTAAACACTTGCACTTGAACATAACGATAAAGAGAGATGTGTAATAAATGTTATCTGAATAAACTCTAAATTGGTTGTTTGGGATATAGCATGTGTAATGAGGGTCAGGTCCATTGAGAGACCAGAGGTAAGACCTGAAGGTTTTTTCTGCAAAGCTGTAAACAATTAAAGATTGGGTCCCGTTATCTGTCTGTTATTCTTTCTTATGGTACTAGCCTGCAATGACCCTCCAGGCATTCCTGGAATACAGCTCCAACTACCTGGAGCATCGCTGCAGATTGGCATAGAGTTTCTCAGTATGTTATTTGTATATATATACATAAGTGTAAGGAAGATTTGAACAAAAATCAAAAGGAGAAACAAAAGTGTGTGAAATGTGAGATGAATGGTGTGAAGGGCAAAGCTGCAAAAATTTAGACACCCCCAATAGAACAACTCGTACACCTTAAAACCAGGCAGAAGGTGAGAGTTTGCCTTGTGGGAGATTGCAGCAAGAGTATATTCTTGCTCCACAATTCAAGGAAAAAAGACGAGTTTGCACTAAACAAAAAGCTACTAACTCCTCTGAGGCTGCTACTCAAGTAAAGTAGTGCAAGCAGTTCTCATACCAAAAGTATTTGGACACCTTATATTCCATTCCCAAACCATGGGCATTAATATGGAGATGCCCATTCAGCCAAAAGAGTACTTGTGAGATTAGACACTGATGTTGGATAAGAAGACCTGGCTCGCAATCAGTGTCTCAATTCATCCACACCAAACTTGACAAACCATGTCTTTATGGACCTTGCACAGGGGTGCCGCCATGTTGGACCAAGAAAGGGCCCTCCTCAAATTGGTGCCACAAAGTTGGAATCATACAATTAATACTATGCATTCTGGTAGGTAATGTTATCCTAGCATCTGCTAAACCCAGACTCGTCCATCCGGCTTCCAGATAGGGAAGTATGATTCATAACTCCAGGGAACAGGTTTCCACTCCTCCAGAGTCCAATGGTGGTGTGCTTTGAACCACTCCAGTCGACGCGTCTAAGGAGATGGCATGTCCATGTGCTTGATTTAATATGCCTGTTAGCAATGTGTGTTGCTTAAACTCAATAATTAATTGGTCTGGCCACATACTTTTGGTCGCATAGTGTAAGTATTGCTGATATTGAGTGTTGTGTTTTCATGGAAGCACCTGAGAACTCTAGCAAAAGTTTCAACTTTATGACAATCTAGGAGTAGGTTCTTCACCACAATTGTCTTTGTTAACATGGTAAAGTTGATTAAGACATGACGTTTGGGATGTATCAATTATAGCACTTCTGTGTATCTGCTGTAGGTACAAAGTAAGCAACAGAAGAGGGATATTTTTAAGCAAGTTGGCATGTCAACATTTTACTTGACAAAGACATGATCAGTCTGTAATTTTATTTGAACAGTGAGAGACAGAAAAACAACAAAAAAAAATCCAGAATAACGTAGTGGGCAAACTTACAAAATCAGCAGGGGATCAAATCAACACCTATGCTTTATTTCATCAGGAGCTGACACATATAGCAAATGCAAAAGAACTGGTCTGTTGAGTCGACTACCAAAGATTATATTCTTTAGACATTTCTTTTTTGTTTGAAGGACAGTATATGTACTTCTACCAATAAGATGAACATTTAAGCCTGTTGGCAAGTTTTTCAGTGCCATTCTATTCACTAACTTCCATTGATGCACCTAACCCATTTGCTGGTCTTACACAGGTCAAATCATATATTTGGGATTACTCAAACAGTGCCGATATTTAAAATGTTGTGAAATAAGTGAATTGGGTTCATTCAAAATGTATAAATCGAAATTGGCATTCATAAATTCCCAATAAAACACACAACATTTTTTTCAAATTTTATTTTTCTCCCACTGTGCTCTGGACACAGTAGTGTTAAGAACAAGCATAAAACTTTTAATTTGTAACTAACAACAGCACTTTTCTTTTTCCAAGTATTGCAGTAACAAAACTGCTTAAACAAAACAAAAAAAAAAATATCACCATTGTTCAATTGAGAGAGGCTGACAAAACAGGTATATAAAGTTATATAAAAAAAAATCCCCTTTGCACCTACCAGAAAACAAAAAATAAAAAGTACTGGAGAGAAAATAAGAGAAAGTTGGTTCAATAGGCTTTAATAACAAATTGCAGCCTTGGTAGAGACATTCTGATGGCAACTCATGGTAAGTTTGAGATTACCAATTAACAACTTAAATCATACATCAGGAATACTTTTAATGTAAAAATGTTTTATTTTCTAATCAAACGGCAAGTGCAAAAATACGGAACATACAAGATCAGACGTGAAATGTTAAATCTCTAAAAGTAAAAACGAATGAATGACATTATAAAGGCCATAACTAATAGCTGTACGACTTTTGTTTCCATAAAACATTTCAAAGGAGTAAAAATTAACCATGGATTTTATATCTCGGCTTTTCATACCTTGGCTTTTTAAGAGGTACTACATTCTAGTGCATCCAGCACATGGTCATTCTGGGTGTTCGGACAATGGCAGTAATGTCACTTAATACTGACATCTGAAAATGCATTTAAGGATTCTAGGGAAAGGATGCGGGTTTGCATTTAGGAAAATTAGATGCTACTACTACTATCTACTAATCATTAATCTACACCCTCGAAGATAAAGGGTTATCCACTAAATCAGTAGTTTGCAGATGAAACACTCATTCCCAAGTTTAACTATGCATTCTAAAAAGAGACACCACAGTGAGCTTCTGCTGCACAAGAGTTGAGTCAACACATGAGCCAAGATGAAAAAGCATTTTTCTACTAGAGATTTTTAAATCAGTGCAGGTAGAGCAGAATTTTGCTAACAAATGATTACTGCCAGATGCATTACAGATAGTTGTACTGGCAATGCGATATGGCTCACTGTGGTGGCTTTTACCAAACACAGGAACACATGAATGAAGAAAAGATCATTTCAGCTATGTATTGGCTACCCAATGTATGGAGCAAATATTGTGCTATGTCAATTGACGCCAGTATTGTTTAAATTGTTTTATTGTAGTTAAAGTGGACTTGACACCTGCCAAAACTAAAAGTTTACATCAAATCAACAAAACATAATACATTATCTAAATGCCTTGTTGTTATGCAACTTTTTTGGAAATATTTCAATGCAACATTTATACTTTCATGACCTTTTATTTATGGAGAACATAATATTTATAGCTAGTATGTACTTGACTTCATAGTCATCTTGTATCTTTATTAAAGTCTCTGTAACATTTCATTTCATCGTTGCAGAAATTGGGAATTAAATGGATGGTTGTTGCGAATGCTGTAGGACAGCACAGCATTAAAATGGAAATATATTATTAACAATAGCTTTAAATAGCATTTAACAAAACGCTTTACAAAGCAATATATTGTTTGAACGAGTGGAGCAATTTAAAATAAGTTTTTCTATGTGGATTTGTTGAGTGAATTCCTTTATATACCTGCTGTTAGAAGTCACTACTTGATCCTTGATGCGGCAGCAATTCCTCTGCTACAATGGCCCAATGTCCCACTCCACATCTGGAAAGCCTCCACAGACTGCATAAGACATGTCGGGATATGCATTCAGGATAATGACTATGGAGGGGGGCGGCTAGGGGCACTGCCCTGTGTTGGGCAAAGGCAAGTTCACTATTGCCCATTATCCAAATGTTACTGCACCCCCATATGCTACATCTACAGCTAATGTGCAAAAGCAGGGTTAACAATTCAAAGGTCTTGCTTGGTCCAAAATGTGCCTCAAAAACCTGTATAACGTAATACATATTTATATCGCCACCTCTTAAATATACATAATACTGTATTGTTAAGACAAATGTGCAGACAATATCATGTGTTGCCAAAAAAGCACAATAAATTAATGTAGCGATTACAGCAGTGACAATTTTGTTAAAAGACAAGAAAAATAATTACCATAATTACGGCAGACATTCCATAAGAATGATGTAAATTGTGTGAAGTATTCTCACTTCTCACACTAGTCTAAAGCCTGCTTCTGGAACTATTTGCCCATTTCTTTTATTATTTTTTGTCATAAATATTGATAGATTTTGTTTAACCTGGTTAAACAATACCAGTAACCATAATACCACAATGACCTAATAAATATTGGTTATGTGTAGAATGGCACAAGTGGTAAAGTTCAAATGTAACTGCTATGAAACGTGGAAGTCCTGCATTAATCTTCTGCAGGATTAACAGCAATAGCTTGCAGAGCAAGGAAGGAAAGCAATGCTAAATTCTGATTGTCTTCCTTTTTTTAAGCCAATCAGATAACAGCAACAATACACATCATATGGAGAATCACAAAATGTGCAGATGTGATTATGCAAATGGAATCCCCTATTCACGATAAATGGAGAAATGAAGCTTAAAATACACAAGCTTCATAATATTTATATTTATTCAAACATTACTGTATCCTTAAAAGAAATAATAAAAGGGCTGAATAAGGGAAAGTCGAGGAATGAGAACAAGACACGTTGTATATGGGCAGTTTAGATAACTTAGCTTGTCTAGACAGTGTATCTGAAAGCACTAATTTTAGTGCACCCTTTGTGCTGCTGACGGGGCAGCACCTTGCACTACATCAGGAATGACCACGATCCTTCGCAATTTAATTACTGGTGATGTCACTTCACTAAGATAAAGGGAATTTTCTCAGATTTAAAAATGGCATTTTAAAAAGAATCATCTAAAAGTCTTAGAGCAAACACTTAATGAGTCAATTTAAAAAAAACAAACGAACAAGAGCATTGTTAGAGAATTACAAACAAGTGCTAAGTTTATTCATGTTAAGTGCTTCTAGTAAGTGCTGTGAGTGATATCATCTTAAATGGTTAATAACCCTTGCAGCTTTTTAGTACTTACGCAGCCTAAGTAATTGTATCTAATGTATAGGAAGTTCCTATATAGTCTAAATCTTTTTAAGTGCCAAAGCAACATTTTCATCCCTATGGTATACAAAGATTTAAAGATAGAAGTTTTGCTAGGCGATTATATATATATATATATATATATACATATATAGATATGTATATATAAAATACATCTTTATAATTATTCCTAGGTAGAGATCTATTACGTTTGGTAACTTTGTATGGAAGGTTTCTAGAGAATAGTTTCCCTTCTTTTTCAACTATGATTTCCTTTCAATAGCACGCAAGGCTCTTAAAACAGGTCAACAGGTACACACGCTAAGAGAAAACCGACGACACTTTTGTTAGCATGTCACTCAATAAGAAGTGAAGAAATTGTCGCCTATGACAAGTGTGTATGTGTATGTGTATTTAAAATTATAACTCTTACAGCGTGGGAAAGCGGATAGATTGTGGTTTTCATCTTGACCACAAAACAGCTTAAGTACTCCACATTCAGGGCATAATAAAACCATCATGATGTTGGACACATTAGCAAAAAATGAGGCATTTTAAATTGTACCTGACAGCATCAATAAATTCTGTGCTGCCAGAATTCATTATCCCGGTGCAATTATGTTAAGCAAACGCCTACATTAAAAACGCTACAATAACAAATTTATAGGGAGGTTTCTTCCATATCAAAGTAGTAGGAAATTATAATATTTCTCCAAGGGGTTACTCCACTAAACATGTTAGTTAGTTGCTTTGAGTTTAAACTTCTTAAATGGACTTTACTATACATTACAAAGGGTCAACCCTAGTGAGTTTCTCATGCGTCGAGACATATGTTTGGCTCTGTAAAATATCCAGTGAGCGACTGTGAGCGACTCTCCTCCCGTTACATATTGGCCTTTTCTGCAGCTCAACAAAATCAGCATAGTTAAACTGGTGAACGGTTTCATCGTAGATGCAAACTCCTGGCTTAGTCAATACAACATCAAAAGACCATGTCAAAAATAGGTCACGGTGCAGCAACGACGACAATAAACAGCTAAGCGCGATTAGAAAAGGTACACTTAACATTGTTTTCAGCTGAACAAATCAGCTTACTTCCCATGGAGTATACTCAGGGGGTTAGTACATAATGATTTCAGTGGGGTCAACAATATCTTATATATTTTACATACGCATAAAGAAATTAAACACTGGTGCGTGAGATTTATACAGACATTCAAACGAGACGGTGTTTCTTCTCAATACCATGACGGCAAGAATCAGAGTATGTCCTGAAAAGGCTGCAACAATAACACTGGTCCAAAAAATCTTTACTAGCACTGACTGAAAGATTCAAATCATGTTGGAATAAATAATTTAAAAAAATATTCAGACAAGCCTTCACAAGGATGATAAAAACCCGTTATCTAAAAATGCAGATTTGCCCCCCCATATGTTATATTGACATTTGATAGGAAAATAAAATACATAGATTTCTGTCATTTGAACTTGTTTGTTTGCAAATCTTACAAAAAAGACTAGTGACATGTTAGGCATTTCACAAAATCTATGCCATTTTTGTTAAAGTTGGTATCAGCTATACATTATATTACAGTATTAACAATGGATATTTTTGTTCTACCCATTGGGTAGGATATGTGCATAATATATTCAAGTTATATACAGCATCTTAGCAAAAAAAAAAGTTTGTTTACAGAAGTAAGACATAATGAAAAGCTCAACTTAAAAAATAAGCACCGTACACAGGCGAGGCACAGCGAGGGTGAGGTGAAAGCACACAAAATGGCTTCCTGTTTTCAGACTGCACAACTTGACATGTCATTTGAACAAAACATGCAAATTTCTTTTACACGATACATCACAGCACAAAAACATATATATAGAATATTCATATAAAATGCAGTTTGGGAAAAGAAGAAGCATGTAATATCGGTGTCACAATTCTACCATTTACTAAATTATTTGAAGAATCATCATAGGTCAAAGAAGCAGCAGAATAGCCAGTAGCATAATCATACCAAACACCTTTTAACATTTTGCACTGAAAAACAATGCAAATGCTATAGAATGGTTTGACTGTATACTACATAGTTAAAAAAAAAAAAAAAAAAAAACAGATAATATATGAAGCTGTTTTTATGCAGTTTCCTATTTTTTTTTGCAGGGGTTCTCCATTGTCACAGTGTAAGTGGCTTATTGTACTCATATACTGAGGAAGCTAAGCTGAGGATCATCCTAGCAGGTAAATGGCGGGAAAAATATAAAAAGTCACAATCTACTCAAAATAATAGTTAGAAAGGACAGGGGCAATGTTAAAATAAGTTGTATTTGAATATGAAGGAAGGAGTAAAGGCATTGAAGAGAAAAGGGAACTAGAAAGAAAACAAAATGAAATAGGAACTATTATAAACCGTTTGAGTCTCCAGTGAGTGACAAGTGCTCTGCTCATATCTCTTGCACTCTAAAAAATGGGAATCAAGTGCCAATACGAAGCATTTCATTGAAAGGTCTGAGTGTATTTATACAGTAGATAAAGCCGGATTGGAGCAGAAAACCCCAAATCGGTGCATCGTTTATCCCTCTTCAGCAAGCAGTTGGTTTCTTTGGCAGTGAAATGGTTTTGAAAAGCCCTTCGTTAAATTGTTAACATTGAATCTTTAAAATATAGTAATGAAAAATGATGTGATTCATCAAACTTTTGTTTAGGAGCTCAGAAACCCTAAGAAATAATATCATTTTTTTTTGCTTTTTGTGCTTTTATAGCTGTAGAAATCAGTCTGCAATGTAAAATTCAGAGTGACCAAAAAACAATTAAAAACTCATTCTAAAGTAAAGAGTAATTGGATGGAAGATGTTTCGACTATTTGCCAGGACTTTCGTTTAATTCCATCGTCTGAGGCTTCATCATCTTAAGTCCAATATCTAAATGTGGTTTAATTTACTAAGCTAGGAGTTTTGAGATGACACAAAACCCTTTAATAGGACATCACATTTTAAACCATATTGAAATGAGATTTCTTCTTTAAAAGGGGACTTGCAGGTGAATTGAGGTTATATGAAACATTTCAACTCACCAACTTTTCTATGCATTATGAAGGGTCAATGAGTGAGATATTCTACCAGACCTAACTTTGCATTACGCAAGGATAACTCAGTCCTACTTACAGGAAAACTCTTATTACACAGCAAAGTTTGTGCCATGAAATGGTCACTCCAACCATCTATAATTCACAAAATCTCCATTCTTGTTTCCCAGTGGCAAATACATTCTCCATCGCACAGGTTTACATTAAACCAAGGTGTAAACTGAATTGTTACACAACAAATAGTTTCAGAACTACCACAACTACTACAAGATGTTTTTTAAAAAAAAAATTAAAAAAAAATTAAGACAATGGGTCCTACTTACTACCCTGGGAGAGGACAAAACTAATCTGTAAAGGGTTGCACTCACTGGTTGCCAACCATGGTTATAAAGTGCTACACATTCAAACAATAAATGCCCAGAATATCATCCAACGTTGACTTATCACAGTCTGTTGAACACACAGTGGGACATTCAGAGTTCTCAGTGGACTTACAGTGTGTCTGTCTCTTCAGGACAACAGAGCACAGATGAGTAAGAAGCCTGTGACACATAACAGTTAGAAATATTTCTAATTGACTTATATATAACTAAGGGGTCGCATACCAAAGACACGTTCTGGGGCAATAAACTTAGTAGACCTTATTGCCCATCTGAATGAGACATAAAAAGCCAGTTGCTAGACTACAATTACTTCCAAATCAATGAATTATTATGGTTGTTTGGAGGTGGGTCTCTTCCCTCTTGTGAGATTTGCAGAACTGTCATATTGAGACTACACTCGAATAAGAGCATTCAGACACCTGAGCTGAGATGGGTACAAGTACTGTAAGGCTGTATGATTTCACAGTAGAAGAATGACTCCAACAAGCCCCAGTCGTTTATGGTAGGCACAGAGAATAATCTAGTTCCAGAGTTAAAAAATTGCAGTTACTGTTTTGTAACTTGGTTTTAATGCAATAACATACTAGATTATAAAAATACATTATAAAATTAGAGGAGATTTGCACGTGGTCACACATTATATTGAGTGTTCACAATAATATTCTGTGTATCCACAGACATCTTCAAAATTAAGATTCTGGATCTACTTTGGATATTTATTCAATGCCTCTGTCCATAAGATGGTTCATAAAACATATGATCAGGTTCCTAAAATGAGATGATGAGAAGATCAGCTTTGTTAAAGCACAGAATGAGTGTACCAAAGTCATTATGAATTGTCCAGAGGTTTAGTAATAGGCGCAATCGAGCAAACAGCACTGTTGACCAAAATATGTATGAGGTCAACACGGTTATTATGGAAGTTCTGGAGTTCACTGAAGTGCAGTTTTACCTTAAAAACAATTATTGGGAACATAACCAATCACGTTCTAGTTGTATAATAAATATGTACAGTATATGAAATGTCAGAACCAAAATACTCAAAAAAATAGCCATCTTCCACCCAAAAACTCATATCAGGAAAACTATGATGGAGATTTTTGGGCTTTGTTGGTCAAAGTAGGAAATGGCACCTTTTACAATTAGTTACAGGTGTCCACTACGCTGGGCAGGGTAAAAACAGTCATCTGGCCATTAGGCTACAACTCCTTAAAGGCTGACTGGCAGACCTGGGAACCTCCCAGGGTAATGGGAGGCAGCTTTGTGTTGGGATAGGGGTAGTGACATGAGGGGTGCAGACATCCTTACATTAGCTAGTAGTATGATGGGAAGTGGGCATGGCCAAATGTCACATCCCAGCCCAGGGGTAAAAAGGAAGGTGACCCGAAGTTGCAAGGAGAGCAATGCTTCACTTGGAGACTCCAGGTTAATCCTGAAGAGTTCCTAAGTATCCTTACTGGGAATACTAGAACATCTAGCCCCAAAACAATCAGACAACTGCTGTTGCCCTGCCTAGGTATAGTGCATATGGGGAACTTTGTACCCCAAGGAAAACAAACCATTGTGAGTTTGTAAGATCTTTAAAACTGGGCAGTTCACAAACCAGAATAAAAAAAACAACATTCCCTCATAAACATAACAATAAGTTAGTGCAACTTCTCTATTCTCCCTAAACATGGCTTATTGCATTCACACCTTGCATTCACCTAATCCATCCAACTTCATACATTGGCACTCAATAAAAAGGAATATGGATTAATAGAAAATAATTAACACTTAAATTGTCGCCATCAGAAGAAAAAAAAAAAAAAACTGGCCGTCTTCCGAATCATTCACTTGGTAAATTAACACTTTTGTGTCACTGCCATATGCAAATATGAAAAGAGGCTCTGCAAGCTTGAGTTTTGTGCCTTTAAATAACTGAAATATGTTAAGATTAAAAAAAAATTCTCCTTAACAACTATGCTAGGTCCAACAGAAAGGAAGTGTGTCCGAATGCTATCCGAATGAACATACAGTAAAATATGCATTTGGTTTAACTAAATTGTACCACTGGAAACTGATCCGCTCTCTGTCCCTGGGCTCAGGAGGCAGCGGGTGTACATTGATCACTATTTCCTTGGCTTCAGGTACATAAGGAGTCAGACGAGGTCCCCTTGCGGCTTGTCTTTTCCTTTTACTGAAACTATTGTGCTCTCTGAAGCGTTCTTTTGAAAATGAAGTCTACTACCTCTTTGAGATGAAGGAGATGAGTTATTTTGCTGGTGGTGGAAATAAGATGACCCTGGATAATGTCCCATGACTTCATTGTATGTTGGTGGGGGGCCTTCCATTCTGCCATTGCTGCTATAGCTGGTTGCACTGATACCCGAATTGCTGCTCGGAGGGCAAGGTCCCCCATTGTACATTGAAATATCTATTAAATCGCTGTCAAATATGGTTCTGTTTGGAGGTGCTCTGACTGATTCTCGGTTCAGTTCCATTTGCTGCTCTGGGTCCCGCAACTGCAGCGTGCATGGCCCCTGGTAGGGCGGAGGCTCTTCCCCATCAGAGAGAGAGATGGTCGGTGGAAGGTCAATCTCATGCTGTACATAAGGATAAGTTGGCTGGAAGCGGCTAAAACGGTCTCTCTGCATAAAGGAAGGTGCTGTGAATCGCTCTCTTGACCTTGGTGCATACATGATCTAAGAAGAAAAAGAAGTATCACTAGAAAGCTCTGCAGTCAAAATGCATCAATAGTTACAAACAGACTTTCTGCATTCTTAACCCTTTAAAGACCGGGACGTACCTGGTACTTCCGGGTCACGGGTCACCGGCAGACCGGGACTTACCAGGTACGTCACTGCTTTTACGCGATCCAGCGTCGCTTTGAACGCTGGATCGCGAGGGCGGCTGCTACTGACCGCTGGTGTTCCCAGTGATCAGTAGCAGCCACCCCCCCCCTCAATTCCGTGCACGTGATCGCGGAATTTAAATATTTAAAAAAATACTGCGGTCTTCAAGTGAAGACGCAGTATCCAACCGCCGGTCCGGAAGGGGTTAAAAAATGTATTAAAATCATAAGGACATAGGTAAACTGAGAAATGGATCATGGGCACCTGAATCATTTTCAGTTACTTTCACACAAAGGCACATATTCTGGTAGGTGATAGGTCATACACTCATGCACGGATGTGATTGACTTAGCAAAATAAACATTAGACAAGTTCTACTATAAATGTCAATTCTGGTATAATGAAAGAACAAGCATCCCCATGACATTTACATTTTCCTGCCATCATAGTAACCATGTGAAGCACTGATGTGGCCAGCAAGTAAAGATAAGATTCATTATTAAACAGATTTATGAAATTGCGGACAACCTTGAGAACTGTGTATAAATTATCAGTAAAAGGTGCCATACCTCTGAACCACCTTGTCGTGATACCATGCTATCTGAAGGCCACAAACACGCTTCCTAGGAGAAACAGGGGAGATGGAAGGTTAGTTTGCAGTTGGCATCACTTACCGAAATATAGGCTCCTCATTACCAAAATTTTCCATTCCTTTACCAAAAAAATTCCAGGTGATCAAAAATACAGAACTAGAAAACTAGGCAAGGAAAATCATAAAGGCTTTGGGCTGCATTCCTTACATTTTAAGTCAGTGTCAAGAATACAAATGTCTTCTTTTCAATAACAAAAACTATTAAAATATGTTTGCCAGTGTGGGATCTATGAATTGTTTCTCTTAAAGCAGGGCTGCACAACTTCAGTCCTCAAATGTCGCAAACAGGCCCCCAATTTTTGCATTTACCAGCTTTGCCCAGAGGCATCTCAATTTATAATTAAACTGCTTTTCAGGCAAGGATACACAGAATTCCTTGCCTATTTGTAGCTCTTGAGGACTGGTGTTTTATAGCATTACCACTGTTTTAAGTGATTATTGGGGTATTGTCCGGCTATTAGCTTTTTTGTCTCTAAAATGAAAAGATTCATCTTTTAGTAACTGCTAACAGCGTTTAATTCCATTTGTATCAGCAATCCTGGGATGACTAACTGCTACACATGAGATTCAGTTTAAGAATGGGTTCTGAAATAGGAGCAGTATATAAGAATTAAATGGAGCATTACATGTACATGTCAATCAAGCGAGTTTTTTTCTATGTCACACCTTAATATTGCAGAATACATTAGCCCTTTACAAATTAGATTTAGAGATGCACTGTCCTTTAAAGACACAGATCTGATGGTACCCACCCCACCATCGAGGATAGTAGCACCTGAATACCCCATCACTCAATCATTGAGATATAGCGAAAGTGAGGGCGTGAGGGGTGAGGTGCTATATAAATAAAATATAACAATAATTACAAGTATTTAAAAACCAAGAGAAATACTTTATTAAAGGCTCACTATGGCCTTTTTCCATCTATGCACTTGGTGAACCTAATCTACAAAACCTCCACTGTTTTGAGTAATCTACAGCATATCACACATACCAATGGCCAACATAAGTCCCATTTTTCAACTCCTGTATCGCTGGGAGGAATAGCCTAAATGGCTTCCAATCCCTACCAGGTTTAGCTTGAAATGCCAAAAGGCACACATACTGACAGATTCAGAACCTCTTGAGTATTATGTAATAAATACTTGCAGATGATACAAATGACCAGCAGATGGCACCAGAGTTACACAGATTAACAACATTTAAACACCTGTGACCGTTCCAAGTTGTGAATGGCAAGAGAGTATGTGGCCATGATGGATGTGTCCTTGCAGGCCGAATCCTTCACAATAAATTACATGATTTCCTGCCAGGGGCATTGCTTCAGTAAGGTAAAAGCGACAGCTAAACTTATACAGTCATCCCAAGTTTAGATGACACTGTCTATTACTTTGTGTCTATGGTTTATATTATTCCTTTTTAATGCCCTTAACCATGAAGTCAGTCGAGATGACTAATTCCTAATAGGAGAGATTTGTCACTTTAGATGTTCTACTGGACGGCAGACAGTGCCTCCAGCAGGTCAAACTTAGAAATGTAATGCTAAGGACATGCCAAAGGCAATGGGCGAACCACCCCTGCTAATCCATTTCGGTAATTTTCCAAGACCTAACTTCGTCAGGCACATGTGGGTTCAATATAACCAATTTTTTGTTAATTTAATACGTAACCAAAATCACAATATTAAAAAAACCATTTTGGAATCATAAAACAAAGGTCTTGGGGCCCCACTGATATTTTTATTAGGCACAGTAACTTCATGTTCATATGGAGGGGTATTCCATCACATTTACCCCTCCACAACTTGTGTTCTGCGCGCTTCACGCATAGCAGTAAGCCAGTACCCAACTTCATGCTGATGAGTCTCATTAAGGACAAAACAGCTGTCCATAAGGGGATTGCTTCTCTGCCTTTTGGCTAAGATCAAGTGTAGTACCTTAGTGGATGAGGGGAAAACTTGGTCCTCTGGCCTTAAAGCTGAGGTAGCTTAAAGCCCAAGGTGGCTTTTTTGAGCACCCAGTGCAGTCCTTGGCGCACTCACAACATTGCATCACTGTTGGTGAGGAGCAAATAAGTGCACCGAGAGTACTCGGCTTGCTACACCTCACTCCATTATTCTCATAAAACCAGCCAAGGCCAAACAGCTGGATATTTTTATCTTTACTTAACCTCTCACTTGTTTGTGTGCACGTGTGACTATGATTTTTTTCTGTAAATAGATGTGTGTGATTTTTTTACTTTGATAAAACGGAAAAACAGAACACGGAAATGGACACTGATTTGGATTTCGACACTGTTCATCGAGCACTACGCCGCAGTGAAGCTGGACACCAGCTTTTTCGATGGGATAGATGGTGGATCCGACTCTCCTGCAGGCCTTTTGGAGGCAAAAAGGTGATCATTGTTAACCTAATTCCCGCAAGGGTAGGCTTCGGGTACCTGGTGCCCACAAGTTCCAAGGTTCGTCTATCATCGTAGCCACACATTTAGAATTCCTGCTGACCCGACCATTACTTTGGTTGTTTTAACCACCATGAGGCCACAAAGGGCATTGCAAGTAAACAAATAGAAGTCTGGCAATCAAAAGTGTGGGCCTTGTGCCTATAAGCCACCGTCCCCTGGTTAAACACACAGATAACCAGGGAGAGGACACACTGAATCTTAGCTACATTCCCTATATTTCATGATAGCGTTAACAAAACTTTTTTTTACGATTACATTCTCTGACACAAAAAGGGGACGACATCATGTCCTGAAATGCCCGACTGAAAGATAGGACTTCCACAACAATGGAAGCCCTAGAGCAGGAGAAAGACCTAGTGCATTCTCTAATGAAAACTGACTATCACTCGAAGCAATGCCTCTCTCTGTGCCCACAGTACACAGACGCGATGTTCACTCAGCTGTCTGGGTCATACATGACACATGCCTCCTATCACGGCACAGCAAAGTAGAACCTCGCTGCCAGCAGCGCTACTGCAAGTGCATTGTCAAGAAGAGAGCGTCCTCTAATCTTTACACTGGCAAAACAAAGTTGCTGGAGAGATAGCAGGACAAAATAAGTGATTAAGCAGGGGATAGATGCTGTTTTTTTTGGATTTCGGGAACTTCTCTGCTTGGGGACTATGAAATATCTGCAACCAAAACCATATTTCAAGGTGTAGAAAAATCTGGGTCCTTCTACAAATAGGATTTTATGTTGAATAGTTAAAAAAAAAAAAAATACTCTGGATTTATGACTTTACCAACTAGTTAACCAATTAAGCTATTTAGATGAAAACTATACAATAGTATCTCCAATGTGTGAGACATCTGGATCGTCTGAGTGGTCAGTACCTGTGAGTCTAACTATGCTTTTAATATGGCTTACCGTTGCAAGTGAATTAGATAACTGCAATTGTCTAAGGGCATACATATTGTATACAAGGATACTTTATGGAAAATACATTGAGCTAGCTCTAGGTTACCTGTGTCTTTAGTATAGGTGAAGAATAAGTAAAGGTCTAGTCAATCTGTATGTTTGCTGGCACAAATGTGATATTTTTAAAATGTGCTGAATCTAAGACAGAACCAGTAGAGAAACCTAAAGTCGTTTGGACTTTTCCTGGACATTTTTTTATGGCAGTGTCGCTAAAAACTTTATGTAAGACCGTTCCACAATGCATCACCCCAGAAGCGTCCCAATTATTGTTGTGTGTGAAAAAGGAACTTACTGGTTGTAATGTCTCCTCTTGTCTTCTGCTTTGGCTTTGTCTGTTAATGAAGGACCACGTCGATAGTTTATAGTGATTCAGAAGGCATATAATCACCACAACCATCACTGTTATGACCACAATTATGAGGATTATCTGGACAAACTCCAGCTCAGCTGTAAACAAAAAAAAATAAAGTATGCTGTTAGCACACGGATACATATTCAACATAAGCCATACCCATTGTCATGCTTGGCGGAAGGTGTTACAAAACTGCTTGCAAATTACATTTCAGGTGGTCTTGTGTATGCTAAAGTTTGACTAATTGAAACAACTGGAAATAATGCAATTGCTGATCCAATGGCCCAAAGCACTAACACAGCATTTGCTAAATTTTGCGCTGAACATCTAATATTGTAGTAATATTCTCTTTAACTAGCATGAGCTCAGAAATGTTTGCCAACATATACACGAGCAGATGTCTTCTATTACTTTCCAAACATCTTGCAAACTTTTAAGGAACATTGCACATTACAGAAATATTCTGCCAATTATATTTCTGTTAATTAGTTAGACAGAAGCTGCCAACATCTCCAAATGCAATGGCATTTGTCTGTATGAAATTATATGATACAATATCCAGTGTTTCGATTGTAAAACACCAATGTAAACAAAAAAGATCTGCATAAACCATGCATAGGTATCTACATTTACACAAAAGGCACAAAACATTACATATACCGTATTTGCTTGGTGTACACTTCAAAATCAACATTTAGTCAAGTTTGTAATAATAATTTAAGCCTACTTGGAAGATGGGGACTTGCGATGGAACATGGTTTCTAGAAGACTTACAGCCAAGGAACCAATGTAGCAGTGGACAATGAATTGACGGTTATAGTAGGTCTCAATATTTACTCATTTATTTTCAAGCTTTTACACCTCATCTTGGTAGTGTCCCACCATATGCCATATCTAGCAAGTGTCACTCTTTTTGTGGGACATTCTCTTTTTAGTGACTCAAATCTCTGATCTTTTTTTTTTTTTTTTTTTTAGGTGTTCAGAAAATATATAAGGTGTCAGAGCATCTACAGCCCTAAAAGTTAAATATTGTGTGTATAGCAACATAAAACATAAGTTAAATTGTGTAAATAAAATGAATCATTTATCTTATTGACCTGATTATATACATGGGGAGCAATAGTACACCGTAGACAGACTTTAAACTGGTGTTTTTGCCAGTTTCAAATGACGGACCGGGCATACAAAGGGTAAGCTTTAGAGCCTAAAACACTTAATAGGTATATTTCCAGTCTTTTTTGGTCAACCCTTGGAATGCTATACATTTCAGTGCATTTCAGTGACCCATCAATCTGGACTACGTTGAAAAAGCTCTAGATGGCCCATGTAAACAGCCGAGTATCCCCTATGAAACCACACAGTGGCCTAAAGCAAGTCTAGTGACTCCTTAAGGGAAGTTAGTACAGTGTCTTTCACCAAACAGTGAGCACACAAAGAACTTGTGGGAAAGCAATTGTCCAGTCTGGAATACTGACTTAAACGTCTGCCTAACAAAGAGAAAGGACAAAATACGTAGAATGCCAAAAACAGCCAGTTCACAGAAATATCAAAAGTTTGGCTTTGCATAAATTTCTATGAACAAAAATAACCAGAAAGATCAGCGTGAGGAAATACTACACTTTGCTGCCAGTTCCTATTAGGACACTAGAGCAAACAAAAGAGCAAAGCAGGTCATAGTGACTACGTGAGGACAAATGAATGAAGGCGCTGGAGACCCAGCTAACGTGGGCTACAGGAATACACAATGCCACGTTCAGACACCAGACAGTAAACTGTATGGGAAAGTCTTAATGTTTAATGCAGGACTTTATGTATGAATGAGCGGACACAACATAAAACGCAACCAATAGAACAAAACAAGAAAGACACAGTAGACAGAAGAATACTGTGCAGAAGAGCTTACAGTCTGGAATGGAGAACATAGCAACAAATGAAACAATATCCTCTATTGCTTCAGTTCAAACACGGCCAAGCCCTAGGTTCACATGACCCCAGTGTGTAAATTATTTTGCAAGTAGTAGAGTTATTGCACTGGAATAATAGTAATTCTGTGTTACTATTACTTGTTAACTTAATTAAAGCAACAGTCTAGTGCCCAAAACGGTATTTTTAATTCACATAGGAGTATGTAAACGTCTTGCACGTATTCTGTATTGAAATCACTTAATCAGCCAAATGTATGTATGCTATCAAAACACCCATGTCCAAGTGACAAACATATTATTGTCTACCTAATGACTAGAATGGGCCTTCTACTGAGCATGTGTAAGAAGCATACTGTATGTGTAAGAAGATAATGCTTGTGCCAATTTTCATGCTGTAAAATGCTCAGAAATACAAGCAAAATGATCTCCAGTATTCATTTAGCATGCAAATAGGGGTTAATGGGTCTTTACATAATATTATTATAGTATATAGCTGTTGGGCTTATTCCCTAAATAGCAACTGAACACACAGTTAACTACATAGTGAATAAACCATGATAACACTCCATTTTCTTTTATTGCTGAAGGAGATGATGGATTTAGCACCATGTTGTGTCGCTCCATCTGTCACAGCCCAAAAACACCCACCAAACATACAAATTAGACTACGGCCTGTATGTTGTCACTATTAGACACTATACATTAGACTACGGCCTGTATGTTGTCACTATTAGACACTATACATTAGACTACGGCCTGTATGTTGTCACTATTAGACACTATACATTAGACTACGGCCTGCATGTTGTCACTATTAGACACTAATTCCTGACTTACGAGAAATATATACAATTTCCAACTTTATTTCACACAGGAACTCAGAATACTTTTGTCAACCTAAGTAAAATGTATATATATGCCAAGTTGCGGGCTGAGCAGGGATTACAGTATATCAGCAAAAAGTTATTTCAAAGAGTATATCACTTAAACAGGAGCTACAGAAAAACAAACGATATTATTAGAAAGATGGAAAGGTTGTGCTGGTCCCAAACTGACCTACATAAGATTGGTACAGACGACAGGACTCTATAGCAGCAAGGATCAAATAGACATCTGTGATTATACCCTACAACATATACTGAAGTCAGCTAGTCAAGTTCCGTGGCTTTGTAAACGTTTCACATTCTACTGAGGGGATTTCCAATTGCTTCAAATAGCAGACAGCTATAGTCATAGCCATGGCTGTGCATCTAATCGCAATTTATTGGGGACACTAACACCACCAGACTGGGCAGTTGTTTGGGGCTCCTTCTGGTCTAAGCGGTCACCTCATAGGATATTGGGGGAGTGGAACGTAGATCTGCATCTTAAAACAAGGCAGAACCAGTACTTTCATCATCTGCATTAAAGATGGGGCCCTTAAAAGCTAGAACTGTCCCTGCTTACTAGGTTGAGTACAGTTACAAGCAGGAGCTATAATCAAAACTGGGTTCCATATACAAAATATGTACCAAAATGTACACTTGCTTTGTGAGGTCACCTTTACAATTGGTTACATTTCAGAATGTTCGTGCAACATAACTTTAGTAATATTTCTGATTTTTTTTTCCTCATACAACTAAAACTGAAAAGTATCTCCATTTTATCTGGAAAGTAAACCCTCAATCTTACTTTTGCACAATATGTATTAGATTTTTTAAAGTTTTCATTGTCTACATTTCCTACTACTCCTTTTTGTTAACAGTTCCATTTTCACTTTTGATATCTCCCTAAAGAGACATTTAACTAAGAAACAAAAATACAATATATAGTTACTTACTAACCAGTTAGATTATTTGATTATTTAACTATTAGTCTATGGCGCTACATAATTCAAAAGGCCAAGCATACATTAAAAGAATGCTTGGTAGACACTATACGTTTTCCTGAAAGTTACAAAATATCACAGGGCGGAAAAAACAAAAGCAATTGCTTTAATGTGTTTAGATACACATATTTGCCCGTGACTACTTTACTTTGTCTTATCATTCAACTCTGGGCAGCCACACAAAAAAAGTACAGTGCACTCAGTCTTTCCTAGAACGCAGAGTTCACGGGGACGAAATGCCACTTACATATGTGCCAAGAGCACCCTCTTCTTGTAAATTTACCAAGGCTCGGGGGAGGATTCTCTGAAGAGGCAGGCACATCCGTTCTCTGAATTAGCATTCAAACATCAAAGCGTTCCATCAAGCTGAAGTCTGGAAAATGTGCTGTAAATTTCCAACAAAAACTCACTATGTGAGAGTATGAACTGTGGCAAGCAATAAAACCACCAACAGCACTACGTTCTTCTGTGATGATATCATATGTTCCACAAATATATTAATCTGTCTGAAAGGTGTACAAGCCTAACGAAACCCTAGAGAGAAATACGGACGTTTACATTAACTGTTCCAAATTATGACCTACAGTACTGAAATGACACCGAGATCTAGGGATCATTGTAGATTATTTTTAATTTAATGCTTCCTTTTGAAAGGGTTGGTGGGTTTATGTTGGACCCTTTGTAAACCATTACTAAGGCAGGGGGTACAATAACGATCAACCATTTAACCTGGAATGTCCTCTGATGTTAAGTCTTTAGACCATAAACTTTATATGAAAGTGTTGTAAGTCTACATGGGAAGCTCCCAGACTCTGCGACTCTATCTGTAAGTGTAAATGTGTTTGTCAATCACTCCATATTTAAATTCTACAGCGCTGTGGAATATGTCAGCACTAAACAAATAACAAATATAACAAATAACAAAAAGTATAACAAAACTAGAACTGACACACTAAGACGCAGATACATTAAAGAGCGCCATAATGACAAGCTTACCATCTTGCAATCATTTACTTCAAACCCACCTCATACAAAAAAAAAACCTCACCTTATTACTAGGTCACTCGGAGACCACAAGGAATGGACCCATTTCACATAGTTTAACATTTCAAAGGTGGGGGCTCTTAGTGCTAGAATGTGAGAGAGGAAATAACCCCATTCTGTCCTGATTATACCATAAGGTTTCAAAATGGTAAAAGAAAGAGCATGCAGATTGCACCTCACATTCACAAACTCCATCTGAACTCAAACTCAAACAGTGTGAATCAGGATTGGATTGAAACCTCTAAGTACAGTAGGGAAAGCTCACATCTGCAGAGCAACAACACTTTTTAATTTCTTCTAAAAGTAGAGAAAGAACATTATTGATCATAAATCAAACAGATGTACATTTCCCAAACCAATTGTTTTTAAATGTATTTTTGGTTAACGCAAGGGCAATGACTGGCAGATCTCCTACAGAATCTGTGGGTTAATTTTATCTACCTGGTTGTGTTGCCACTGCCTGAAGTTTATGGAAGTGTACCTTGAAGCAGATGCAAACTTACGAGACGTCAAAGAAGAGACTTTAAGGGGCACAAAGCACAGTTGTCTGGACGATTAGGTTAACAGTAAGGAAAGAAACCTACAGCAGGAAAACTGTACAGCAAAAAAGGAATACCTTTCACTAAGAAAAGATCGTTTAGTCCAGCATCGTTCAATGTTGTATCGTTGAGGCGATCACTGGACATAATCAGATCCTGTGGATAATAGCATGTATGCAGCCAAAGCACCTCAACGTCTGTACTCAATGCATTCCACTCTGCCTAGAGGTCGATCCGCTGAAGAAACGCTACAGTTAACTCTCGTGCCTCGTTCTTCCGAAGCTCCCTTTTCCGCTTTATTTTCTGTCGGCAGGTCCCAGGTGCAAGATGCAAAAGAAAAGAAAACCAAAACACTGTGGCTTAGACAGCAGACTGCGGCTTCCAATTATCTGCAGCCATCAGGAGAAAGCTACAGGCACTGTGGCAGGAAACCGGTCTTGTTGTGGAAAAAAAGATAACAAAAATGCAGGCTCATATCCTCGGGCTGTCTACAGCAAACCGTCAGCTGTTTAGCAACATTTACCAAAGAGAGGGAGAGAGACGCTTAAACAAACGCAGAGAGAAACAGATCGTAAAAAGGCTGGAATCATCCAGTTTCGTCAAATTTCTACGCAGGAAAAGCTCGGTGGGGGGGAAAGTAGCAGTGTGACTGCAGATTTCTTGGCTGTCGTCGCTCTCGAAATCCACTTCAACTTTAAAAGCTTAAGAAACAAAAAAACAGAGCGGGGAAGACAAAAGCACTCCTCGAGAAACGCATTGCTTTCTGCTGTGCCGTCTGCTTGCTCTGCCGGGGAGAGGTTGACACTTGCAGAGGGGGCCTCTAATTCTTCCGCATTTCTGGTACAAGGCACGATGTGCGTCATTCCAGAGTCGAAACTCTTTACCCACTACTTTAGTCAAGATTCTGTCTGATGCTTGCTGACAACCCCCATCTCTTTCCTCCCTCCTCTATCGCTCCCTTTGCCAAACATCTCCAACTGCTGGCAGCTTCTCACACATGCTCTCTAAGCCAGCCCTGCCTTGGAGAAAAAAAAACAAAAGTGGAAGTCACAGCTGCATTGACGGACAGATTTATGCTAAACTGAACTGGTTAAGAATGAAAACAGCCACAAAAACATACCACGGACCGACGTCTGCGCAAGAACCAGGAGAGCATCATCGTCAGACACTTAAGATGCTTATTAAGAGCTTCTATTAAACTTTTCACCAGTGTGACTCGTCTGCAACACCATTCAGTCGCCCTGAACTTGTTCTGCTCATTTTATGAAGTTTGCACAGAACTGCTAGGCCTGCGATGCATGACTTATTTTAATGGCGAATACAGGACGTTCTGCTTGGATGGTTAACAAACTTAAAATATGGTTACAAAGTATTTGTGGAACAGGTAATTATCGCCTTATACTAAACAAGGTACTACTGAAACCGATAAATAGACATTACATTGAGTAATAAGTGTATAGGGGTTTCTGCTCTAAGGCAATGCCCCCAGCTACCCCTATACCTCCCACGCTGAGGGGGTGCCCTTTGTGTCCTCTGCTGGTCTCCTTTGTACAAATTGCTGGTTTACCTAACACCTTCAGATTGCGGAGAAAACTTACAATGGAGGTCTGTACGATATATATATATATATATACACCGGTATACATATATATATTTATGATCCATCGATCAGATGGTTGTACTAGTGCATCAACAAAACAGGTAGATACACAATTGTTTTAAAACTGTCACAGCTACAAATTAGCAAAACCCATCCTTTTAGTGACTTAATACTACTGCATAGAGGTTTAATCCGGCATCCATACATAACCCCTCCCCCAACTTTAGAAATGGCCAAAGCAGGATGCTTTCATTTGGTGCAGTCAGATGTGGGGCTTTATAAAAGCCTTTAAAACTTAAAATTCAGGGGTTTTTTCTGCCTGTGTCTTAAGCACTCGCCAGCATCGGTCACTCTGCTTACTACCCAACCACCACCCCTGGTTTCCCAAAGACGGTGTCTTAAATGTGAACTGTACTACTTAAAACAGAATGGTTGTTCATCTACAGAACACTTAGCTTTGCTCATTACACTTGATGGAAGGTTACCGGGCTGGAGTGGCACAGACATCTGCCCACGGGTTTTAGTCTTGAACCCTGCTGCTAGGGGAGAATGCAATGTCTGCGCATGAGCAGTCTCCCAAGAGATGGGCAGTAGCTTCCCCTTTAAATCTCTTCTGCACCTTGATTGACTATGCTTTGATGTGCGCTTGCATGTCATTTAAGTATGTCTAACCCTTATTCTTCTTAAATATAATGCACGGTACTAAGGCTAAGATCTGAACACTGTCTAGCAGATATTATACTAGTCCGTGTAGGAGCAACTTGTTTGTAAGTATAGAATGTTAAAATGATTTTTTACACAATGGTTAACTTTTTTTATTGCACATTGTTATCAAAAGAGCTGCCAAGTTTCGCTTGCAATTAAACACTGATCTATAGTTCAACAATTAGACTTCCTTCATACTTTAACAACCTGATTTCCTTAAAGCTATTAACACATATGGTTATTGAGAACACACCAAAGAAAAAAATTTTAGCAACAAAGGGAAAGGAACAGACTATTTGACGGATTTGTGTCCGAGTAAAAGTGCCATAGTTGTGCAATGAAAATGCCGAAAGCCATGAAAGCTGCCAAAAATAACATAGCTTGGTCTACGCATTTGTTTGTTTTATATTCTAGTCTATGGTGTGGCACAACACATGGTTTGTACAAGCAGAGCCAATGCATATATCTTAAAGGTTTTTCATTTAACTTGTAAAGTGCCAACTCTTTTGAGATCTTGGGCCTCGTATTCAAACTCCTGGTTTGTTCCTAAGTTGAGACAAGATAGAAGACCCTTGAACAAATGCCAAATAGTTAAACCAAAAAAATAAGTTGTTTTTAATCAGGGGAACACAATGTAACCTGTCTCTTTGCACTTCCTTTTTAGCACAGCATAAACAGGAAGTATGTGTCTTCCTCCAGACAAACTCAAAGAAAACAGCCAATGAAACCGTTACCTTTCACAGAAGGAATATTGTTTTTTTGGGTGTGATTATTGTGAATACAACATTCTTATATTTCCAGGGCCAGATGATCTTTTAAATAGAAAATGAAAAAAGTTTTTGGCTGACATTCCCAAAATGTCCAGCAGATGGCACCTTGAATGTAACATGTCAAAATATGTAAATAAATACAAAGTTATTATAAGAATGATAATATAAAAGTCTTTGTCAGGGTTAGTTTTAGCAATAGCATATCTGCACACTCCACTACTGTATCTGTCTATTAAAGAAAAAATAAGTCAAACCCCTATTATCCCATATTATACATATTATATTATCTCCCTGTTGTACAGCGCTCCACAAAAAAGCTAGATCACTAATTAATTGCTAATAACAATAAAAACTGTGTTAACAGTGAGACAATTTGGCAAACTAAACACCTTTTCCTTGCATAAAGGAGAAGAATACATGGACAGGTAAAAAAAAGATCTTGTTTTGCAAGAAGCTGAGATTTCTGCTAAGTGATCCCTATGACTTGTGCAGGAAAGCAAAAGCGCACTGCAATGACACGCAGACACCCACCAGATCTATTAATATAACTCAACCAGTTAAACCATTGTTCTAGAGGCATGAGTAATTTCTGTAGTGATGCACTGTTAGCGAGGATAAACAGCGCACACAATAAGAAAGGAAAAAGGAAGCCTTCTGTGACACTGGTCTATTGTTGCTGTGTGCCCTGACAGATACCCCGAGACTGATGACAGACAATGAAAGCCTCAATAACATAAACAAGCACTTCATCTTCTGCCTCTGAGTATGACATGCCTCTGATGTCTAAGCCAAGCTACTTCTTCCACCACATTCATTTATTTCTTGCTTTAATTCTGTTTGAAGCCATTCTTTCTTACTTTCTTTCTCAAACAGATTTTCAGTTACAAACGAAGTTGAACAAAATTAAAAAGGCTCACTTAAGCCATGTTTTCACGTGCTTAATACATACTAGAGTCCATTTTGCATGGATTCCAATGCATTTTTACTGCATGCAAATCCACGCAAGCATTCTTATGTACCTTTTACTGCACATGCTCAGTTGCACTCCCATGCTAACCAAAAGGGTGCTGAGCTTAAAACTAATGGTATTAACAGCCAGTCACATGTATGTTATCTTAACACTGATGTTTAGCAAGCACACATGCAATTAGCTGCTGAATGCTACTGAGCATGTGCAGGAAGTACACTTCCTGCTTACACTTCCGGTTGCCCGTTTTCTCAATACCAGTTGCCTGGCTAATTGGGATAGAATGTGGCGTTACAACTCCACTCACCCATATGACTAACTCTGCCCGTGTAACACCCCACTGGGAACTGGTCTGGTGCAACCTGGGTGCCATCAATAAACAACAACCTGGGGGAGTAAGGATAGAGCTACATGTCCCACCACATATCCAGAGAGCAAGGGCTGCTGTGAAACATTAAAAGTCCAAGATGCCTTCTTAAAATAGTAGGAAAGACTTGGGGTTATCAAACACACGGGGCCCTAACTTCTGTTATTTTAACTTTTTAACATCATTACATACATCTGATATTTTATTATTCTGGAAGTAGGAAGCATCTGCTGAACACAGCCTTCCTGGCAAACATTACACTTACCAATAACACAAAAGAAGCTACTGAATGAAACATATGTATTTTTTTTCTTCATTTCCTGTTAGATAATAACGCTTAATTATATGTTACTTAAGGTATTAGCACAAAACTTGCTACTGTTGCCCAACGAGACAATATTCATACATGTTCTCCATTAATGGAAAACAATTTCTCTACCAAAATGGACTGCACCCAAACTCATATACATTTTACTTATAAGAAATAGATTCTGACCCCGAAATCTTAATGGGACTGGAAAAGTTTTTCCAGCAATGAAAGCTCCATAAAACAAAACATCAATTTCTAAGTTATCCTACCAAAAAGCTATAGGGAAGAAAAAGATAGATATATTTTTTGCTATCACCACCAGATGAATATGGGATAGGCAGGGAGAAGCAGCAGGTCTCAGCAGGAGTCATTGCGGGTTTGAACCAGCAACCCTGCATATGGTAGATATTACACCTAACATTTGTGCCAGGTGGCTTTTGGGTCACTGGACTCTCTGCCTCTTCATGGAAATATGATGTATACCTGCTCCTGTCACACCTATCCCTCATTATTTTAATTAAGAGCCTATATAAGCTGGGCATCATGATGAGTCGGATTCTTTCTACTTCAGTGACTTGTGGGGCCTACCCAATATCTACTCTCCAGTCTAGAAACATTTGTATCCATCTGCTCCTAAGTTGCACTGACAGCAAAGACTCTTCACCATCCTGACTAGCTTCTACATCCCTGTTGTCGTCTGCCTTGTCTACACAGCCCTTTGCCATCTGCCTCCAGCCGAATTCTGAGGCCGATCCTGCACCAAGACTCCACGAGTGGCTACCCCCAGCCATGACCCTACATTAGTACGATGGTCCTTAAAATTATCCCACAAGGTAAACTGCTTCTTTTATATATATATATATATATATATATATTATATATATATATATATATCTTAGCCCATAATTGTTGCATCAATATGAATCTCTGAAGTCATCATGACATGCAAACTACATTACCCAAGATGAAGAGAGAAAAGCAACACAGCAACACAGTACAAATATGCGCAAATAACCCTATAGAGCTGCATGTTGGCCACTACATTTTTTCTGAATTCTCCTCCTAGTTTGCAAGTCCCATGAAAGACCATCAAGCTGCTTACACCTAATGAGGCAAATTGCGTGGCTACCAAGTTCTGTCCTTCGCTATGGCACCCAGTTTAAGCTTTTCAAATGAATCAGATGCAACATTTACGATCCGATACTTAGAATAGTTAAAGCAGAAGAGAAAAAATAGCTTTGGGTCAATAACTGCACATACAGACATTAAAAAGCTAAAATGTGTGACATGGTTCGTCCCTGTTTAATATTCTTCTGCAATCTCTGCAGAGAAGAGAATGAACGAACAGACAAAGACCTACAAAGAACCTGAAATAATCAAAAACCATTGTTCGCAGAACAATACATTACATGATTGCTTTGCAAAGTGAATTGTGAACACTTATTAAACTTGGAACAGCAAGTATTTTACTCTTTTCTTAAAAATAAAAAACTCAACTCTGCTAACTTATTTTTAGAAGAACACATTTTTTAAGGTGATGAAAAGTTAAGAAGTGATGGGTGTCAAGATGATTGAACAGTCACACTAAGAGAACCTGTTGCCTGTGCATCTTACAAGCTTGTAGATAGGTAGGTGGCTACAAGTCAAGCAACTCTGCCACAACCCAGTCAGAACTGTAGCCATCCTCTGCTCAGCTTACAGTCGTCAACCCGGCTTTGTAGAATGAAATACAAAGCCGGGTAGTTCTTAAGGCCAAAGCCAGGCTGAGATCTAGGTGATCAACCTGTAAGTGGCACTTTTACAAGAGGCGTGCGAATGTATGCAATGATTTTCTTATTTGCATTATTTGATATGAAAATGGTTTTATTGCAATAAAAATAAATAAGAAGTACTGTTATTATGGCCTGTGGCTGAGGCAGCAAATTCCAGATTGCTTTAAATGGTTCCCTTAAAATAAACAAAGAAGTATCAGTTATTATATCAATAGAGGACCCCTTGATACTAGTCTATTTATTATTACACTAAAGGTCAATTTAATGAATTCCAATCTGGATGGCTAGTGTTTATTTACCAAGGAGATATCTGGTAAGAAATGTGTTCATGACCTTGTTATTGAGTAAGTAGCCTCGACGCTTTCCGAAGAGAACGGGCGCAGGGTATAGTACATGAAAGAGCCTTCACGGCTCTGCAGAATAAGCACACTTTGGAAATGTTAGCAACGCACAGAGAAATAAGGAAGTGGAATTATTTGGCTGGTGATTCAGAGAACATTCTTGTAGTTCTTAATACAGACCCTTGTCTATATATCCCAGCTGGAAGCTAGACAAAGCAGTGATAACAAAAATCAAGAAAAACATTATGCGGAAAGAATACAAAGAGACGCCATCAAGAAACAACAAATATGAAAAAAACCATCTTAAATTTAGAAAGTGGTATGTACGCACATCAAAACAGAATATACCTTGATCACAAGTGGAAAAAAACTGTGTAGTCCCAAAAATGCCCAATTGCCTTTAAGATATCTTTGAAAATGCTTTAAAATACCCAGCTCTGTGATAACAAAAGCAATCTTTTAACATAAAAAGCTTTATAATCTGCTGTTTTATCCAGTGGGCAATGTGGAATGGAGCAGTTAGAACAGTGAGACTACTACAAAGTAAGGATTTAATCCACCAATTGTCTACCATGTTTCCACATTACTGAGAATACGAATTCAGAACTCTAGTTTAAGCCAGATTTTTAACTCAAAGCTTGGTCACAGATGGGCAAATTTCACTAAAACCAGTGCCCAGGGTGAAGGTTTAATTTCACTTTCAGAGCCGGATCAATATCATCCCTTGGCATTACAGGATCCCCTACATGCACCATTTAAAATGTACTCAAATAAGCAAAAATATGTTATGGGTAAGATTTTGGCTGCCATTAAAAACCTGGGATAAATAACATTTGGTCATGCTCATTTGAGTTCTGCACCACTTCTGTGGAAAAACACCTTCAATAGTGGGCAACTGGTATCTCTCCAGCTGCTGTCGTACTAGGACTTCTGCGATTCTCAGTTAGCCTCTGGATGCTTAAGTCTGTCTAAAAAGCCAGAGAGTTACCAGTTAACTACAGTCTGCTGTATGCTTTACCAGCTGCTAACATCTGCGATCATGTTGGCTAAAGAGAAGCCTTAGTTGATAAGGTTAACAGAGCTAGCCGCATAACTGGTATATACTGGTCTTTATTGTTATCCTGAACCGGGTGAACCATATTTTATGTGCCTTGTAGAAAATGGGCTGTAGGGCTGTGCTAGTGTTTAGTGCCCTGGAGGATGAATCTTCTGTCCAGCCCTCGGTTTTCTTATACATGCCTTGGATGTCATAACGAAATAATATCCCAACACTACATGAGCTGGCAGAGGAGCAGGTAGGGAGAATATACTGTACATTCTGGTATTTCTTTGTCATTACAATTTTTACATAAAACCACACTCTTGCTCCTAGGCATTACATACTGTATATACTGTATTTGTAAAGAATCATGCATTGTCCCATGTTTATTTGTATGCTATATAAATATGTGGGGAGATTATTGCATTTGTCTAAATTCTGACACAAATGTATAATGACCTTCATATGGAACAGAAATGGGCCTGCTTAGGGCTAGGTAATCAGATCACTCATTTCATACTGTATGTGGAATGTGGCTTACTCAGTAATCTGATCTCATGGATTCATGAATGGCTAATAAAACTAAAATTGTGAATGTTAGCCTTCATATCCATATATCACTCAGAATTCCTCTTGCTGAAAAGTGCATCAATGGCTGAAAAGCCCAGTACAAAAACAGTGATTATGGTTTTCATATGCACCAGTATATAAACTTTCTGTGTGATATCATCAAACAGGCTTACTGCTTAAAGGGGATCTGTCACGTTTCTCTGTGCAATATATATATATATATTATATTATATATATATATATATATATATATATATATATATATATATAGATAGATAGATATATAAACCCACCATATGCATATGCCATAGGAATTCTGTTTTTAAAATCATTATTCTTCTCTATTAACTGTTAAATTGTTCCCTTTAATTCAGAGTGCAATGTGCTTTATGAGTGTTTATCCATGTTAATAAGGTAATGGTAACTGGAATATTTCACACAAAACACATTTTCACTTTTCTTGTGCACAATTGAGTCCCACTGTAATATGTTTCCTTCCTTCAACCCAAACAGTTAATTCAATCTGCTACTTGTTCTTTATAGTTCCGTGTTTACAGCGTCCCCAGTTTGATGTGTCTGTTCCCATAGACACTGTCAAACAAAGATACAAACACTGCATTCACCGCTGAGCTTATGTCACCTCCTCTAACCTTCACACACCTGTCGACACACAGCAAACCTGCAAGCAAAGGACCTTAACACACAAACTCCAGACAAGTCTAGACGTTCAGGTGAAGAACCCTTGGACTTCTCAGATTCAATGGGGAGGGGTGCAACTTGCAAGCTGTGGCTCAGACCGGCTAAACACATACACCACCTGCCAAAGAGTTTAACATCTACCTGAAAGTGGATAGTCCCCTAATCAGATTAAGCCTAGCAGACAAACACACCTAATATAAAACTTCCACTCCCAAACTAATTCCTTAACCAGTTCAGGGAGCATGCAATAAGCAGCTTTCCGGCTTGCAAAACAAACATTTGTAACAGACAGTGAATTTGTTCCTGGCTAATTTTTTACTACAGATTGTGCCTGTTTTACTAGATGCCCAAACATCGACCAGCTCAATCTCTTAGTAGATATTGAACACTTGAGAAATGTATTACCAAACAATGAGAACTCCCCCTATGTCCACGTGGCTTAAAATAATATATCATATGCACTTGCCAGGTGATTCCGCTGAGGGAAAGTATAAAAATCTAAAGAATAGACATGTGCAAATGGGCCAAAAGGGATTCAGACATATCGTTCAGTTTGTTTTTGGCCCATTCGTTTTCAGGCAAAAAAATTTCGTTCCCTGCCCACTCGGTTCTGACAAAAATTCAGGGGCATTTTTAATGCTCATACTCTCTAAATCAGGGATCCTCAAACTCGGCCCTCCAGCTGCTGCAGGACTACATCTCCCATAATGCTCCTTCAGCTAAGGGGCTGGCTGAGGAGTATGGGAGATGTAGTCCTGCAGCAGCTGGAGGGCCGAGTTTGAGGATCCCTGCTCTAAAAGTTTCCTTACCTTCTCTGCCAACCACTTTGGCATCTTCTTCTTCGCCTTCTTTCTTCTATATTCTCCCTTCTCTATTCTATCTTCAATCCTTAATCTTTTTTCATCCGCATTTTCATGGACATAACTCAGCAAATTGGAGGATTGGGAGAGTACGTCACAGCATGCGCCGCTATACTGCCCTCAGTTGAATCTTTTGGTGACGTCCTCTCCCAAAGTCGTACGAATCCGAATACACAAGTCTCCTAAAGAAGCCCTCTCTCAGATGAACTCTCCAGCAGAGACCATCAGAGAAAGATTAGTCACAAAATATGGTTTACCTAAAAGCACTGTGTTTGCCATGTTCGGCTGAATTTAAGACTTTTCTAACAAAATGCAGTATTAGAAACACCATTCCCAGAAAATAATTCTGTTAAAATTAATACGTTTTTGCCTGTCACATGACACAAAAAGTGAAAGGCTGATAGCACTGATATTTTGAACTAATGGAATTAAATTATCAATTTAAAGTGATCTAATACAATGCTTTATTATATCAGCTATATAATTGCCGACATGGTAAATATCATTTCAATAAAAAAAATTTACACAAAACATAAGATTTTGTTAAAGCATTGCTGGATTGTTGGATTTTATGCTAGATGTATGGTTTACCTGCACTGTGTGGGATACATGTTGGGTCACAGTTTGACGATGACAAATGTTACATTTTAACAGCCGTGCACCCTGGCTGGTACACAGTATGTTGTTGTGCGTTTATGTTACACATACAATTTGTACATACTCCGGATATGAGCGTTCCGAAATCAATTTCTACTCAAATATTTGTTTTAAAGGATAATTACATCCTACAATTGACATGGGGAACTATTAAGTCTGCAATGTGTAGCCCGTCTTTTAGACCATGCATGTGCTTATTCACATACATATAGAAGCTACATATAACTTGCGTACTAAACAAATAGCTGTTCAAATCATACTCCTAGCTCAATATGCTGGCATCACAATGTTTTGTTTATTTCTTGTGCCCTTTTTTGTTATTTGTAACCCTGTCCCTGAAATGACTACGTTGACAAAGCCTGCAGGGGCCCAAAGCCAGCAGCATTAGTCACCACGTAATGTGATAAGAGCAAGCAAATCAGAAATATTTTCCATGATACTAGGACTTGTTTGACGCACACAATGCAAAAAGCTCCTCATATAAAACTTCTCTCTCCTAAGTCACCTACATTAATATTTGCTGTATTAAAGTAAACCGGTCAGCTTAAGTACAGCAGGTACAAGTATCTATGTATATCCTATCAGGGCCGGCCCAAGACATAACGCCGCCTGGGGCGAAGTTGAAAATGTCGCCCCCCCCCCCTGCCGACGCCAGGGGGGGACGGCATTTTAAACTTTGCCGACGCAATTATCTACCCTCCCTCCCTATTATCTACCCTATCCCCCCCTTTGCACTTACCTTTAAACAGTCCTGCGGCGAGTCTCCCTGCTCTGCCACGGTGCCGGCTTGTAATGCTGAGCGCCGGAAATTGACGTCACTTCCGGCGCTCAGCATTAGAAGCCGGCACCGAGACCGAGCTAGAGGGCTCGCAGAGGAGAGAGAGGGGCGCCGAGCGGGTGCTGACAAAATGGTAAGCGAAAACCACTCGACGCCCCTCTCTCTCCTCCACTATAAAAAAAAAGCACTTGGGGCAGCAAAGTGCCGTCTCTTGTATCCTATACAAGTCAAATAAGTGTTCTACTTGAGAAGACACTTCCTCAATATCGGGAAATACCCACCACCCTCCCTATCAGCATTGAGTTGGACCTATCTCGCCAGACCCCATTTATCCTATACCCTCAAACATTTCAGGTGCCCAAGTCGGGACGCATGTTGGATTGTGTGGCAAGAGGCATGGAGGGGCAGGACTGGCTCGGATATGAGAGGTAGAGGTGTTGCCTTGCCTGAATAGCTATCATAAGCATCCCGAGAAGGCAAGAAGGGAGCTGCAATGAAACAACAGCCCAGACCTCTACTCATTTTTCCCCCCTCTGGTCTGATTAGGGGAAGTAATTGGATTTCTCCCATACCAGCCTATGCTCCCCAAAAGCAGGACAAGGGGACACCTACCCAATCAGGAATCACCTCCACAGTTACCGACTATGAGAGAAGTCTTATCCTTTCTAGCAGCTAGAAATGCCCTGCTGAAACCATGTTTATTAATAGTGTAAAAGAGCATAACATTGTTAGGCTTCAGGAACAAAGCCAATATCCTTACTCTTAATACATGTCTATAAAGAACAAACCAAGTACTGTCTTCATTAAATGGCTAGTTTGGGAATTTTTAAAAGTTTTATTTCAAGAAAAACATTTATCTGAAACCATCTTCTATACCTTTCAAAATTAAAAAAGCATATCTTGAGCCATCCCCAAGTCACTGAGTAGAGGGTTTTTTTTCTTCTGTATCTTTTTAACGAGAATAAGAAAATACATAGTAAGAACTAAATATTTTACAGCAGCTGGGTCATGCATTTACAATGGAGACTAAATGCTGGCAGAGGCACCGCACAGCTGTGTGAGGAACCTTACGCCAATGTCACGACCCAGCTGCTAGATATGAATGTGAGATGGTGCCAACTACAGGCCTCTGATTACGGGAGTCATTTTTTGGATCCTTTGTGTACCATGCATCAGGGAATAATGACCTATTATACGAATGATGTTGTGCAGTCAGACTGGCACAGACTGGAACAATGTTCATTTCCAGAAGTTGAAATTACTCTGGGCTTAGTTTTGTGGTGAAGCAGAAATACAAAACCGAGAGAAGTGAGCCATTAATACCAAAATACTTTGTGTGGCACTAATGTAGTAGCCAACAGCTTGTCTCCTGAAGTGCTATACAAATCAAGTTCAAGTTAATTAATGAGATAACACTCATCACTTAATACCGCAGTACAGGATGGAATGCTGAGCGCAGCAAATGTTATGGCCCCCAAATCTATTCGTTTGGCTATGGATCTCGGCATATATCATGGTGAGCTAGGGGTTTAACGAAAGACAGCCCTAATAACATCAGTACAAACATCTAGCATACAAAATTCTGTTTAAAAATATATATTAGTAGGATAAATCGTATGGGCAGTGACATTCCACATACTGGGTATTAGAACATCTCTGGACATTATTCACATTATGTATAAACTATATTTGTTACTAATTACATGTATTTACTAAACACAGAGTGGATCTGAACAGTAAAGAGATGCGATAATTCTCGGGTTTACAGCAAATAATACAAATAAATCAATACAATTAGCTTGGGTTTATGGGTTCCCTCAGATTAAGTTCCAGTGCAGGTTTCCAACTAGAACAGGGATAGTGTGTAAGAGAGCTCCATTACAAGGGCATTGTAGTGCACCAGTATGTCCCACCAACAAACAATGCATTTTTAAGTGCTTTGTTTGATATGGATTCCATACCTGTGAAGAATAAAAGACTTAACTTGCTAACCTTTGCAAACCAGAACTGTACCAAAGCCTAAAGCATATCTCTCTCTCTCTCTATATATATATATATACACACAATTTGCCAAGTCCCTCTTTCCACCCTTGATGTTCCCTTTTTCCTGGGAGCTCACAATGTTTGCTGGGTACAAGTGTATCACGCTCCACAACTCTAAAATTCACATTGTCTAAAAACTTATTTGTTTATTAAATAAATTCTTCTTCTAAATTCAACACCCAGTTATATAAATGGTTACAAAAATAGGTCTAAATTGTTTTAATAAATTATGAATGTAAGTTATTAAAGTGTTTTTTTTAAGCTTCTTGATAGATCTGGTACAGAATACAAAAGCATGGACATAGTTAGCAACATTCACTAAGAAGCCGCGCCCTGCGGGTTAAAATAATAAATGTGGAGAAATTAGCAGGGAATTCCATTGGTTTTGATGATAATTTTTTTCTACTCACCATGAGCAACTGGAATAGACTCCAAGGGAAATGGGTGGGATAAAGTGCAGTTTGAAAAATAAAGAGCACGTCTGTCCCATGCAGAGACATCTGCTAAGCGTCCTCACTTCCTTTCCCAGTCTTGTCTATTTTAAACCTCAGCTCAGGAAACTTGGCAGTGAAATGTTTCCGAATGTTACCCCTGCCACTTCCACATGCTCAGACCGTTGCAAAAAAGCACAGGCAAATACAATCACTGTTGTCGAGCTGTGGAGAGCGTGCCTCACTCATGTAACCTAATGCACATATTACATTTAACAAGATAAGGCACCTAGGGGTCTAAAAATACACATTTTTACGATTTAAAAAATATAATAAAGGCACAGGGTTGGTTCAGTGCGCTACACAAGTTAAAGTAAAAATGCACAAGAAACAAATATAAACATATGAAGCCGTTATGTCCTATGCTTAACAGTATAAGCACAAGGGTCTGGCAGAGTAAAACTAAAACAAAAAAAAGATACATATTAAAAAAAAATGTTTGTTGTTAAAAATTGAGTAGGACAAGAGACATCATGGTTGCAGAGCTGGCATGGACTAGCCATGCCAGCTCTGCAACCATGACGTCTCTTGTCCTCTTGATAGATCTGGTACAGAATGCAAAAGCATTCCATACTTACTACTGCTCCAGGAGCAGATCGGGCCCTGAGGCCGCACACAGCAAGGTTATAAAGACAATAATAATAACATACTTTATTTAGAAGCCACTAGACTTAAGTCATCCACAGTCCAGCCTCGGTGGAGGGTGACAACACACCCGTATTCAATTCTGTAACCTGACTGTCCCATGCATATCGCGTATGCACGATGCTGCTTTCACAACTGTGCCCGTGCAAAAGCACACAGTACAGGACAATTAAATAACAGAAACGATGGTGAGAGAAGTGAATGCATACATTTAACTAAACCAAAATGCAATATGTTTAGCAGCATTTGTATTTGGTATTTTCCCATTTAATATTCACCTAAGTGGGAAAATAACAAATACAAATGCTGCTAAACATATAGCATGTTGGCAATGTTAAGCTTATTTGATCCAGTTATGATTGTTGTTATACATAAATAACATGCTTTACACAACAGCTGTACACAAGGGCAAATTTCATGTGAATGTAAAGAGCAATGGCTATGACTAAGATATGGCTATAGATAATAAAGTCAACCTTACCATTTCAAATATGATCACAACATTTTACAATTAAAAGGTAAGGCCACCAGATTTTACTGCTTATTTTTATTTTTATTTTTTTTACTTATAGTCCTTTGCTCCAGTGCCATAGGGCAACATTGGAGGCTGGATTCCCAAACTTCCTCTTTTTGGGTCTGTACTCCCCATCCGAGAATATGCAGCCCAATCCTTCCCTGGCTAAAGTCTAAGACAGCTGGACCTTCTAAGTCACTCCTCTGGTAATAGGAACCATTGACATCTTCAAGGGAAAGTGGTGGACAAAAGGCAAAGCCCACCCCCCCAAAAAATGGAGTCTTCGAGGAACCGGCTTCACTGTGTCATTTCCAGTATACCAAACAACAAAAAAGTGCCAGTAAACGTGAAAAAACATTGGTGCCCTTTTGGGCCCAATACATGGCTGGTGTTAAAATTTAACCTACCAGCTATAGGCTATGGCTCAGTGAACCTATAGGCTGCAATATGGAAACACGATTACATAGGTTCAATCTACAGAATTTTAAAATATAGTAACTCCTGTCAATTACAGTAACAGTATGACTTAAAACAGCTTAAACATCAACATTTCCACATAGAAAAATGTAATATTATGCATTGTGCCAGCAACTTATATGGCAATTTATTAGAAACTACCTATGTAGAATATTGTGGGGTATCATAAAACACACGTCAATATTTTTTTTCCGCTTTTTCTTATTTCTAAGTTTGTATACATTTAACACTCTGTAACGGTTTGAAACATACGCAGTCACAAACCGCAGTTCTCAATGAGAATTGGGAAAACCGTGGGTGAGCAAATACACGGGAAATGTGTCAGAAAAGCTCTGAACTTCATGGGTGCTGAATATTTTCGAAAGTGGTAATTACATACATATTTGCACTACAACACTGAACAGCTTAACTACACACACACACAAAGGTTGCATTACAGCATTGAAGAGTTTTGCACTCCAGCAATGAAAGTGTTAATTACACAGTCAGTCAGTGTCATGTGTAATCTATTTCCTTAGATAAAACATATACATTACATTGTATATGTCAGTTCCTGCTATCAATGGGGAGACCACGCTGAAAGAGCACAGCGTATCGGGGGGGGGCACACGATCCTAGTCAGGGTATCCAACTTGCAACCAATTGGCCACTTAGCAACCCTGTTTAGAGGGGTCCATAAGCTTGCTGATAAGGTGATTGATAAGTGGAACTGCCACCTACCAGACGTCACAGAGGCTAATACAGTGAACAAATGTAAACATTTATGGGATAGACATATAGCTACCCTGAATCTAAAAGAAGACCAAGGAATGATTAAGGTCTGAGTTTTTACATCAGGAATAATGGATAGACTAGATGGACAGCATGGTTCTTATCTGCCATCAAATTCCATGTTTCTATTCATGAAGTTGGACTGAGGGTGGAAACAAATTCAGAGTGTACCACAAAAGACCCTATGGAGAGAGATGATGACATGACCCCACCCAAGTGTGTGCGACATGATGTCATGCTGGCAACTCCATGCATTCTTTGTAGAAAACACTGCAGATATTCCACGCGAACACACATTACACACCGCACGCATGTACACATGGCTCCCTCTGCCCAGTATCTCTAATGATAATGTCCCTCTGTCCTTGTCCGTCAAATAGAGAACTAATCACTCCAATCTCATGTGAATTTTGACTTTATCCCCACTGCTGCAAAACCACCTCCGGAATGTTGGATCATCGCCGCTGCTGGATTATGATCTGTTCTATTACATATTTTGTAACAGGAACGTTAAAGTCCTCATTTGCAGCAGGGTAGCATAATGTATTCTTTATAAAATATTCTACAGTTTCTATGCTTTTTGTTTAGCCTGTTACTTTGAGTTTACTTAAAGAGGAAATATATTGCTGCCAATTGTGGCTTCCAGGCACACCCATTGTTGTTTTTGACTTGTCTTGTTTGAATTTTTAAGCCGTTACTTACAGAAGAAGAAGAAGAAGAAAAAAAAACACATTTTAATATTATTCAACCTCATTTCTCTCTGCCACAGTGGCACCTACTGGAGACACTTGTTCTAATTTAAGAATATCAACTCTCAGCCTTAGGGGGATCTTGCTAAAGCCCAGTACATATTAGTTTAAGTAAAAAAAAAACTTATACAAGCTCCTGAATGCTTGTTATTAATAGAAGTTAACAATCCAGTGAATTATGGCATTTATTTTTGTATTTTATTGAATTAAGGCATTTCATTGTATGTCAATTTACAAAAAAACTGTTCTTTTTGCAGTACAGTCAATGCAATGCGTTGTGACAGAGATGAATTCTTCTAGAAACAAGTGTCACAATTTAAACCAGGGTTTAAAACAATTTCTCGATAATCAATTCACATAGCACCCCGGAATCCGAATTCATATGCTTGTTTTTTTTTTCTCGTATTTTCGTACAGGTCCTGGACTCCTGACCAAACCTTAGGGCTAGGCACCCCACCGGCGACACAGGTGTCACATTAATGGGGTCCAGAGAAGGATTTAAATGGCTTGAGAGTCTCATTTGGGTTAAAATGCAATGCGGTCCCACTGATTTAGCTCCTTGGTAAGCAATGTAGCCATGAAAAATTATATAGGGTTCGCCACTTCTAGAACACTTAGCAGTGGGCTAAGCAATCTATGGCCATGTGGTATGACGGAGTCCCCAATATTTATATTTAAGATCAGTGCTTTTAAACAGTATTTGTCGGGTATGCCCTGACTCCTTTATTGTAATCACATAATAATAGCACACTATACATTCTAAGTATACTGAATACTGCTATTACTTGGATGTGGGGGGCAATTGTGGTGCAGAGTTTGAAATCTCAACCAATGTGATGTTTCTTCTGAACGGGCTATTCCATTGGATGCTAAAATCATTAAATCCCCTTTGGAATGTTGTGCCAAAAACTCTTTACCATACATAAACCCTCATACTGTCTGTGGTGGGGGTTCTAGGTATGACTAATTCATTATGCACTAGTAAGTAGTGAGGAAGAGGCATGTGGACAGGAGACATAAAAAATGTAATCATTCATTATGACAATTCTTACTAGGAACTAGCTTATAAAAATATTTCTACCGATTAGTTGTGTGGTAGCCCTTGGTTAGAAAGGAGTTACAATCACTCAGTCCTAGCATTTCCTTCAGATATGATTTAGATTTGTCATATCCAGCTTCTTCATTTCTTGTGATACTCTGGATAAGTACAAGGCTACAACTCCTGCCATCAAAGGTTACTTACAAGTTGGACATTTTTTTGCCATGATGCATTTTTTGAGAGTCAACCAGAATTAGCATTATATCAGTATAAATGCTATTTTTTAAATAGTTTTAAAGAATCAACATATATCCCCCTGAGCATCTGGAGCTTTAGAAGATCTGTCAATAAGATGCAAGGCCTAACACAAAAGCTACAATCTACACATGTGCAAGACAGTTTAAAAACCAAACAACAAATAAAATGATAGGGATATCTTGGTATATAATGTATATAATATTTTGTTAATGTTTTGTGGGGGATTTTTTTAGTGTTGTACAGAAACTTATTATCACATATAAAGGAATGATTACAGGATACAAGACTATCACAGAGCTTCACATCAATAAAACAGTAACACATCAAACAAGTGTACAAATGTAATACACTGATCTACCATTAAGTGTCTTATTAAATGACATCAATACATAATGTGACAATAAGTGGGCAAGCCAACTCCCCACCAGTGACCAAGCCATAGGGTGTCCATCATTCAAATTAAACTGTGTTCTATTGTATCATTCTAAATCTACGTCTGCATCACACATCTAGGAGAAACATCACCGTGTTACTCTACTGGTAGCATGGATGTCATCCCAGTGTCTCTCTTCTGTGGCCAGTTTTAATTCTGAAGCCATTGGTGCCTCATTAGCAAAAGGCTGGCATCAGGAAAGGGAATGGGTTTAGCCTCAAACCAAAGGGCTTCTTATACAAATACTTTGAGATAGGGAAAATGATGGAAGTTTCACTATTTTAGTAAACAAAATGTAAATGAACGTTTAAAAATAGGACCTACCGGTACTCTACAAATAAAAAGAGATGGGAAGGGTGGCATGCATGTCCAAACCAAACCACAACAACATTTCAGGTATGATACTTAACGTTTTCTTTATTTAGGACATTTAGACAGAGAGGATGCATTAAGTAAATGCACAACGAGGTTGTAAAGTTTTCCTGCAACTTTAGCCTTTAATTTTTGTCTATTATACCTGAGATTTATTGGTTAAAAAATAAATTATATATCGCAATGTACAAAAAAAAAAAAAAAAAGAATTGCTGTGCTCCAAATACACCAGCTTTCCATCACACTTTCTGCACTCACAATACACCAATTCCTGCGTTCACTGCAGGAGGTCTTAACACACACTCAGATCGTTATTGTAAATTGTGTTCAATAGCACAATATTAAAGCAAGAAATTCTTTTTAAATGCGAAACCCAAAGAAATATTTTTTGTACTGTAGCTCCAGATTAACGTCTTCATAATAGAAACCGGGGAACGTGAACAGACTATACAGTCAAGAGTTCCGTGAAGTAATCTGCAAAAGCTATTATTTCCTAAACAGCTGCATATTTTTCGAGCACTATCACACCAATCTTACAAAATCGCTCTATTTCCACAACATTTGTTTCCTTATTGTACTTTCTGAAAGCAGATCATTGTAGGGCTTTGAGAGAACCAAAATTTATAAGCTCGAGGGGAGCTTAAATGTGACATTCAACAACAACAAAAAAGAAGCTTATGAATAATATTCCCCCTGTATTGTAACCCAGGTAATGTACTTGAAACAATTCTCTGCTATTTGCTTTCAGAATTAATTTGCATTTGTTGTATTAGAGAAATACCTTCCAGGGTAAAAAAGTCACTTTGTACATAAATACAAAACCATTTCTGCCCGGAATAAAACAATGTAAATGTAATTTATACATATCCATATTCCAAGTACCTATGTACCTGCTGAAGTACACAGCATTCTGCGTGCGCCCAAAAATTACAATATATCACTCTTAAGTATTAAATGTATTCTCCTGCACTTTATTGGACATGATAGCTGCGTGTCAGCTTATACCCTGCAAATGCATGGAGGGATTCATGAACATACTCTATATATTCGTTATTAGTTTATCTTTTATTTATATTGCGCCCACAATTTATGCAGCACCTCTTACAGTATATTATATATATATATATATTCAAAGGGTCTGACAAAACCAGAACTGACAGACTATGACAAACTGATACATTAGAGGGTCCTGCATACAGGCTTACAATTCAGAGGACATTTGCAATGTTTCCCCATCCCCCAGCTTGCAGGATATGCATGTGGTTGAACACAAATCCTGCTTACCAGTGCGCATGGATGCTTGCCATCAGCCAGCTCCAGCTCTCACACCTACGCGCAGAGAGCTCTCCCACAACTGGCAGGAGTATTAGGTTCACCATACACATACAGTATCTCACTAAAGTGAGTACACCCCTTACATTTTTGTAAATATTTTATTATATCTTTTCATGTAACAACACTGAAGAAATGACACTCTGCTACAATGTAAAGTAGTGAGTGTACAGCCTGTATAACAGTGTAAATGTGCTGTTCCTTCAAAATAACTAAAAAAACAAGACAGAAGTAAGTATACTCCTAAGTGGAAATGTCCAAATTGGACCAAAAGTGTCAACATTTTGTGTGGCCACCATTATTTTCCAGCACTGCCTTAACCCTCTTGTGGGCTTTCTTGTGCATCATCTTTAGAAGAGGCTTCCTTCCTTCTGGGACAGCCATGGAGACCACTTTGATGCAGTGTGCGGCCTATGGTCTGCGCGCTGACAGGCTGACCAGGCACTCATATGTCTATTTCCCAAAGACAACCTCTGAATATGATCCTGAGCACTTCTTTGCTCCACCATGGCGAGGCCTCTTCTGAGTGTAACCTGTCTTGTAAAACCGCTGTATGGCCTTGCCCACCGTGCTGCAATCTTATAGCCCAGGCCATTTTTATGCAGAGCAGCAACTCTTTTTTTTCAGATCCTCAGAGTTCTTTGCCATGAGGTGCCATGTTGAAATTCCAATGACCAGTAACAGAGTGTAAGAGCGATAACACCAAATTTAACATACCTGCGACCTTGTAACACTAACGAGTCACATGACACCGGGGAGGGGAAATGGCTAATTGGGCCCAATTTGGACATTTCCACTTAGGGGTGTACTCACTTTTGTTGCCAAGGTTTAGAAATGAATGGCTGTGCGTTGAGTTATTTTGAGGGGACAGCAAAGTTACAGAGTTATAGAGGCTGTATACTACTTTACATTGTAACAGAGTGTCATTTCTTCAGTGTTGTCACACGAAAACATATAATAAAATATTTACAAACATATGAGGTGTGTACTCACTTTTGTGAGATACTGTACATCCTTGGTTACCATTGGTTACACATACCAACAACATGCACCCCTATCCACATGCCCATGTGCATAAGATCATTGATGCCCTCTACTAAACCAACTAATAAAAACCAACCCTATATTTTGTATACAGCCCAGCCAAGCTACACCACAATGAAGCCCCAATTCAGTTTCTGGATGACTTCAAGACCTATTGGTAGTAACAAGCGAGTAGGGTTAGCCAGCACAGACTGCTATAGTGTCTTTTCCCCAGTACTGTAAAAGGTAGGTGCTGGGTTTGTCTGGCGGTGCTGCCATGGGTCAGACATAAAGCAGCATATCCTGAAATACATCATTGCTGAAGTGGGACTTCATCAGGATTACAAGCACAGATTAGAGTCATTGATTATCATTCATTTCCTATGGCACACTTAACTAACACTTAACGTGTGGCTACTAAATAACTTTTTTGACTGTACATTAAAATCTAAAGCAGCTTATTTTGTTTGTGCTCACAGGGCACAATAGCGTTTGTTTTTTCTCTCCAAATCATCCGACAGCTGCTGAAGCAGAAAAGTAAATGGTCAGCCCCTGGCATGCTGAAGAAAAACTCTATAAATATATTTAATAACTTGCGGCAAAGTCTCTACCAGCTCTCACCTGAGACCAAATCTTTTAAATTCTATTGCTTAAATGTATGGGGTCGAAAACAAAGATTTTTACATCACAGATTTGACTTGATTGCTGCACATTTAAATAAGTCCTAGAGGAATAGCAGGATACCTTGGAAGCAGTTAGTACATTTCTCACACCTGTTATCTAGTGTGATAAAACAATGTATGTGTAGCGGCCGTCCATCATTTGAGGTAAATTCATGGAAATCGTGGCATATCCTTGACATTGTGTTTTACTGTTACGACCAGTTCCAAATGAATACGCCATGAACGTTCTGAACTCACCGGAAACCAGTGACATCATAATGTAGCTGCAGGTATTCTGCATACTTTTGTGCAAAAAAATGCAGGGGAAAGCTTGCACTGAACTATTAATAAAAAAATATTTTAAAAAATGATCACTAGGCAGTTGAGCAATAATAATTTAGTTTCCTTTGATTTTGCTTATGTTTTCTCATGTTTTTTTCTCTCTCATAAAGGCTTAACGATTTACAACCTATAGTCTGAGGATAGGCTAGGCTTATTTTACAGCAATCAGACAATTATGTATTCCAATAAAAGAAATATAGAGGAAACCAAGCAAGCCCTACGTAACGCCATTGTACCACATGATGTATAATGGGCCATTAAGACTTATAGACTGACACCTTCTAATTACAATTATAATTTTCCAACCCATAAGCACCAGCTGCGTTTCCATTTAGGTTTGTGAATGACCATAAAATATATCTATCATGCAGATAATTTGTTATTTACAGCAGATATTTCAATATTTTCATACTAGGGTTTAAACCTCGCCCTGAAACATGCAGTTGTGTCTACATGGGAATGTTCTTCAAGTATTTACATTAATGTATTCTCTAAATTTACCACTAGAGGTCTATAGGGGCCCTGAACTTTAGCCAATACTGAGTTCCTGCTTAAGTTCTTACCCTTATATCCAAAAGTGAAATCATAACAGCAGTTTTCCTTAAAATCCACAAATCTCCACTTACACACAATATTGTACGATTATAGTTGAATCGAGAGTAATGCTATAATTCACAAAGCTCCATTAAAATATATATAGGGAACAGAAGAATAAAAAAAAAACATCTCAACCGCTGCCTTCAGTAACTCTAGAGAGCTATCAGGTTGTAGGGAAATTAAATAACACACGTGTAGCCTCTAGACGTGACACATGGGCAAAAAGAATCATAAGTAGTATGTAAAAGTTAAGTGACTGAGTAAGGACCCACATGAAATTATTGATATGTTTAATGATTTGGAAATGTATTCACATTCACTTACTAGATGTTAAATTCACTTGAGTGTAAAATAATACACTTAATTGGAACACCATTAAATTTACAGCTACCTACATCCAAAAGTACAGTGGCTGGTACATCTACTTTGTAAATCACTTGAACTATATTACTATTTCACTTACTAAAGGGAGACTAAGTGGTATTGAACAGCTCTGGCTGACCTTGTGACAGGGCCAGGCTAGCTGGCTCATATGTCATATGAAGTTTAGCCGGGTCATGGAGCACTTTTGTGTCCGGTTCTGTATACCGTGACCTGGTAATATTTTAGATTGTGTGTTTATTGTGTAACCGGCCCAGAGACTGAATGTGGATTCAGCCCCAGTCTTCAAAGAGACGATCCTATAATCTGGCTGGGGCTCTTAATCAGCCAACACAGCCCTGTCTGCCCAGACGGCCCCCGCACTACAGGGGGGATAACACAGGTGGGGGAACCCATTGTATCCCTTAATCCCCTCACCTGATACATCCCCTGTATGGGCGTTGGGTTCGGTACACATTGCATTGAGATTGTATATAAGTTCTGTGTGTTTGTAAATAAAAGAGTTCTTCTTGTTTTGTTACGAATGGTGGTCTGGCTGATCCGTGGATAGCTGAGTGCTATCCGTATGAGGGACTGACTGGCGATTCCTCGGCCCTCACACAGGGGTACCCAGCCTTGGGTACGGTGACCATGTAACAGACCTGCTGTGGAAGTGTATCTATGATATGGTAATGATCTCCCAGTAATCACAAATTTGCAGCAATGCTAGAGTTTAGAGGCTTGTTCATTCAATTATTTAGAAGCAGAGTTTTCATAAACGCACAGGATATGGCTCGGAAATGGTTCTATCTGTTCCTATTATGTAATTTACAGATTCTAGAAGTAGTCCCTGACTTTAAACATGGAGCGCCCGTCTTCGTGGTATTCACTAGTGTGCATACACAATGCAAAAAAACCCTGAAATTTGTATGGGTTGGAAGGAGAATAAGGCCTGGAGTGGACAAGTCTAAACACTGCTCCCGAGACCCAGGAATTTACTGCCGTAACCCGGAAAAAGGCTATAGGTATAGCTAATCCTGTCCTCATAACCGGTTATATACCTGCATATTGTTCTCTGCTAAACAATAATGCAGCCAATATATAAAGTCATCTATTGCATTTTATAGCACAACTTCCAAAGAAAGTGAATTCCATTGTTCTTTGCACTTTGGCAGCACAAAGGCAAATACTTTTCCTCGAGCCTTGATTTCTCTTAAAGAGATATTTATGTCTCTAATTACTTTTTCTATGCATTTTACGGCATGTATATGTATGCATCTATTAGATCTAATATTGGAGCTGGAGTCTTCTCTAGTAGCCCAACAGCTCCACTCATATATATACGAGTCAAACTTCCACTGAGAGTTACATTTACATATTCATAAGTTGAGTGGCAGCCATTTGCCAGTATGACAGCTTAACTCCCATGAAATTTACATTTAAATGTGAAAATGTAGAGAAACGAAGAGAGTTCAAGACAGGGTAGTAATTAGTTTTACAGGTTTTGAGCCATAGAGCCACAGAAGTCAACGATGACCTAATTTTTAAACTAACTATCTCAGCAACAATTACACAGATTAGAAAAAGGGGTATTTTTTTAATACAATAATTTAATTATGTTAAAAAAACACACAGATTTGTTTCAATGCAAAAACATTAGATAATGTTAAAATACTAGAAAAAGAGGAAAAAAAATCAGCCTCGGTCTACAAAGTTACAGCTCGTTGGTTAATGGACCCAGACTTAATGGTTCAGCTATTATTTGTATCATGTAATGGCTTAATTTAGTTTGTCAGTAGACCGAGTTCTAAAACACAACATAAATAGAATATTTCTTTCAATACATTCACATTCTTGATCAATACAATATCTAAGCCCATAATTCATGTCCTGACAGTTATACTTTAAACTTTCTTTTCACTGCATTTTTCTTTTGTATTCTTTTGACTATAAAAATTATAAAAAATGTGTCTGTTTTCATTCATTCATTTTAAGCATTGCTTACCTTTTTTTTTTTTTAACAGATTCTTCAACTTATCGAACATTATAAAAATAAAACATTACAAGCCTTGAAACAATAGTTGTCACAGCAGAAGCCAATTAAAAAGCACAGCAGGTACAGCATTAATGCTATGTTTCCAGCTGCGATAACATATGTGGTATTTTAAAATCAGATATTATAGTTAATAATTGTGTCCCTTGCACAAAACTATAGCTACAATGCATATGTTGCATCATGTAGAATAGTGACAGTGAAAGACAACCTCAAACATATATCTCTATACCACAGTTGCATTTTGATTGATATGATGTGCAATAACTTATGTTCCAGATTATAATGCAATTCAGGGTGGGTTTTTATTAAGCAAGGTTCTGGAGAGAGGAATCGTTCAGGAGAACATCTATCACTTTTAAAATAAAAACTAATTTTGTGAAATTATGTTTTTGGTATCAACCAGCTAGAGCACACCAGTAGCCAACTGCAGTGGGCCCTTCATCTGCTGCAGTTGGCCTTTGTGGACCTGTGACTTCTTGATCAGCATGGCTCACGCGCCAACAAACATGCATTTGCTTCATTCCGGCTCTGAATGTTAAATAAGCAGCATTTCACTCAGAAACATTGATGATAAATGATGATAATGCAATACAGTCTAAATTTAACTCAATGTTCCAAATTAAATATATGGATGTTCAAAAAAAAAAATGAAGTTACCATTTCCTAAGAATTGGAGTAAACAGTGTCACCCTTAGAGAGGGTCAAGCGGGACCTTGGGCCCCTAAGAGGATCCAGTAGTATCTTTCTGCGATCACCAATCGCAGCCCGATCCTTAGCGACGTTTCTCTTCTCGGCTGTGCTGGGCCCTTTGAGCCAGAGATTTGCGGGATATGTGATCGTATGCAGATGCTACGCAGCTCTCAGACCAGCCGTAGAGAAAGGAAGAAGTAGAGCTAGTCAAACGATATAAGCCCTACCGGTGTCATTGATGGTAATGGGGCGCACAAATACAGCCGTCTTAGGTATAGCTAATATTTACTCAATATTCTCTATACTGATGCAAGTCTCTCAATTTACTGCTTATTGTGTCTTGGAACGAGGAGAGAAAAATACATTTAAAGAATTGCAGTACTGTGAAGTTGACTGGAGGTTGTTTACTATAGAGAAAGTATATCCACGATTTGGAAAACACCCAAAATGTTTGCTCAAAGTTGGATATGACTATATGTTGACTATATGACTGTATGGATAAAAACTTCCCCTATAGCTTAAGAATTTAAGCTCCGTGGGCCAAGCTAGCGTCTTTTCATTTAGCGTGAGGTTTATAGAGCGATCGCTGTAAGTACAAGTAAAAGAGTTACGAGTTTTAGAAGAGCCATGAGGTTAAAACAGAAGACTAGACAATTGTTTTCACGAGATCTGGATTTGTTCACAAAAATATGGTTTGGCTGAGTTTCCCACACGAAAGGGATTTAGAAAAATAAAATAAGAACACACTGGCAATTTAAACGCAAAGTTTCTTTACTGTAACAGGAGGTGGTTTACAAAAAAAAGAAACCAAAAACTCTAGGGGTTGCTTTTCACAATGCAGTAAGAACAGAAGACTGGCTGGATGAGATTTCTACAATATCGCGGCTTTCATTCGGCAGTTTCCAAACGGCTCAACAAAACCAGTAGGGTCACTTGAGGACAACCTTCTCCCAATTCAGAAAGAGGGAAGGAAAGATTACCTCGGAACAAGTGTGCACAAAAACAAAACATGCCCTTAAATGATCCCTGTGTGTAAGGAGAGTAAACAACGCAGTAATTCTAAAACCACTCATTTTACCGTAGCTTTTTAAACATGTGAGAGAGAGAGAGAGAGAGAGAGAACGTGGTAGGAAGCTCTATTTAATAAGGCCTGTCAAACTTTCACTGCCAGAGCAAAGGGTAGGCAGTTATTAGGTTACCACCATGTGATCTACTTAGTAAAAATGTATAGTAAACTTTATGTTCAGCAGAGCTTTGCCAGCTGCAGTGTTAACTGGACTACATTGAGAAACAGACCAAACCGACTCCAATGGTAAACTATAGGTTCTGAGGTGACAACATAAGAAGAACAACTAAAAAGTGCACTCCAGCCATTCTTACAAGTAAAATCGATATTGGAGTCCATTTGCCAAATCGGTTGAATTTAAAAACGTACTTCACAAATGCATTTTTCTACACAAAATTGCCTTTAACAAGTTACATCGTTACATAGTTATATAGGCTGAAAAAAGACATGCGTCCATCAAGTTCAGCCTTTCCCATATCTGTTAATTTGTTGCTGTTGATCCAAAGTCTTGTGGTATTTCACACTGCCCTTTTTGTGAAGCTGTTCATTAGGCCAGGTCTATATTGAACTACTGCTTTCCAATAAAGAACCCCTCTTCCCATAGTGGATTACAACACCAAGAATGCATTACCAGTTGAGTGATAGGAGTTGTAATCATCTAATGCCATGAAATATTATTAACGTGCATTAGAAAACAGCTACATTTGTTTTGGATAAAATGTCATACAGCCATGGGAAGTTCCTATGTATACAGGTGTGCTTCTCCTGCACTAAGGGCCTCTGTTGGCCCTGTGTAATGCATTGTAAATCAAGGAAGTTGGAAAGATCAACTCTCCTCCAAACTCTGGGGCAGATGGATACAACATTTGTTTAAAGAAAATTGGATGGAAATTTTCTATATAACATTAGCCCAGTTTGTTCTATAAGGGGTGTAATATTTTAAAAAATTGGTATAAATGTAATGCCTATTGCTGGAAAGAAGATCAGAAGATGTAAAACTGATTGATAGTCATGCCTCTAGCCCTGTCCAAACCAGCCTCCAACTACACCTCTCGGCAAGGGCGTCTGTTTCAATTATGGGAGGTATGTATGGCGTCATATTTAAGGGCTTTACTGCCGGCCGCCATAGCTGATGGTGCCGCCTGATCTCAAGGGCCAGTCAGTATAGGACTAAATATGCTTCCAGCTACTCTTGATACAAAGCGTTCTTTTGGGGATTGCTTGCTGGAGGCATGCTATAAAAAATGACTGCCCCTTGAGTCTTATTTTTTATATATATATATATATATATATATATATATATATATATATATATACTTCAGAAAATTGGAACTACATCATCAGAGAAATGGTGGCAAGAAGACTAGATACTGGTGATGATGGCACCTATTTATTTTATTATTCACCTTAAAGACAACACACAGTAAAGCTGGTTAAAGCCTCCTCAAAATCCATGGTTTTTCACATAGACTTGCAAAGGACCGATTAAGATTTCTTGAAAATGCGATGTTCGCTGACAGAGAAAACATGCTTATTTTATTAAACCTTGCACGTAAATTATTTGTTGAAATTAGCATAAACTGAAATTACTGTGGCATAACTTTAATGATAACATAGATTTCCATACATTTTCAATAATAACTTACGGATTTTAAAGCGTTCCCTGGTTATTTTGATTACTCTGATTACTCTGACACAGTGAAGCTTAGTGGAGGAAAAAATACAGTGATAGCAATCATTAATAATGATCCACACGAAAGAAAAGGGCAAATTAGTAGCCTGGCTCTTAATTCTCACCCACAAGGCTTTGAAGATTAAGACCGTCAGAATCCTCAATAATGATGATTGAGTGTTAGCACCACAGTCAAATTACACACAACCAAATTGCATCAAATCATACATACACTCTAAATATATTCTATTTCTGTTCAGGGCCGGCCGAAGACGTAACGCCGCCTGGGGCGAAGTTTAAA
>VKOC01000006.1:27755421-27782475 GCA_009364415.1 Spea multiplicata
CCCCCCTCTCACCTATCACTCCTCTCACCCCTCTCTTACCGGTGCTTCCAGCCGGGGCAGCGGGTTGCCGTCTCCTTCCCCTGCAGCCGGAAGGAGGTGGAGTTGGCAGCGGGGGTTTGTATGCGTCCGTCCCGCATACATTCCCCGGCTGTCAGAGATCAGAGTTCCCCGCACCGGTGCGGGGAACTCTGATCTCTGACAGTCGGGGAATGTCTATGCGACGGACGCAGACAACCCCCGCTGCTAGCCACACCTCCTTCCGGCTGCAGCGGACGTTGTCTACGCGCATCGCGTAGACGTCAACCCGCTACCCGGCAGGAAGCACCGGTAAGTGTGTGTGGCGGGGGGGGTGAAATGGGGGGGGAGACAGGAGGATCCAGGTCCCCTGCAGCGGTGCGGGGGATCTGGATCTTAGTCTCATAATCAGACCTCTATTTGAGGTCTGATTAGAAGACGACCCCGATTAGAAGACGAGGGGTATTTTTCGGAGCATTTGCTCTGAAAAAAACCTCGTCTTATAATCGAGCAAATACGGTACTTCTCTTGTCAGATTAATTTTATCTAATATTGTCCCACAGAAGAAGAAAATAATTTTCTAATATATAGTCAGCAAGGTAACAAATTCATACTTTAACCAAAGACAAGTTAATAATAACGAGGAAAACAAAAATGCTAAAATGTTTTTGTACGTAACCACCAGACTATCCTCCCTTTACTACAACTTCAATTAAATTGACAGCTTGATATCCCTGACAGCCTCAACAAGGAAGAATGCATAGTAGAGTACTTTGTGAGTACGTTAAAAGGCATTCCATGAAATGTTTAAAAGCAAATTAAACACCTGCCTTTCAGAGAAGCTGGAGCTCCTCACCTTGTCCATTGTCAACAATTGATGCAGCCAATCAGTTGCATGGTGTTCTCCTACTAAAGTCAGTGGGAGGGCATCTGATGCAACTCTCTCCCTGCAACGTTCACCAAGCCAGAGCTGGAGCTGACTATAATGTGTCAGGAGGTGTGTTCAGTCGTACTCCTTTTTTTGCACACAAATTACAGGGGGGGTAAACACCAACAGGTAAAGGGACCATTCAGCAATCATATGAATGCTATCCCTTTAAATAGAATTTAGCAAATTAGGCGCAAAACAGGCTAACAGTTACGTATGTCTGACCGTTTTTTTGTATTTTAAATTTTAGTATTCCTTATTACTTAACATAATTAGTTATTGCAATATAACAAAATGTACAAAAAATTTACAAATACCAGTGATTGTGCCCATCATTAAAACTGTTTGCAGCTTGTTTTATATCTCTTTCCTCTATCTTCTAGCCTGTAATGATCTTGTCATCTGTTTCCCATCTCATTTTACCACACTGTTTAGTCTAAATTTTTACCCACCCCAGACCCACATCATACGCTTACTCCACCAGCTGTCCCCTTGCCACTATGCTTCAGAGAGCTGGTATTCATATCCAGTAACTCCACCTTTTAACCCCTTAATAACCAGTTACGTGCCTGGCACGTCATGCAAAAACAGTCAGTTGACGACCAATGACGTGCATGGTATGTCATGGCATTAAACAAGCTTAGAAAGCGACCTACGATCGTTTTTTAACTTACATGGTGTTGCTGTGATGCTTCGATGTTGTGGCATTCAGCAACACAGAGATCGGCATCAGTGGCCCCACCTTGGGGCATCAACGTCTTCCATACACTGTATGGCGGTGGACGCCTGTTTTAAATGAGCTTCAATGTTGTCGCTGAAATGCCTGGATAGTGAGGCATTCAGCGACACTGAACACCCACCCCTGGACGCGCTGTGACTACTCTGGAGAGCGGTGACATATGCCACTGCGAGTCTTGCAAGATGGTGGCATCCTTTAAAACCAAGAGGATCTCACCAGCTTTCTAATCACAATGTGGTTAGTACAATATTGAAAAAAAATAAAAAAATATAAAAGAAATAATGAAAAATAATAAATAAATAAAGTTTATTTTTATGAGCTAGTGCTAAAATGTGTGTGGCCACACATTTGGAAAAATTGCACTCATTTATCCTATTGTTGAATACCTTTTTGGGACATCTTTGAACCCAGACACTCCATTTTCCCCATCAAACAAGACACCCCTTAGGTATTTGAAATGCTAGCATTTTAACTCTTTCCATGTCAGGGTTTGTTTAAATGCTTGTGGGGATCCAGTTGGAGTCCTGCTCGTGCAGTAAGGAGCTTTTGTTATTGATGCGGTCTGTCCTCTTTATCTGACAAATAGGGCATAGGCACAGACTGACCAAAATGGAAAAAAACCCGCACTTCTCAAATGTGGCCTTTAAACCCCCAAACAAACCAGACAAATCCCTGCACGGGTGGGGTCAACGTACTCAAGAGATGTTGCTGAACATTGGGATGTTGATTGACAGTGACGTATTTCAGGAGTGGTAAATTTATACCTAAAGTACAATGTGTGTGGGGAAAAAAAACTACACAAAAAAATACTGACCGTCTTCAAAGATGTCCCAAATAGGACATGGTGGCAGAAGGATGTCAAAGTTCCAAGATAAAAAAATGGCGTTTTACCTCCCGAACAACCCAGCAGACCCATGCATGGGTGGAATCACTGTACTGGGGAGATGTTGCTGAACACATATTGTTTGACAGTGACGTATACCAGGAGCTATAAATTCATACCTGAATTTAAAATTTTGTTAAATATGTGTGAAAAAATAAAAGGGTCAAAATACAGCCATTTCAAATACCCTGGGGTGTCTAGTTTTCAAAAATATATGGTTTGCTGGGGTAAATTGAATTAGCTGGCTTCAATGATGGCCCAGTTAGCACATGGGGCAGTAGGACCAGATGTTAAAGTGAAAAATGTGCACTTCCCTACTGTGGCATTTTACCTCCCATGTTGAACACATATTGGGGTGTTGTGTGACAGTGACATATAACAGGAGCCGTAAATTCATACCTGAAGTACAATTTGTGTGGGGAAAAAACCCTACAAAATAACTACCACAAAGCTTGACAAAAGGTGGTAGTGGAATTAGTGCATGGAAATGGTTAAAATACCAGCATGTGAAATACCCTGGTTTGATGTGGTTTGATGGGGTAAATTGAATTAGCCGGCTTCAAAGATGGCCCTATTAGCACATTGTGCAGAACAGAGAGATCTGGTTTTGGAAAAGCAAAATGCTACTTGTACTTATTGCTCCATAATGTGCAATTGCCTATCATGCTGAACAAAGCAACACAAGTTAAAGTTGAAGACCAAAATGTTAGCAATGTAGAACAGTTCTTTTTTTCAAATTATTTTACTTTTCATTACTCCAAAGGAATCCAGAATGCTATGCTACTTCCCTGCTGTAAATCCAAAGTTGGAGAATATCCAGGTGTTATTACACAAATCTCTGGTCATATGTGAAATGAGCAGATTTAACTACTTTGAAGATGTGAACATTCCAGAGGAGTTGCTTTCAAGGACCTCATGCTGGGATAAGGGATACATTTTGTTGCATAATTCATGAACTTTTTCATGCCCATAGAGCGCTGCTGTGCATTCTGATTTCAAATGGGCTTTAATGCCCATACAGATTGAATTGTCTGGCCTATGAAATTGCTTGGAGAGGAAGGGAATATTCAAATTAAAACTATTCTCCTGGCCTAGCAGATTAACTATTTTGTTAGTGTAACGTTTCATTCTCTTAAAGGCTCTGCAATGCAGTGTATACTATTAAAGGGCTACATCACATGGAAACACACTCTACATTTTCTTGCCTTGTACACCTAAGGAATGCTCCCTACAAAGTGTATTGGTACTCTGTGAAAAAATATGGCAGAGTTTCCCCCCAACATTCACATATACATGAACGGTTATCTATTTTAATGCATATGTTACTTACGATCTTCCTGAAACAAAGTAGGCTGGTGTTGATCTGTCAGCGGTCTAAAGAATGGTTTGTGTTCATGACTGGCTGAGAACATGGGAGTTATAGTTCGGAAGCAACTACAGAAGTTAGGCTTCCACAGGCATATAGATGGTCTCTGTTACTCTGGGTTTAGGAGTTTTAAAAAGTTGGTTAGGTAAAGCTGGCTGGGGCAGCCTCACCAGAAAAGAATGAATATTAAAGTATTTCTAAGTGATTTAATTTACATGAAATAAACCTATTAAAGAAATAAGACACGTACCTTTTATGGGAAGCTGCAGTTCACTGCCTCCTCGTTGGTCCCTTTTCCTTGTCACTAATTGGTTGTTTAGCTTGCTAACCTGCTCTGGAGTTTATTAGCGGTTAGTATATTACATGGGCGCAGGTTGTGTTCTACAGAATGCCTCTGAGCATATGAAAACTTAGAGGACCAAATGAAAATTGACCACTTAGCTATCATATGCAGTAAATGTGTGAGGTTGGAGTTTTCCCATAAAATAAAGTGAATGGGGTTCTGGGTGCAAAATCAGAAATAGTGGTGATGGTGAAAGACAGAGATCAATTTGTTCAAGCTCTCAGTTACTTGAATTGTGGGGTACTATCTACTGCTTTAGGCTCATGGTCTACTCAATACAAAAGGGGTAACTTTTTAGGTTTGTAAAATATTGTTGTAGTTGAAGCCATGATTTACAGGCTACTTTTGTCCATCCAGCTTGGTCAGCGGCAGAGCATAATAATATCTCTCCATGTCCGGATGGGTCAAGTTGTCTCTACGTTTTGGTCTGGTGAGATAACCCAGGTGGAGGTGTAGCCGATAATCTTTAGGATCAGTCTGGTTTTAAACCATTTTCCTGATGAAAAATCAACGTGAACAAAATCAAATGAAACAAACCAATACAGCCTCTTAGTTCTAGTCCAGAACAGTTTGACAATGATATACTTTTTGACACAGGAGAAATTGTAACCTGTGTTTCTAGGAGTTGATACACCACTATGTGAATTTTATGTTAGCTGGTCCCGTATGGTAAGCGAGCTTCTTGCTATTGAAGCTGTGTGAGTAAAACGAGTAATAATATGCATACAAAAGGCTGTACTGATAAAGGCAGCACTTGGAGTTAAGCAGGATTTTCTATGTTTCATGACACTGCCCCTTTACAATAGGCAACACAAGTGATTGAGAACCTGAGAACTCATGTTTAACTGCTGGCCTCTTAATTATACATAGATTAAAATCCTAGCACTCCAATGTGTGCATATATTAATTGGCAGAATTAATCATTTACATTGACACCAACATCTGACACCCGAATAGTAGTAGTAGTAATTAAGGTACATGCGCGGAACAAGAATCATAGTCCTTTGAAGACAAGCAAAAAGCTGAAAATTATTAAGTTTTGTATTAGAAAAAAGTAGATTTTATCACAAAGGGAACTAATCTTATAATCTCAACCTTAAACATTACACAGCTTTAGTCTTAGAGACAGAGGAAACCAAAAAGCAGAGGTATAATTAGTTGTTCTACTGAGATAGTGTAGCTTTTCTAATTGCTGCTTCTAAACATAACCATGATGCTTCGTAGCCTGTGTAATATATACATTAAAGAATAACTGTTGTGGCTTTTTCAATTGGTGCTTAATGTTTTTTTTTATTATTCTGCTGTCTAGACAAGCCAAATGGACATTTAGGCTGGTAATAGCCCACTCAAGGTTACTTTTTAATTTAGTCATGTCTAGCTAGAAATAAAATCTCCATCATTAGGGCATGGAGTTGCTCCCGGGAACGGAATACTGCAACTGGCATCATTTGTTTGTTCATTGTCTATACAGTTTGCTGTCTTCAGACAGTTATTTCCGTTGGCCACCACTTGAGAAAGTGTTATGGTGTGTGAAAGGGACGTCTTTTCAGTGATGAAATGGTTTGGGGTACTGATACTCTCCACTTAATGTTAGGAAATAGAACTATATAATACAACATTCCAACATTTAATGACTGGTTCCTTCCAGACAAAATACAGAGGCGTTACATAAGCTATATTATCCAAGTCACCATGCACCAAGTTTCGTGTTGGTCTCAATAAGCTAAATTACAATTGTTTAAAACATACATAGCACAAGTGCCAAATGTTGAGTTCAAATATTAGCTTACAGTTGTGGTTCAGAACTCCATGGTGTGTAATCCCGATTACTCCCACTCGCTCTTGATTATATTCTGATATGATGATGTGTGAATGCCATAGTTGAACCCCTTCCTTGAATATAAAGCACTCAACGATATCTTCAAGCTCTGACAACTTGGGGTCTCTATAAAGACAAATATTGTACTCATTTGGTTACTGCAATTAGCAAGTTGCTATAAAAAATCTTCCTTGGCGACTTTTACGTTGAAGACACGGTCTTCTGTTATTTACATACGTGTATGGCTATATAACTGGCAACGATAATATTCCTCCCAAGTGCCCTTTCATTCCCTGATGTACCCAATTTCTAGGAGCTCAGACGTGTGGTGGGTATACCTGCAATGTGTATAGACATAACCTGAATTTGGTTTATAAATAAAATTGTGTAAGTCAAATATATTCTATTTCTAAATATCTTTCTTACCAAGTTATAAAACAAAATGTCAGTAAAAACCATGGCTAGCCATACCGCTAACGCCAAGGAGGCCAATGAAAATGTTTGGAGGTATGACTTAATGGCTCAGTCAAACCTTTTTGAGTGAATTAAGATAATTAACAGACAGCCCTTCTGCTCTTCTTCTAAGTTTTGGGAAAGGGGGTTGTGGCCCAGAACTTCCTGTAGTTCATCTAACTAGGTTAGTGTCCTTAATCATTTGGTAGGCTCAGACACACACCTCAGTCTAGGGTACAACTGAATGTACTGTGCATAGTACTGTATTTGCTCTATTATAAGACCACCCCTCAAAATCTGAATATTAAGTTAGGAAAAAAGAAAAAGCCTGAATATAAGACGACCCTGTTACAGGGTCCCCGTACTGGGTACCCCTGTTTGAGGGCTGAGCAATCACCAGTCAGTCCCTCATACTGATAGCACTCAGCTATCCACGGATCAGTCAGACCACCATTCGTAACAAAACAAGAAGAACTCTTTATTTACAAACACACAGAACTTATAAACAATCTCAATTCAATGTGCACCGAACCCAACGCCCAATCCTATTCAGCAATGCTCATATTGATTTAGTAGACTGTTTTAACTTACTCAAAGAAGATCATGATATACTCAAAACTAAATTGGCTAAAATGGAAGACCGTAGCAGACGTAATAACATTCGAATTAGGGGCATAGCAGAATGCTGCGTATACACTGGCCCAGAGATGGCTGTTTCAACCAATTACGGCCATCTTACGGCAAAACAATATCAATTGCAGATAGGGATTCCCCACCAAATTGTTAGTTCACCGGAAAGGCATTCTCAGGATGATCACATCACTGGAGTGGGATCTCCCTTTGCCTACACAGCCCCTGATACGGCCCCCTAACACTCGCTTATGCAAGGAATGGTTCGAGAAATTATATGCATTGACCTTCCGGGACCGTTCAATCTTGACCTTATGTGGCTGACTTACCTCTATCCTAAGTAACGACTGGGAACAACAGAAGACAGACGGAAGGATTACCTTTTTTTTTTTTTAAATAGCATCATACTACCAGTCCACGGCTCCTTTCTGGCCTTGTGAAACTGATTATACACCATCATTCCGCAGCCCTTTCTGACTGCAAAGTACACTAAGCAGACCAGAGCTGCAAACAAAACGAATGCCTTCCATCATCACTCTACAAACATCTCTACTCTATGGCCATTTTATGATGCGGAACATTACATCAAACACAACAATACTACAAATCCTCATGATTCCTTAGCAGCCTGCTCCCTTTTAAACTTGTGAGACGGAATTTACACCACCGCCTTTCCAAGTCCACATAACGACTTCTCAACGGCCTGCTCCTTCTTGGACTTGTAAGATGGCGTCTACGACACCACCTCGCAGAATTCCACGACGCCCAAATGCACAAACACTACATCAAGCAGTGCAAGTACTACAAGACTACTTAATGACTCCTCAACGGTCTGCTCCTTCTTGGATCCTTGCAGACTTACATGAACACCAGCACAATACCTTAAGCAGCACAATACTACAACTCCACGTAATGACCCCTCAATGGCTTGCTCCTTCTTAGACCTGTGGGATGACGACTGTACCACCACCTCGTAGACTTTCACAACACCTACATTCACAAACTATACATCAAGCAGCACAATACTACGAGACTACATAATGAGTCCTCAGCGGCCTGCTCCTTCTTGGCTTTGTGAGACGACATCTTTACCACCACCTCACAGAACTACATAGACACCAGCACACTCCACCGAGCAGCACAGTCCTACAGGTCCATATAGGGACCCCTCAGTGACCTGCTCCTTCTTGGACATGTGAGACGACGTCTGCACCTTCACCTCACAGATTTTCACGAACACTTGCAAACGCTACATTGAGAAGCATTTTTTCATTTTTTTTCTCCTTTCCTTTCTCGTCGTCTGCCTAGGTGAGCGACAATATAGCCGCAGAACTTACGACTACCGATGGAGGATTCCTTACCGATATCCCCATAACGAATTGTCTATCCATATGTATCTGATCCACTGTGATCTTGTTTGAAATCACGGGACGTTCCTCCCCCACCTAGTGGGTTTTTTGGTGTATCTTTTGAGTATGGGTCCGCCAATACCTACAAGGTTTTCACACCTTGAGTTAATGTGTTTAATTTGGTTTACCTCGCAGTGCTATCGCTACTATTTATGTTTGTATCTCTTCCGCTTATTTTTATCTCCACTATAGATTCATTATTCACCTTTGGTGGAGGCTGGCGTGTGCCAGGGCTTGTAGGGCAATATGGAGCGGCGTGGGGCAGGTTAGTTGGGGACCTGGAGGGCAGGAGGTGCCTACTACTACTACGAGGCAGCAGTCCTCCTTATCTATTCCGGAGGATATACTCCGGATACAGACGGTGAATGTGCAGAGGAAAGAATTCCGGCACCGGCGCAGACTCTCGCAGGGTAGGACCCCTCTTTTTCCCAAATACTCACTTACTTGGCCCCTCTCGTGACAATAATGTCTGTTCTCATTCTGTTCGCTTATACCATGACCCTTAATATTCTATGTATCAATGTACGAGCCTCATAAACTGAAATTAGCACTGCAAGAGGCCGCCAAATCAAAAGCCACGGTAGCTTGCTTTCAAGAGACCCACTTTGCTAGGAGGAGTGCTCCTAAATTATATTCCCCTGCTTTCCCCACCCACTACTCAGCAATGCCAGATACTAAAAAGAAAGGGGTCTCCATATTGTTCAGTAAAGACCGCTCTTTTCAACTGACCTACAAATATGCAGACGCACAGGGTAGATTGCTTATACTATCAGGATCACTAGATGGCGATCGTATTATGATTGCTAACTTATATGCTCCAAACGCAACACAGCTATCGTTTATCAAACAGAGCCTGGGGAGATGCGCAAAGGAACGGAGCGGTAGACTTATTGTATGTGGCGACTTTAACATGATCATTAATGGGGGCTTGGACTCCACCTCTACATCTTCACCAACATCTGTTAGGAGACACATACCTACCCGCCCTTCGAAGCTACAACAACTACTGACTGAGTTTGATCTCCACAATGTTTGGCGATGTCAACATACAACCTAACGAAACTACACTTTCCATTCGGCTCCCCACAACACCTACACTCGTATTGACTTTTTCCTGACAGACAAAAATACAGGTTTCTATTCTGAAAAAATATTCAGGTTTCTATTCTGACAGCTTTTGCATTACCAATGGCACTTTGGAGGCAGAGTGCCATTAAGAGGGTTAACACCACCCCCAAACTTACAGGTGCTTCTGTCTCCCCGGTGTGTTGTCCTGGCAGCGGGTAGAGGTCTGCGCGATTTTCGTAGGCAACTTCTGCTGCAGGAGGTGCGGTTAGCAGCAGGGGTTGTCTGCGTGTGGAAGTTGCCTACGCGAATCACGTAGACAGCTTCCCGCTGCCCGGACAACACACCGGGGAGTCAGCAGAACCAGTAAGTTTGGGGGGGTTACCGGACAGGAGGATGCAGGTTCCCAGCAGTGCTGCGGGCAATCTGGATCTTAGTCTCATAGTCAGACCTCTATTTGAGGTCTGATTATAAGATGACCCCGATGATAAGACGAGGAGTATTTTTCTCTGAAAAAATACAGTACATTATGAGAAGCAGAATGTTCAGCTGTGGTCGATTAATATCCCTCCAAACAATCCTGATGAGGTTAAATGTGTGTCCTCCACATTGCCCAGCAAAAAGGTAGCCATTTCTTTTTTAATGGTTGTCATTTTTATGTATTTTTAAGGTCTTTTTGTGCTAATGATCTACATTTTTCTTCTGTGTCTTGGTACTTGTTTCATTCTTGTGTATGCGTCTACATAGCTGTTGATCAAATTTACCTAAAAATTCATAGAAAATGTGTTTGAAATTTCCATAATTAGATTTTTTGTTTTTACCTATTCTTTAATTGTTGAAATAGGAATTATTTGGAATTCTAATTCACCTTCACAATCTCTGTGATGGGTTTTCCAGGCTGTCAGATGAAAATAACATAATTCTATTTATAACATGGGAGCGTGTGGGAGGAAAGGCTGCATGCTGTGTGAATTGTCCCAGATGGGGAGATAAAGCCCATTGCTATATGCTCCATCCTATGTGGCGTGTTCTGTTTTTTTGCTTTCTGGTAATATTTATTGAATTATGAAACACTGACATTCAGCGTTTTAAAAAAGCATGTACTTTAAGAAAGCAAAATAAATTAGAATAACGCAGATCAAGACAGTGAAATATGTATTTTGCATTTGTCTTGTAGGTATATAAAAAGTTTTGTTTTCATGACGAAACAGACCACATTGATGACCACACTAGATGATGCAGAATGTTATGTATTTAGAAGAAGTATACTATAAGCCACAAATAATGGGCAATACAAATACGAAAATCCTGATGTTAGGAAAAGACGTAAGAACTAGTATGCATTAGCACCAGAGGGGTTAAAGACCTTCATCATAACAGTTCAGTTATTAATGTCATCCACAACTGGACATGTTTGCTAACAAGAGTGTGAAATTGAGATACCATTATTATGTAAATTATGTCAGTATAAAAACGATCAGGAAAGACTTAAGGGATCTATATATATATATATGTTGGAGGGAAGATTTGATATAAACATTTAAACACTTAAACACCCCGCCAAGACTTCCTTTTATTTTAAAGAAGGGAACATGTTAGAACAACAGAGGGACAGACAGCCCTGGAAATATTTCTACACCAGCCCCATATATTTTATTGCGTGGTTGAGCTCAAGGGAAAGCAGGAGCCTGGGCGGGAAAACTGAGTTTCTTTGCCATTGTGTGAGCTCTACAGAGGTAAGCTGCGAGCTTGCGTTTGGTGGGTGTCAAGCCCATACCTGGTAACTATCCAGGTTTGACCCGGAGAACTCCTGGTGAAGCACCACTTCTCTAGTTCTCCAGGTCAATGCTCGAATCCTCTGTGTCGCGGGAGTGGGGTGTTTTCCGCCATGTCAGCAGGGCCGCCCACCAACATCACAGGACCACGCACTGACATCGGTAGGCAGTCCAGCCCATGTCCCGCAAGGGAAGGCTCTAGGTAGCCAGAACTCAGAAGTTCCCAGGTATGATTGGGCCACAGATATCAGCATGGCCCCAGTGCTGCTTGGCTGACCCCTAGACGGGCCAGAGTACCAGGAGTTGTCCTGGTTCCCCGTAAACCATTCTGGACCTTGGAACAATAGGTCAAAATCTAAAACTAGAGCGCCAGAGGCTTAGATGTAACATAAGGAAGTTTTACTTAACTGAGAGAGTGGTTAAGTGAAACGGCTTCCCAGTAGAAGTGACAGAGGTTAAAACAGGAAGATAATTTAAGTAAGCTATCCTGAATTTAAGATGAGCCCAAGGATTAGTCTTTGAGTCTTTAACGCAGAAAACAAAACCGACATGCAAATGGACTGAATAATAATCATTTCCATGATTGTATGGTTTTTTTGTTCTCTTACCTTTAACTCTAAATGGGCACTGGCGCCCAGTGTTGTAGTCACTTTCCTGCCAGCACCATTAGTTTTTATGAAAAGATGTAGGTTTGGGTTTTGGATGCAAACCTTAGTTCATGGGAATGTTTTAGGGGGGATAGTTCACTGTGGAGGTGAAGCATACACACATGTTAAGCCATGACTAGTTGTCTTCCTAGTTTTAGGGTTTTAACCATTGTTTTAATTTTGTTTCTCTTCAGAGTGCAAATTCACCTGCACCAGTGGCAAATGTTTATATATTGGTTCACCAATCTGTAACCAGCTGAACGACTGTGGGGATAACAGAGGTGAAGAACACTGCCCCCTGGTGACGGAACACCCACCTCCGGGTATATTCAACTGTAAGTACAGATCTTATGCACTTGAGGGCTTGGAGCCCCTTTTCCTTTTATCCTCTTCGTGCGTTATCATGTTTCCGCTATCAATCATTTAGCCAAAAACCAGTGGCAAGCATTTTACCGACTGCTTGACGTCGGCGTTTGAGGAAGGGCTGAATGGCGGAGTAGAAGATATTTTGCATTTGTGTTTGTACAATTTACATCAAGTGTTCTTTGATCTACAGAAAAGCTTCCTCTTAAAGCTGGCACCGAACGGAATGTAGGCTCAGCATAGTGCTGTAATAGCTTGTCTGTTAAATTGTCCAGCTTGCCTTACTCATGCCAGTTTCTTCATGGTTTTAATGTGCTTTAGGATTTTTTCAACTTCACAATGTAAAACTATCAAAAGGCATTTAACTGCATGTCCTAGTGTGACATGCCCTCAGCTATTTTTTGTGTGGTTCCGTACAACATGTAATTTGTAGCTCGCCTTAAAACTATATATTTATAAAATACTTGTGCTTGAGTATGTATGAAATTATTTTAAGTGCATAATGATTTTGTCATTACATTCTGTGGGGCTAACTAATTACCTCTGGCTGGAGAAATGTACCAGTAATACTGCTTTTTGTGTGAGTGTTGTGACCGTGCCTTTAAGACAAGCTGGTAGCTTGTATTCTACTCATAGATGCCGGAATAAGAAGGCCTTCCGTGACTGGCACGTTCCACGTCTGGAGTAGGGGTGGTATATGTACAGTTCAAGGGGTGGAGCAACACTGCTGCGTAGCCAAAAGATTGCTGTGTTGCTCTATTCCATGAGCCGGTTGGGGAGATCAGAGATCTCCTTTGTAACAGCTCATATACACAGTGGAGAACTGTGAATGGTTGGCATAGCTGACATCTTGAAAAAAGTTGCTCTTGAAAAAGTTAATTGATCTTGTTAAATTAAAAGTTTGAAGACCCCTGGATTTTAGAGGTTTTACTAACATATCCTTAATTATTTATTAAAGGGACATTCCAGTCATCATATAATTTTTTACAGTGTCCCTTTTGCAAATGAAAGGGGGGATTCTGCACACCTCATCACCTCTGTACATATACAGAGGTCTGACTACAAGACTAAGATCCAGATCCGCTGCAGGGGACCTGGATCCTCCTGTCGGGCAGCCGGTGGATGTCTGCACAATGCGTGGAGACAACCTCTGCTGCTGCCAGGGCTTCTATAATGGAGCGCCTGCATCACATGATGGTGCTCAGTCATAGAAGCCCCGGTGGAAGTACCGGCCGGCAGCAGCAGAGGTTCTCAGCGTGCATCGCACAGGTGTTCACTGTCTGCCAGAGAGGAGGATCCCTTGCAGCGCTGCAGGAGACCTGAATCTTCCTCTCTGGCAGGCGGTAAACATTTGCACGATGTGCGCAGACAACCTCTGCTGCTTCCTGACACTTCCGCTGGGGCTTCTGTGATGGAGCAATGGCGTCACAGCCCCTGGAGTCCGGGGTAGCAGCAGGGGTTGTCTGCATGTATCACGGAGATGTCCACCGACTGCCCCCACTTGACACAAGTCTAGAGCACGGGAGATAAGTTAAGGGATGCATCGGTAAGTTGGGGGGTAAGGCATATCAGGGAGGCAGAGTGGTAAATGTGCAGGTATAAGGCATATGAAGGGGCAGAGTGGCATATAGGGCCTATAAGGCATATCAGGGAGGCAGAGTGGCATAGGGGAGGGGGTAAAAGGCGTATCTGGGTGGCAGAGTAGCAAGCCTTGGGCCAGATGTGCATAAGTGGGGAGCAGGTTGGCAACTAAAAGGATTTTTTTTTTTAAAAAAATGCATTTTTCTCAATCATAGTTTTTATGAAATGTGAAAAAAATGTTTACATGTGAAATAGTATTTACTAATAAAACTGTTTTATTATAGGTAGTCTTGGGTAGTCTTATATTCAGGCTTTTTCTTTTTTTTTTCTAAATAAATGTTCAAATTTTGGGGGGGGTGTCTTTTAATCAAGCAAAGATGGTGTGTATATATGATATATACACGCACACTCTTATTTCTAGTCAGCTCCAGTGCTGGCTTGGAGAACGCTGCTATTGAGCAGAAAGTGCTCAATTTGATTTTAGTGGAAACACTTTACTGCCACTGATTGGCTGCTTCAAGCATCCAAATAGCAGCAAGAACCATGGAGGAGAAGGGCAAGTGCAGCAGCAGGGCATCGGTTTCCCCCCCTCAAGTTAAATACCTTAAGTCTTACAGCATAATGTAATATACATTATTGAAATGTGGGTGCTATCAACAGCCCCTATTATTTCTGAGCTGTTCAACCACTAGGAATAACTGCAGGCAACAAAAAGTGCTTTTGGATTTTCTCTTCCATACACAGTTAACAGCTGATGCTCTTTCAGTGAATTTTGTACAAAGTAAATGTGCTTCCTCTGCTGCTTTCTTGGAAATGAAATTCCTGGTGGACCACTATTTTTAGATGAACTCTGCTTGATCTTTGTAGCCAGAGGATTTACCTCTGTATATGAAAAAACAATCAATAACTTAAAGCAGGGAACGGATTTCCAAGCCTTGCTTTTCTGATGTGCTCACATCTACTATTAATGGTGCGAAATCCGCTTGGCGCTTTTAACAAAACCTAAAGCATTGGTTTTACTTTTGATTATGGATTGAGTAAGTGGTGATGGCGTATAAACCTTTGTCGTTGCACTAAACACAGAGTTTGCGAAACAGTAAACTGAAATTGTCAAAGTTAATACATAACCATAGGTGGGGTACGTTTACAGCGTCATAAAGCGAGAATTTTTTGTTTGCATCAAACCATCTCAGTTGCAGAAAGGTGGGGTATGATATTGGCAGACAGTGTAGGAACAGGTATTAAGCTACTGGTGCCATGTTAAAAACAAATGATTATTATAGTATTTGATAAATATTGATATCCTTTGTTAGATTTCATAGTCAAAAAAACATTTCTGCACTTCTGGATTTGCTTTCCCCAATAGCAATTTCCTTTGGGACTTTGGTACACTTGTTAGTTTATGTGCGCGTCTGTGAACTAGGTTTCCAACTACGTTACCTTTACATGAGAATTCTATACAGACAAATGCCCACAACAAATGCACTAGCCTACAACGCTCCATATTTACCCGATCTGCAACTCCAGCTGTATATGCCCAGCCGTACGCACGAGCAAATGGGCTTAAGTGACAAAGCTGCCCCATCATCCCCCGTCTGCCATGAGACTATATGGGACTACGCTAAAAAAAAATAAAAAAATCCACATATTTTGTTGCATCACACAGAAAACAGGGAATAGAGTCTAGATAACTGATTGTGGTGGTTAGATTATAAAATGCACTCAAGCAAAATTTACAAATATTCTTTGCAGAGACCTAAACTTTTTCTGTTTTTTTTTTTTTTTATTCTACGCAGAGATTTTTTTGACTATTAATGGTCTTAGAATGTACATTGAGAAATATGTCATGAAGGCATTTACATGTCATGGAGCACCATAGCTGTAAAAATTCAAAATGTGCATTTTAAGACAAGCCATAAATCAATATAGATCAATGTTGGCAAAGGTTGGCAAACCACATCTGGCAGTTTTCCCAACTCAAAGCAACTATAATGTGTAGAATCATCAGGGAATAGGTTTATAAATGTGTAAGTAAATAATAATTTTTACTAATGGCTCACTAAGTTACACAAATAATTACGAAAGCACGTTAAAAGTCTTGATGAAGCACGCCACGCTCTAAGCGCTCTTAACAGAAAGATAGACCTCTTTGTCTAGTCGGAATGTTAGGAGATATGGTAGAGATTGGTAATGTGGGGAAATACATTGGACAGACACTTCCAGGGACAAAATACGGTAGGTACATAGTCTGGATGGGACACGTTTTTATCTGCAGTCATCAGAGTGTATATTAATAAATTGGGCACACAATTGACTCACTTGAATAACTGCCTTTAAGAATTTGGAAGAGATTCTACTGTACGAAATGTATTGGTGTAATTACGTAGCCTAATGTTTCTATCCATTTTACTGACAACTAATCAGTCTGTCTCAAAGTCATCTCCGCAGATGTTCTAATGGGTATTTGCTGTGCTATTTGGAACCTCCACCCTGCAGGGTATGTGTAGTGTTAAAATGAGCAGTCTCTTAGATGGTACCAGCCTTCTATAATTAGACTGGGTTCTAGAAATAGGCCAGTAGGCATGCTGAGCTGGGGTTCTGCAATGTTTTCGTAGCAATGCTTGTCTGGTAGCCCGTATCCATAACTTGCTGTATGTTTCCTGAAAATATTATATGTGTATGCCTAATGACATAATGTCATAATGTCATAATTAACAATATATACTGTATACATGTATGTAAAGGCATTTGCAGTGAAGGTAAAATTATTGCGCATTTTGTGATCTGTTTTATAATTGCCCGCCTACTTTTGTCCCTGTCCTCTCATGTGCCCCCCCCCCCAATATGATTGCTGGAGATACCACTGCACACTGATGCATGAGCTTTTGCTGTAGCAGTGAGCAGATGTCTTCCTGGTATCACCAGATGTTGTGTCAGTGGGTATGATGGAAAGTGAGTGAAACAGTGCAGGGAGTGTCACTCACAACTCAGCTGTGCCAACCAGCTATAGTTTAGCTGGTTGGCACATGGCAGCACAGCCCTCTGGGTGACCGTTTTAGCCTCTGTGTTGGCTTAACATGTTTGCTGCTGGCTAGTACAGGCCACAGTGCACTTGTGAAAGTAAGTGTCCTTGAATGGAATTTAGGAAATATGGTCACCCCTGCCTAGGATGGAACCCTGGTATTTTATGCAGCAAGTCTATATTAATTTGGTAGATTTTATATTATAACAGAAGGCATGATCAGTATTTGCTTATGGCAATAAAGCAATTTCAGTTTCATATGTTTGACATTTAGGCACTTGTGTAATCAAAGGGCATATAGTATTTGGGACATTTCCCCCTGAAAATTGAAAGACTCAGGAAGCTGGCTGCTTTAGCCTGGTGGCACACGCAGCCAGATGACTCAGTAGTTACAGCTGCACAAAACACATTTACCACAACCAAAGCTTCAATAACATAAACCGTTTCCAAACAGAACGATAAAAAAAAAAACATTGGGGGAGCTCTGAAAAAGTAATAAAAAGTTAATAATTGTCACATTAAAAAGATTTGTCTGGACAAACTGTTTCTCTTTAGTCGGATGTTAACATGAGGAAACGTTGTTATCCCAGACTTCATTATATTTAAACAGTCCACGTTACAGTTGCCTCCACCCTGACCTCAGTCGTACATTGCCGTTGCACCTGCATGTAGTCATGTATTTATAATGCTCCATGATTTGGTATATGGTATTCCAAATGTCTAACAATGTCATACCATGGTTTCACAGCCTACTACCTTTGGTTCTCAGTCCAGCGTTATAATGTCTAAGTACTTGTCCTAGTGCTTGTTTAACCATTCGATGAAGTACTTGCTTCTGTGTATACTGGCTGACAACCTCATCCTGCTTTCTCTCTTTTCTTATTGGGCAGGTTCCAGACCAGAGACCTGGCAAAGGCTATCTGTTTTGTGGGTTGATCATTACATAATCAAACTAGAGACAGGAATAATTGATTATGAAGTATTTTAGATAAAAAAGCACTCCGGTTTATCTGAGGTTTGAATAGATGTTGTGCAGTCTGCAATTAAACTTGCAAAAGAACTCTGTTGGTGGTCCGTGGAGCCTATAGAAACAAACTTGGACTTGGATCGTGTAGGGTGTATTTTCCATGTACTCGGGGCAATTGATAAACATGATTCTTGTGCTCTGGGGATAAATGGAAAAGCAGATGTTGTAGGAGGTTTAGCAGCTTTGTAGTTCTGCTGAAAGTTGTTTCCATTGTTGGTTGTCATGTAGCCGGACACTTTGATGGTATTATGCTTTGCTAGGATTTAAATATTTAATACTTTTACAGAGCACACAATAAATCTCACATGACTAAGTACCCTGAAGGAAACTTACACAAATTGAATTTGGATTATGCTTTTGTACCCAGTAAAGGCAAATGGGGCTTGCAGCATCAACAAAGCTTGTCACAAATGCTGGCACTTTATGGTGTTCTCTTCATTCTATATGTATTCTAAGAAGTGCTGCATCAATTGTTGGTGGTATACAGTATAAATAAAAGATAATAATAAAGACGTTAGTCTGCCATATTAAATTAATCATGTATTGTTCGCATTTAAAATTTATATTACATTCAGACCAATTACAAGTTCATTCTCTGTGACTGATTGTACTAAAATTCACCATTACGTGTGCAAACTGATATAAAATATTGAAACTGATTTCCTTACGTAGTCTAGAAACACAGAATCTGGTGCCATGCCATATAATGACTTGGGTAATTATTTTCCTTCCAGCATTTAACAGAACTGGTATTTACCAAGCTAGCAGTAAGTAAATATAAGTGGAATTTTAATGAAATTTGCTTAGTAAGTGTTACTGGATTTTTTTGTCCATGGCACCTAATTGAAGTGACACAGCAAATGTCACGGAAAGAATAATTTTGGTGCAAAGTGGTAAATGAAGAGCAGCCACCAAGAACATTACGCTAATTCCCATTGCTGTCATGCAACTTTTGCAACTGTTGTATGCAATCCCTACATAAACTCTCAAAATGCTTGGTACTATAAGTTAAGGTGGAGCTAACAGGTAGCGCTTTTTGTTCTTGAAGAGTCGTTAGGATTCAATGTTAGCAGCGCTGACTCAGTGTGGGTTCTTATACATGGTCCAGAAGTTGGTTGGAGAGTTTGCGAAGCCTGAATAAACTCTAGGGTGTCTTGTTCTCAAGGTGAACCACGTCTTTGGCGCCCCGCCACCTGCATGCACCCACCTCCTGCATGCACCCACCTCCTGCATGCACCCACCTCCTGCATGCACCCACCTCCTGCATGCACCCACCTCCTGCATGCACCCACCTCCAGGGAGCTTTCACCTATTGGGTAAGACTGTGGGGCTGCCTGTGATACTCAGAACCTCTGAAGATCTTAAAAGAATTAGCTTGAAACGATACCCGCTATCTGCTTATGTTTTATAGTACATTGAGTTGTAGATTTAAGAAAAAAGATTTTTAGAAGAATAGTTTACTTTGGGGCTCCACTGACAGAACCAATAAGCTTTAGTCTAGAATTTAATTCCTGATCAGAAAATATTTAGCTACAATGTTTTAAGACTGAAATCTGCTGGAATATATATATATATATATATATATATATTTTATATATATATTATCTATATATAATATAATTTGTGTGTGTGTGTTGTAAAGTCAAATGCTGTAGAAATAGCCATGAGTGTGAAGACAATATGAAAAATATATATTATTTTGCAGTCTGTGTAAAGTCAGGGGAAAGTATGGGTTCCAGTGAATTGTTAGTCTTTCTATCTAAAAAAAAAACCATGTAATCCCTGCAAAAACTTGTTTTTTTAAAATAAACAATTATGCTTGGCATACACAAATATTGAACTGATGTCTTTAATGCACACAGGCATTATCCTAAAAATTGCTATTCTTCCCTTTTCCTTTATACATTTAAGATTTGCGAGAAGAATAGATAAAAAAAAATAGATATTCATGTATAAGTCCCCTTTCGATGTTGTCACGGCTGGAAACTACATTTTATTTTTGTTTCTGTGAATAGCAAAGGCTGAAATTGGCCACATTAGCCTCATACTGTGACAGTGCCTGTGCAAATAATAAAAGCCATCCTCTTCCATTTACATTTTGATTGTGCCCTGGCTTTCATGTGCCCTACTTCAGGTGAAATGTATCCAGCACTTTAAATATTTAGCAGTCTGGGGGAGATGTTAATGCTAGTCTGGCACTGGCATTGTGAGAATTACAACAATGATTGTCATTTGCAGCATCGGGTTACTGTTTCATACAGGCAAGGAAGATGGGATAGAGGATCTAAAATTGTTTGGATTGTTCACGTTTGCCATCCGCCAGGCTGGGCCAGACAGATGGATCATGAATATTGTCTAGACACGCCGTGAAGCTGTGGTCTCTGAGGGCAGCAAGTGAGACTGTGGGTTCTGCGACATGGGGAAGTTCGGGCTTCTCTCCTGTAATCAGAGGGAAATCGCAGATGATTTGGCTTCACACAGCATCACAGATAAAGTATACTATTTATGTACAAGGAGCCAGTGGAGTTTTTGTAATGTCTTACAGTCTTGTTTTTTGAAAAAAAGTATTGACGAGGCAAATGTTTAAAGGTTTGATTTTTCTATTGCGTATAATCATGGGTGGCCTTTCAGTGACACAGTGTATAGAGTATAGTCCTTTAATCAAACTATGGCTACTGTGTAGGTCTTGCACTCATGAGCTTGTGCTTACAATGTCCTATGTAGGGCCCAAAATGAATAAACATAGCACATATCGCACTTTTAGGTTAGAGAAAACTGTGAGTGTGCCCACAGTACCCCTTTAAGCAGCCAAGACAGCAGATCTCTAGTAGGTATACCATTTTGTTTGTGCCTTGGCAAGCAATTTTCCAAACCAATTGTCTGCATATATAATGTTTAAAAACTCTGCAAGTTCCCTATGGGATAAGTAGAAAATATCAGGTTCTTCTTCATGGAATTGTAAAAGTCTGGACTTCTTTATGACATTAAATGATTTTCTTTATTGGATTTTTATTAAAGTATACTTCATACTGCTTATCAGTATTTGATCTACCTATAGATCTTGGGAGGGGGAGCCAATATACACTATATAGACAAAAGTATTGGAACACCTGACAATTGCACCAACAGGAACTTTTATGACATCACGTTCTAAATACATAGACATATATGTAGTTTGACCCCCCCCTTTGCAGCTATGAAAGCTTTCGCCCTTTTGGGAAGGCTTTCCACAAGATTTTGTAGTGTTTCCATGGGAATATTTGCCCATTCATCCAGTAGAGTTTGGTGTGGAAGAACTTGACTGGCCGCATAGAGCCCTGACCTCAACTCCATCAGACACCTTTGGAATGAACTGGAATGGAGATTGAGAGCTGGGCCTTCTCGTCCAACATCAGTGCCTGACCTCACAAATGTTCTACTGAATAAACGGGCAAAACTTCCCATAAATAGTATGTGAGATACTGGCACACTGGAAATTCTTATGTCTGTGCTAATGGTATGATGATGGAAAACGACACTTTAAAACTGTTCATATCAGGATCAGTACATATAATTAGAGTTAGACCAGCTTAACAAATAATCTGTAAATTCTGTTAGCAGGCCAACATTACGATGGACTTCTTCCTAACATCTGAAGAGAACTTTGACTTTTGAAAGCTGATAGACATTGTGTTGGCCCATTAGTAATAAATAGCACGTTAACCCATGGGGTTGTAGTAAAAAAAATTCCGCACCCAGGCAACCCTAGACTTTTTTCCAGACACATTTCGAGTCTCTTTCGTTAATTTTGAAAGCTGTGTGTGCTTGTAGCAGATGGCTGTCTGACAGGTTTGGTGTCTTTACTGGACAGTGCTGGTCATCTGGTGCTTTTAACATACAGTCTGGTGGAAAAGCTGCTATCTTTCTGCAGTCTTCCCTAATCCCAGAACACCAGCATACTTAGTTAAACCACATTTTTGATGTTTTTACTGAACAAATATTTTTTTTCTGCATTCATACCGCTTAATTTACTTTTAATTTTTGAAATATGAATACAAACAGAATTATGAGATTTAGAAATATGTATTTGACAAAAACACAATTATCTTTTTCTGGATCGCAGGGTTTTGTCCTAGCTACAAGTGCATTCTTTAAAACCTTGAAAGTACAGAACACACAAGTCTCTTTCCTCATATGACCTGTTCCAGCTACCAAACAAACTCTTAATTTTTTTTCTCTCTCAACGATAGAGCAACATATTTCAACTCCCCTCTTTTTAATACAGACAAAAATGCAGTTCAATGTCAAGCACGACAATGCCTCTATTTTTATATATTTTCATTTTTTTCAGGCATTTATTAGAAAAAGTTCAATAAAGAAAAACTACATAACTATATAAAAGTTGTTTAAGGTTAGCTTTCAACTGTAACTTTTCTGAAATGTATTGCAAACAACCTTCAGTGTTGAATTTTCAAGAGTAAACAATATAAAAGAGCACCGCTTTAACATTTCATTTATTTGTTGAAAATATTTTTTGCTCCATCCGACTGTGGCAAGATTTTTGCAGTAGCAAATATTTAAAAAGTTATGATGCCCAATCTGTGTCGATAAAAATAAATATAACCAAAGATATGTATGTGTGTACATAACATATATAATAAAATGTTTCTAAAATCTAGCCAGCAGTGTGGTATTACTTTTTTTTACGTTACTTTTCAGGTTCTCTGCAGGGTTTTTTCATCTTGAATTATGAAACCCACTTAAGAAAATGTGTTCTTGCTTTGTGTCAAAAATCCTATATATGTAAAGACCACAGAAAGCTGAAAATGTGACATCTCCAAAACAGACTCTTTCACACAAACACTTCCGGAGAATAACCAACGTGGAAGGGAAAATAAAGGAAGGTATTTGGTCTTCAGTTTTATGAAAGACTCAAGCATGGCGAAACATTCTCAGAAAACAGACAATTGCCTGCTCTACGCAATGGTGGGCAATCAAGACTTAATAAGCAATTGTGAACTTAAGGGCCCTACACAATGGGTGAACCATGCTCTGTATTTAATGCCAGGTTTTTACCCTACTTGTACACCGATACATGTTAATGAGTATATTCACCTGCTACAATGCACCCTTCTGGTTAGCACTTAATTTACTAAGGCTTTAACACCAAGTATGATATGAAGGTCACGCCGGCAGGTAATTAAAACAAATACTTTGACATGTTCAGCACTATGCACATTCAGGTCCGAGTATGAAACACTATTACACGATGACTTTGCCAGCATTCGCCTTTGTAGAATGGCCATTGAGCACATTGTTGGATAAGACAGCTTTTGGTTGGTGGAAAAGGTTCTTTTTCTTCTACTTTCACATCCATGTTAGAATTACATTTCACGCATTTGTGGGTAAAGTTTCTGAATCTATTTATATATTAACTAAAAATTGTCAAAACCGAAGGAAATAAAAAAATGCTGCATTTTTGTAGGTGCCTCTATGTACTATTTAGCATGTGTCCTCTCAATAAAAACTCAGCTGATCGTGATGGTAAACCACGGTGGTAGTTAATTTAAATGGAAAGACAGAGAGTTCTCACAAAGCACTTTGGCCCTTACGTGATTCCATTTTAGATTGCAGAAATATTTGTGTGTATTTGTGTACTGTATTTGCCAATTTGCAAAAATAGACTGGAGACACTAGTCCTGATTCGTTCCAATGAAGGCTTTAGTTTTCAGCTTAGTTAGGTAAGAAGTAAAAATACATGTGGTAGTAGAAAGTGCCCATGAAGTTTGATGAAATGTGGGATGAAATCTAATGCCAAGTTCTGAAATTCTGATTGCACTCTAGTCCATTTGTAAGTAACCAAGTTTATTTATTGGGCTTTTGCTGAACAAATACCCAACTAAACATGTGTCCCTCTGTTATAGATATTTAAAATTACTGGATTGTATGTGTTTCGTTCAGTTATATTTTGTTTATAGAGTGCTGGCAGATTCCATAGTTCTCTTACAATAGGGGACAGTTAAAATTGACAATATACAATTTGACACTAAGGCAACACTGGTACAGAAGAAGAAGACAGCACTGTGCTTGCTTATGGTGAGATTGTGAGGCTGAGGATGATCTGATTGTAGCGAGGCCGATGTGGAGGAGTCGGTGACCTGGAGATCTCATAGCTAAATGAGAACAGATAGTTCTTTATAGATGCAAGTTTAGGTTGATAGGAGAGGAATGCTTTTCTGAATGTTCAAAGCCTGAGAGAGTCGATAGAGTTGGGTAGGGAATTCAAGATTACAGCTACTGCACAGGTAAAGTCATCTACAAATGAGTGGAAAAATGTGATAACAATAGACGTGTGACGTGCAAACGTTTCGTTAAAGAGAGTATTGGAGATATGAGTAGAGAAATAGGGAAATGCGATGTTCTTAAGGTATCTGTAGGTCAGCATCTGGAGTTAACCTTTATTTCTGGGGGCTATGAGGAGCCAATAAAGCACTGGCATAGTAGGACAGCAGGTGAAGAGCAATGCGAAAAGAATATTAGTCTGGAAAAGGTTTTCAGGAAAGGTTAGTGCTTGTATGAGGTTTTTCCCGGTATAGGTCAAACCTAAATACAGTAAGAAGGCACCACACCCAAACATAAAAACCCGTAAGCCAATGTCATCAGATGGCTTCCCCTGTGGAAGGGGACAGTTGAGTGTAAATGACTTTAAGATTTGGTTAGGATGACTTTCTAGCAGTTAAGGGACATAATGGTCTAATAACGCACATAACTGAGCGCTTGTCAATGTTTTACACCCCCAATTTGTGACCTAATTTTTTTCGTTCTCCCGATACGGACAGCAGAACATTTGGTTGTCAATGTATCAGTGTGTTGCAACACTAGAATTCTCAAAATAACGTGCATAGACACAACAGAAAATTAGTTTATGGACCAAAAAATATAAATTTGGAACAATGGCAGCCGGGGAATCTGCTTCTGGGTCAAAGACACTATAAGGAGAACGTAAGTAAACATGATGTGTGCTGTAGCCTCAGTGCTCCTCTATCTGCTCACAGGCCTTTCAAGTGCAGTAGTGCAGTTCAAGTAATGAGATTATCAAATCCTATATGTATTAAATGCATCATTTTAGTCTTTAGTGTCTATGGCATCTTTTTGCTGGTTAGCCTTGGATAATCAGTTGTAACCTCTCTCTTTTCTGAGCTTGTTGGTTTGTGAAAATACCCATGAACGGCTACTGTATTAATTGAAAATGATTGAATACCACTGTGTTTTTACCAATAAAAAGATCTTTGTTGAATATACAAAATTGGTCCTTTTGAAAGGAACAACAGATTTCATGTTACATTCTAAACAGGAACATTCTGTATACCCGGCAGGTTAAGTGCCAATTATGTGTCTGAACTTCAAAAACCCATGTGTAGTGTTTGCAATATAAAAAGCTTTCTAATTCATTGTGCGCATACTCAGAAACAGTACTTTACAGACGTAAAACATATTTTCAGTTGGAACAAAAAAAATCCACAAATATCGTACCATCAAAATACGCATGCAGATGTTTTCAGAGTTTATATAAGGTAAAGCAAACTTCAGATGTAGCATTTCAGTACAGCTATGTCAATTTTAGATGTTTCTTTTCAGATGTGTATTACCGATGAGAGCATTCACTCATCCAATACGTTTTTTATTGAAATGCTCAAGTTAAATCACATTGTAAAGCTAATTTGAGTTGGCTTTAAAAGTTTGTGTTGTTTTGGCTATGCATTGCACTTTACCTTTATTGAGAAACAGACTTTAGGGTATTTTGTGTAGAAGAAGGTTTTGCACAAGTATGTCTTATAAATATTCTGGTAATTGTCCCGTTTTTTCCATTTGTGGCGCACATGCTGATGTTTCTGATGACCTTTATTATTGAGGAAACACAAAGCTTGACTTGTCCATGATAACATTGTGCAGGATGAGCGTTTTATCCATTCATATACCAGGTAAGAATGGATCATACTTGTGCAAGTCATTTTGGAGCTCTCCTTTAGATTGCAAGGTATCATCTTACTGATATAATGTACAATCTTCAAATGAAAGGATAAGAACATCCCAAATTGTACAAAAAAAGAACTAGGTGCATAATAGAAAACTATTGTATTCTAAAGGTTTAAGCTCAAAGCTGTTCGAGACACGAGTATGTTCATTTAATGTATACCACCATAGTCTTTATAAATGACACCTGCAGCTGGAATAGTCAATAATGTATTGACTTGTATTCAAAAAAGACTGTTTAACATCAATATATAACCAATAAGATTTTACAATATTCACATCCACAACTATGTAGGGATGGCTAAGCCACATAAGCCGAGTCAGGGCTGAGTTAGACCTTGGGATCAATGAGCCGAACAATCCTACCAACTACATTAATTAAAGGACTGACACCAGCTTGTCCCCTTTTGACTAGCTGGGCTACGAGGTGGGCTCAATCCCATCCTGGCTTGTCCGGCTATACAATGATTTCTCTTCTCTTTGTGGCATAAAGAATACGAGGACTCTGTGGGGGTGGAATAAGAAACGTCTAGGAGAGAGTTTTAATATATAGGGAAATGGTCAGAGTGATATACCACCTGCCTTACTGTAGTGCATGAACACGCCAGAGGTATTATACATATTATCTTCTCCTACATTTACGCGAATGACACAGAGGCGTATAAATTCATTTTGACAGTAATCCTTACCTTGAAATGTCACTTCTTCAGTTCAGTTGTTACTTGGGAAATGGCTGGGAGGAAAGAGATTCATAATACATCATGTGAGATTGGCAGGTGATAACCTATAGTTATCCGTTGCCTCAGAGCACATTTTATAGAAAATTGGCCATTATTTTCCTGGTCAGAATTTCATAGGCGGTATTTCTTATTTTTCCCCCGATTTATTTTTTCCTAGAATTGTAATGAAGCCATGGCACCAAAAATAAACCTGACATTAACAGATAGAATATAATATTTTTTTGGCTGTTTTGAGC